>CM059190.1:29641167-30007971 GCA_030323885.1 Branchipolynoe longqiensis | reverse complement strand
CAGGAAGGCAAGCTGGCTCACGGCACCAATGTAATGGCCCACGGCCCTCCGACTCACCCTTTCTCACACGAAAGAACACCAAGATTCAATTCAGTGTACGCTTCACCTGGTTTATTGAACCCTCTGCTCTCCGCGGCGTCAGTAGTTGTCTGACCCGCCCCCTGACTCGCCAGATCCCACATCGACTCTATAGGTGTGTGTGGGGGGGTGGGTCAACCACACGCAGTAGAGGTCAGCCCAGTTGGGGTCTGACCGGTGGTGACCCGTGCCGCCACCTAGCGCAGTGTAGTGGTACTGCGCTGGTGGCGTCGTAGTCTCCGCTGCTACCGCGTGATAGTAGAGCTCATGTTCAGACTACTACACTCTTTATGATCGACGTATTGTTTATTGTGCTATTTGCTGCGGGCCAGTTCCCGCCACACTGGGCTGGTGCCACCATAGCTTAGGCAGACGCCAGCCAGAGCACGTCAGTATCACATTAGCTCCGATTTTTTCTATTTTTTTCTAGGTAGGGCTGTTTATTGCTCGGCCAGTGGGCCTTCGAAAATAAAGGTAAGCTTCCACCACTCCTCGTCTTCTGTCCTCTTTTTGGTCTCCTTTAATTTGTAGCCAACTTTATATGGAAATGTGTATATATATGGGTGGTTCTCAGAAGTTGTGTACCAATACTGTGACATGATTAAACTTAAATATTGTACACCAATAATTGGTTTCTTTGAAATATGCATTTCATGTGGAACACAGTTTCTAAGAATATATATATATATATATAGAATATATATATATATATATATATATATATATATATATATATATGGTATCCCTCATATATTTATGGTGCCCCATATATATATATATATATATATATTATATATTATGGGACTAGCCGGGATGACCGAATGAGTTGAGCATCCATCTCACGTTTTGGTAGATCGTGGAATTCGAACCCTGGTCGAATCAAACTTGAAAAAAGTTGGTGATCGGCTTTTTGAAAAAGGGCAGGCAGTTTTCTTATTAAAATTGTTGATTCTTTGTGTCAACCGGACGCGGTGATCGAAGCGGTTCAGTGCAGGCCTCCAGTGCGAAGGTCCGGAATTCAATTCCCGGTCGAGTCAAACCAATGACGTACACATTTGATACCTGTTACTTCCTAGCCAGGTGCTCGGCATTATTAGGATATGGCAAGGACTGTTTGGGTCACTGTCAGGGTAATGTGACTGAGTGGGACATCAGGTCATGGTGCTGGGGGACTGGTCTCTCAGTGGGGCAGCACTATTAAGTCGCCATGAGTGCGCACTGTCACAAATCAGTACCCATCCTGGTATTTTTTCTTTACTAAATGTATTTTATTCAGCGAATAATGTCTTTTGTCAGCGCCAGAGCACTGGTCTTCCGGCCGTTCATTACAATTTGTTGGTACATAAATGACAATATCAGTTGCAATAATAACCACATGAAAAACCTGTTCGATAATAGAAGCATAATATGAATTGACTATTTGTCGTAATAGTAACTGCATGCAATTCCAGTTCAACATATGTATTATGCACTTGGTGAGCATGCATCAATAAATGTACAAGATGACTCTAGAATTGTCTTTAAACACTTCTTTCTTCCTTTGTTTTCTCTCTTCTTTTTTCAAAAAGATATAACATATCTCCAATACACATGTTGCTAGGATGTAATACTCCAACGACCAACCAACTATATATATATGGTTTCCAACTGTACAAAGCAAATTATATTCTTCATCACGTATATAAGAATGAGTTAATGCCAACAACTCAATTTAACTTATTTAGTCTTAAAGCTACGCAGACCAATGAAGCATCAGATTTTCAAATCCAAAGCCCTCACCTAGCTTTGATATTTGATTCTACATATCTAACTTAGATACTGATTCACTTATTAAGCATGTTGTAATATTAACGAGAACTCGGCCATCAGAGCCCCGAATATCACTACTCTCCCCACGTGTGTTCTGACAACTGTCTGTCAGTTCCCACCTGGTGTCCCTCTCAACAATCTCATAAGGAAGAAAGGAAGACAAGTCACGCAAGATTGAGAGTGAAGAAGTTGTGCACTGTTGGGCCGGCGATCCTCTGGTTGATTTGAGGCTTCCCAGCACAACGAATTGTCACACCAATGTGAGACCCATGGGGTGCAATACTCACACCACCCATGCCCTCCACAGGTGCCACAACAGTGGCAGACACAGTCTTCCGGATCCCCGTGATCCACAGCTTGCAGTCCTCCGGCTCCGTCCCCATCACGAGTGCCACTTCACAGGCTTGGCAGGTCATCTCCATGGCAGGGTAGCACATGATGGGCAGCTTGCCCATGCAAGTTTCTGGATAGAAGCTCGCCTTCCTTCTCATGCTCACCGCTACCACACACTTCCCCACCACTGTTCTTAAATGTTTAGCATCCAGTAGTACCGGCAGATATGTCAAGTGGTAGGCCGAATACATGTCCTGACTCACCATTTGCAGTCCCAGGTGAAAGGCAATTGACGTGTCTGGAGCCCACACCGCCTCCACCCGCGCGTGCTGGTAGTACGAGTGCATATCCAGACCTCGAAAGCCTGCGCCTCTGGTTGCCTCCAGCACAAGTGCCAGCGCGCCGGCATCAGGAGTGTCTCCATGAGCATGCCCCGCTCCAGCTGCATCTCCATGCGATGGTGCAAAGCCCTCTTTGACACATAATTGTCCACCACACTCTCCAATTCTTCTACTGCCAGCCTCACCCGCTGCAGCAGCAACACGTCATTGGAGGTTGCCATCATGTCCTCTAGCTCGTCCTGGGCTAAGGCTAGCATACGCTCTACCACCGAAACAGGCTCCTCTCGTTGCAGTTGTATATTTCTGGTTCTATTTATAATGGAAACATGTGCTCTTGGCTATGCATCAGGGCCCGCGTCTGCAGACTGTTTGAGGTAATAGCCTGTTGCACCTTGTTTAACTGTGCATGACTCACCATGCGAAACAACCAGGATGCTGCCACCCCTACTGCATCAACCTAGCCCGTAGGACACTGAGCTTCATGTTCCAATGATGAATATTATCATACCACTTGTTCTTTATCAATTTATCCACATGGTCCCGCACTTGTGAGAACCAGTTCTCCACCGGTGGCTGGTTTGGGGCTGTGATCAATAACACCAGCTGCCACACAGCCAACAGCGTCCTCACCTCACCGTGGCCCCTTACTAGGACGCCATCCTCTTGAAAGAGGTCGGTGCTGCTGCCAAGAGGCAGGCAGCACCAAATGACGCCTATGTGCCAATACAGTGACCACATCGTACAAATTGACATAAATATGAAATGCAGTTTCAGCATTTCCACATAGGCGCTTATGTCAACAGCGAGTGGGGCACCCATTGCTTCTCTGTTAAATAATCCTGGTCCCCACTCCATCACCCGAGAATAGTTATCCTCTTTGCCAATATATAAATCCGAACCGAAAATCCGCATATTTTTATAATGTGTTGCCACATAGAAGGGAATACTGAATCAATTTAATAACACCCATGAGCCTATCACGTCAAAGTTTTGGTGTGCTTGCCAAATTAATTTGGCATGTTTGCACTTCAAATATCCTAACAGTTAGCTCTTTGAAATGAAACTTACTTCAAACTAAAATCAGGTATATAATAACAATGAATTCAATATGTTCATCTCAGAAAAGTGACTAAAACTCAAAACCGACAGACTATGGAACTTTAAACAAACACATGTTGACCATCTGCTTGGCCACCCTATTATGTCCTTCCCCTTTATCTCCCCGTCCTGATATGATCTTATATGTTGCTAGGACGTAAAATAACAACAAATAAACAAACAAACCTTTATCTCATAGACAATTCAACAGACGAGAGTGATCACAAAGTGACGAGGAACACCCGCCCAATTACACGTCACGAACACAACCAGACCGAAGTTGTTATCCTAATTATGGTGGCCCCCTCCCAACCACTTTCAGGGTCACCGACTTGAGTGCTTAAGGGCGCATTCCATATACGCGTAATGCGTAATGCGAATGCGAATGCGAATGCGACAAAAAATCGAAACGCCTTGAAACCTATGAGCTACATTCCATACACGCGTAATGCGTAATGCGAATGCGAATGCATCAGAAATTCATTATCCCGATCGGTCCCTGTAGCGATCGGTACGTAATGCGTTATACGTCAAGCTGGATGTGAGTAGAAACCTGAGTCTGATGTCTCCATTAGTTTAACAGCAGGAGAGGCGACTGAGCATTACGGAACAGCCTCACAGAGGGGTGCTAATTGGAAACACATGGTGAGCTGGGCACCAGGGAGACATAGGGTTAGGGGAAAGCTAAAAATGCTACCATATGCACAGAAATATGAATACTTATCTATAATTTGGTTATGATAAAGGTAGGAACCCCCATGTGACATACAAAAAGTTACATAGATATACATGCAATATTTGGTCACATACAGAGCGGTATGGAGAATAATTGTTTATTTTTATTTTTTAAATATAGCCAGTCGTGCGCCACATAACGCATTACGCATTACGCGTATATGGAATGCTGGCATTCGCATAACGCATAACGCGTAACGCATAACGCATTACGCATTACGCGTATATGGAATGCGCCCTTTATCCTAAATAGGGTGGCCCCTCCCAAACCCTGCCAGGGGAATCGACTTCGTCCACGACCCCCTCCCACTCTACTGAGCACACCTCCCACTGTACTCAGCACACCTCCCAATCTACTCAGCACACCTCCCACTCTACTCAGCACACCTCCAACTGTACTCAGCACACCTCCCACTCTACTCAGCACACATGCCACTCTACTCAGCACACCTCCCACTCTACTCAGCACACCTCCCACTCTACTCAGCACACCTCCCACTCTACTCAGCACACCTCCCACTCTACTCAGCACACCTCCCACTCTACTCAGCACACCTCCCACTCTACTCAGCACACCTCCCAGTCTACTCAGCACATCTCCCACTCTACTCAGCACACACCCCACTCTACTCAGCACACTTCCCACTCTACTCAGCACACCTCCCACTCTACTCAGCACACCTCCCACTCTACTCAGCACACCTCCCACTCTACTCAGCACACCTCCCACTCTACTCAGCACACCTCCCACTTTACTCAGCACACCTCCGACTCTACTCAGCACACCTCCCATTCTACTCAGCACACCTCCCACTCTACTCAGCACACCTCCCACTCTACTCAGCACACCTCCCACTCTCCTCAGCACACCTCCCACTCTACTCAGAACACCTCCCACTCTACTCAGCACACCTCCCACTCTACTCAGCACACCTCCCACTCTACTCAGCACACCTCCCACTCTACTCAGCACACCTCCCACTCTACTCAGCACACACCCCACTCTACTCAGCACACCTCCCACTCTACTCAGCACACCTCCCACTCTACTCAGCACACCTCCCACTCTACTCATCACACCTCTCACTCTACTCAGCACACGCCCCACTCTACTGAGCACACACCCCACTCTAATGAGTACACCTGCCACTCTACTCAGCACACCTCCCACTCTACTCAGCACACCTTCCACTCTACTCAGAACTCCTCCCACTCTACTCAGCACACCTGCCACTCTACTGAGCACACCTCCAAGCTCAGAAGAGCAGAAGAGCCGCACGAGGAGGTCGTGGGTTCGAAACCAGGCCGGGTCAGACCAATGAGTTACACAATCGACGCTTGTCGCTACCTAGCCTGGCGCTCGGCGTTGTTAGAATAGTTCAATGACTGGTTGGGTTCAGTGCCAGGATATTATGATTGAGTGGGATATCGGGTCATGGTGCTGGCGGACATAGTATCCCAATAGGGTAGCAGTTAGCACTATAACGTCGCCATCAATGCGAGCTCTCACAAGTTCCATGCCCGTCCTGATGTGACCGTGGGCGTTACTAGGGCGTGCATCGCCAACAAGCAAACATCCAAATAACGCCTAATGCATCAAAGTTTGTCACGCCCTGAAAACTACTTTTTCTTGAAACGCAGCCAGCTTCAGTTTAGAACTATGTAGGTCAGGCAAGACGAAGTTTATGTTCCAAAGCACGAACACCAGTTGCGATAGTTCTCCACAAATAGAGAGACTGTAAATATGAATTACCTCTTCACTACCAATCACAGAAAACCCTCTCTAGCCGACCACATCCACAGATCGACCACTCCCCTATATCGATCTCTTTAGTTGGGTCCCAAGCAATCGCCCATACAATACCATTGTAACGATAAACACCTCCACTCAACATAACCAAAAATCACTGAACTGACCACCTCCCTCAAGGGCCATTTAAAGTCGATCCCATGGTCGGTCGATTTACAGAGGTTTTACTGGGTATAGATAGCTACATGCGACTGTATCTATTTAACATATTTCCCTCTACCAAAGACCTTATAATACTAAGACGGCTCACTCAGCCTGTACTGTGTAATCAAAATGATCAAACCCACCACTTGGTGCGCTGGCTGTTCTCTTGGTTAAACAGTTGCTATATTATATGTATAAATGTATATATGAATGTGAAAGATGTGTGATGATGGCGATGCTGATGATGATGCTGATGATGATGTGTATTTGTTCATAGCAATTTCATATTGATGTGTATTCATACTTACCTATCTCATGTATAATATAAATGTATGTATTTACATGTGAAACACCAACCAGCAGCCGGGCTGATCAAACCCACCACAAGGTGGCACTGCAAAATTTACATTACCATGGGAGAGATAGGGAGTGAGCCGTCTTAGTATTATAGGATCTTTGCCTCTGCCCACAGTAGGGGTGAATGTAAACTATGTCTAATGACAAACAAAAACTATTTTGGTATAAAGAAGATGCGCAACTTATGGTTTCAGTGGCCAATGTTTATCTATATTGGTGTAGAATTGATGAAATGGGAAAGAATAAAAAAAATGTTAAATGGCAGCCACTGAATTCTCTCGATTTAACTTTAAAAGTGTATTAGTCTATATTAATAACCCTGCAAAAACCAGTTTGCAACTTTAGCTTATTGAGAATTTGTGTCAAACGTGACCAATGCCTAGTCGGCCATCGTGGTTGGATAGAAAGTGCAATGACAACGGCAATAACGCTGCCGATGCGGCGGCGACCTTAATATCACTTGGATTTAGGGTTTAATTTGATCGAATTTGACTTATTGAGTAAGTTATGCTCCTAAATAAACATTATTTCAACCCCCGAGTGAATATTCATGGTTCTAAATGACAGAATTAGATCGTAGCAGTGAATAGATTTGTGCATTTAGTTTTATTTACATTCGCAATAATGCCGCCGATGCGGTGGCGGCCTTATTATTGCTAGGATTTTGGGTTTAATTTGAGCCAAATTTCACTTATTGTGTAAGTTATGCTCCTAAATAACATTATTTCAACCCCCAAGTGTTATTTAGAACCATGAATATTCACTGGGGGGTTGAAATAATGTTATTTAGGAGCATAACTTAGTCAATAAGTGTTCAAATTAAACATATCAGTGACTTAACACACTCACTTGATAGTAGAAGGAACTGTTTCTATCCAACCACAATGCAGGAGTAGTGTGATGCCTACGTCACAAACAAATCCTCAATATGTCAGACTGTGGGTGTGTGTGTGTGAATACACATACACACATTGGTATTTTGTTATGTATAAATACATTATATAAATATTATTTAACGGAGGGCCTGTAGCTTTCGACTAAAAAATGCTATGTTCGCCCCCCCCCCCCCCCCCCCCCCAACCTGTTGGAAATGCAGCGGCCTTGGCGACTTTGGTTTGCACTCAGGTTGGCAAACCCTGCTGTGAGTTGTCACCGAGCTGGCACAATCACTGCTATCACCTTCACTCTCGGCGGAAATCTTTACCACAAATAAATGGTAGGCTAGATTGTTAGCCAGCCAGACGTATCGATCTCAACCAACATTTTTGTTACATTGTCTCTTACGGAGTCTAAAATAATATCTAATGTAAAATATTTGCTTGGATAATTTCACTGCAATTGGCATTAAAAACAAATGTATGGTAAGAATCCGACCATCCTTGGTCGTCAGGGGGCATGTGCTGATGTGGTAATATGTGCAAAGTAAGTTTTAACAGATTGGAGAGCTTACCTCGTTTTATCTGTGGTGGTCATTTGACTCCCCATACAATTACCATGGTCGAATTTTATATAGGATTAATGTGCAGTTTGTCAAATCTGCTTGTGGGACACTGAGTTTTGGGAAGTTTTCAGAATGGAAGGCATCACTAGAAAGCAAAAGATTATGTCTAAATACCTGAATATACACGGTACATTTAGTTTGGGAAGTAATTAGTTTAAAGTGTTTGGGTCTCTAGAGAAGGGTGGGAGTGGAGTGGGGGTGGGGGTGGGGGTGGGGTAGGGTGGGGTGGTGGGGTCGGGCATAGGAATACACAAAATGATTCCCATGGTTTAAAAAGACAATATTATTGTAACTAAGATTCTGTGCCTATCAGAACTTCCACACTGATTGGTCATTGTGGTATCTACTGCGTTGGTGATGTTGGCTCCCTATATGGGTGATTGAACAAGTGAACTCGGCTACATTCCGTAACTAAGGACGCGCTTCCTTGGCGCCACCTATCGGAGCCATTCTATACTAATTACGTAATTTAACTCATACGCCATCTAGTGGCTTTCCTAACACACGACGTCCAAGTAACCATGTGCGCGTGATTCTGCGCCACCTATATTCACATATACTAACTAGCGCTCTTGCCGCCTTGTGGATTTGTAAAACATTCAAGTAACCATGGACACGAGTATGGCGCCATCTCTAACGTCATATGTAGCTAAATAACTGCTATGCCAGCTAGTAATTTACCTTGTGAATACTATATAATTAAGCACATTTTCACTGTATCTCACTTCAATGCGAGCGTCAAGACGAAAACACCCAGCTGTAAGATAATTTTGCCATCCCACCCACCCGGCAAAAATAAGGAATGTAATGTCATCGGGTTAAGCATCTCTGGTCTCACATATAACACACAAGACTTTCATATGTAAAAAAAAAAGAAATCTAATATTTGCAACTATATTTAATATGTTGGGTTTGTGTTGTTCAATTGCAAAATATGAAATAAGAGTAAACTATGCTCTACTAAAAATACCGGGCGTGGTAGCCGAATCGATAGAGTGCGGGCCTCACGTGCAGGAGATCCGGAGTTCGGTTTCCGGTTGAGTCAAACCAATGACTTATAAAATTGATACTTCTCGCTTCCTTGCCAGGCACTTGGCATTAATAGGATAGAACAAGGACTGGTTGGCTCAGTTTGATGATAATGTGACTGTGTGGGATATCAGGTCATGGCGCTGGTGGCCTGATTTCCTAGTGGGGCAGTGCTATAAAGTAGCCATGAGTGTGCATTGTCATAAGTCGGTACCCATCCTGATATGATGTTAGATGTTGCATGGATGTAAAACTCCAGCAACAACCAACCAATCTACTAGAAATTCCACATGTAGATGTGCTGCACAGGACTGCTTAGTCGCCACTACCTCCGTCACCCTGTGGTAAAGGACCGGAAGTTAGTGATTATAGAAACCGGAAGTAAATTCCCTCCACTGTTCTTTGTCATAATCTAGTAATATACCATGCATCAAACTAGGAAGTTTATTATAGGATTAATGTCCTGTAAACAGTGCACAACACCCAAAATCTTCCTCATAAACATCCCAGGGCCCGTATGCACCAAGTTGTGCTAGTCGTAACCGGAGCTACGCGCTAACTCCGGTCAGCTAGCTCCGGGTAGTGGGGGCTCCGCGAATAAAATAAACTGGTATGCGCCAATGTTTTAGCCGGGGCGGATAGCTGACCGTGAGTTTATTTATAGATTTGGGAATTCCTTCCAGTCGACAATATGAATAACGTCGCCAATGCAGTGCGAGCGTTAATAAGGGTTCGATTTTATGGTTAAATTGATAAGATTTCACTTATTGCGTATGTAATTCTGTTAAATAAGACAGCATTGAATAGATTTGGGCCGAATATATTGCCGCCGATTCGGCGGTGATGGTGGTAGCCATGTTTATTTGACGTTGGACTGTATGGACATCGACGTCGCTGCAGTGGCGGCGATTTGTTTACTTTACACTCGTCGATTCGAAAATATTAATATCCGCGCCGTTACGGCATCACCATTAATCTCGCTTCGATTTTAGGGTTAATTTAA
This sequence comes from Branchipolynoe longqiensis, assembly GCA_030323885.1. Taxonomy (NCBI): domain Eukaryota; kingdom Metazoa; phylum Annelida; class Polychaeta; order Phyllodocida; family Polynoidae; genus Branchipolynoe; species Branchipolynoe longqiensis. Next base: position 29,997,733 of record CM059190.1, on the reverse strand, counting down.
CGAAATTTCACGATTTGCCTATCTAATTCAGTTAAATATGATCGCATTCAATAGATTGAGACCCATACACGCACACTAACTGCCCCGGCTAGCAGTTAAACCTGATTTGAAACTGGGGTAGCTTAGCCTAGGCTACGGTCCGCGGTTAGCGCTGGCGCATACCAATTTTCCACAGTTAGCCGTGTGGAGATACCCAAACCGCGGTTAAGGCTCCAACTCCGATTGGTGCATATGGCCCCAGGATACTACAGGATAGACCCAGGAATGCAAACATAATGCATATAGGAGGAATCTACTAAAAACAGAAACAAAACAACAGGGGGACCATTAAAAATGGCGGGAAACAGCCAGGAGGAGGCCTCTACCATCCTGTAAACAGTGCTCAACACCCAAAACCACACAGATTTCCATACATAAGCACCCATGGATATGGTAGGATACGTATCAAGGAATGTAAATGCACCGCATAGGAGGAAATCTCAAAGCAGGTGAAACGGCTGTTAAAAAATGGCGAGAAATGACCAAAACGCCGAATACGTCGCAAAAACAGCTGTAAATCTAAGTCAGCAGCTAAGCAAGGAGGATACAGTGAAACTGGTAATCCAGACAGTAAAAGAGGAACTCACACGAGAAAGCCAAAAAAATGAAGACGAAACCGGAAACATGGGCGCAACTGGAAACGGAAACAAAAGAACAAAACCAAAACAAACAGCAATGACGATGACAATAAATAGGAGAGCAGGCTACAGGCACTCCAAATGGCATATAGCACTCTACAAATAGAGTGCTCATGGTACAAAGCAGAGTATGAAAAACTCAAAACAAAAGAAAACAACACCAATGCCAACAAAACCACCAACAATGCAAGGAAAACACCCACTGAAATAAACAAAACGCCCACCGACAAGGCCCCAAAACCAAAACAAACACAAAAAGACAAAAACAAAAAGCTCAGCATTGTCATGCACGGTATCCCTGAAAAAGAGGATGAAAACATGGAGAAAGCAATCACAGACATGCTGAGTGAAGCGGACTGCGACTTTGGATGGACAGTAATGAGTAAAGCGTACCGTCTATGGAATAAACAAAAACAGAAAGACAAAACACTGAAAAAAAGTGAGGCAGAAATGGAGCAGACAGAAGGCAAAAGCCAAAACGAGAAGCCTGAAGAGGCATCCTGACAGAGCAACGAAAAAAACCTAGATAGGCCAAGGAGCATCAGACTCCAACTAGAAAAAGAATCGCAGAGAAAAGAACTCTTCCAAAAAAAGAAAACTCTACAAACCAAAAAAGACTATAACAAAGTATCAATCAGGCCAATCAGGAGAGAAGCAGAAATGCTGAGTGAAAAGACAGTACAACAAATGTACACACTGGCCGTTGAAAACAAAAGCAAAAACGAGAAAATAGAAACTGTCAAGATGAGAGGGTGCAATATCGAGATAAACGGGAAGATGTACACACCCAACGAGTTCGAAAAAATAGAAATAGAAGAAATCACCCCGGGAAAAAGCAGCAACCAGGGAACATGCCTTGGAGTATCCTGACAAGGGCACAACTCCCCCTTCAGCAACCTATACGCATGCAAGATCACAGGCAAAAACGGAAAGAAATACACGTCAGCCGAACAATACTACTGCTCTATCATGGCCAAATTTCATGAAATACATGACCTAATGAGGATGATAGACAATGCAGAGAATCCATACACGATAAAGGTAATGGCCAAGAAAATATGGAGATCGCCGGAATGGTGCAAAACCAACGAAAAACTCCTGGAAGACATCGTATGTGCGAAATTCACTCAAAATGAGAAATTAAAGAAAAAATTAATCAATGCTCCAGGCAATGCATTCAGAGAGTGCACAAAGTGCCCATACTGGGGCTCAGGTAGGTTCCTGGACAGTGCCAGTGAAGGGGAAACAGTCAAACAGGGATACAAGAATAGAATGGGAGAAATCCTACAAAAAGTCAAGGTAAGCCTCAGAAATGCCAACGAATAGAAACCAAAATTACTAAGCAAAATAAAGTAAATATAAAATAGACACAGTAAACCAAGCAAGCAAAACAGCAAAATAACTTATTAATTAACAATGCACTAGTGAGATATGCGAATACGCAGACACACACGGAAAGCATAGACCTCTTCAGGCAAGATAGAAGGAGTAGCAAATAGCAAAGCAGCACTTCCGCCCAAGCCTACTTCAAAACACAACCAACAACTGCGATCACGGAGAACTGGGAGAAGCAACACCAGGGCTCCAAACCATGAGTATCACAAACTTTTCATAAAATACCACTAACCAAAATTTAAAAGCACTAGAAATACTGTGTATAGCTAACATCCATTCCAGGGCATGTACCTCCCCTCCACTCGCACAGATGCAGTCTATGCTAATGTATGTAACTATATCACAAAACAGGGCACATGTACTCTATGCACCAGCCCATATGCCCAAAAAACAATCTGAACAAAGTTAAAAACTCGCGAAATCTAACAAACGCCAAACCTAAAGGTAAAGAAAGATGGTAGATAAAATTGAATGCAGACTGGGAAGGGGCACGCACTTTGCCCACCTAAACTGCCAGATTGCATCCAATAAAATAGACACAATAAAAATGCACCTAAAAATCAAAATCTTGATGTGTTAACACTGTCAGAAACATGGTTCACTGACAGACATCAAGACAACACCCTCAACATAGAAGGATATAGGCTTGTACGTAATGACAGACAGCAAATTAACATAACAAACCAAACAAAAAAAGGTGGAGGTGTTGCAATCTACTGCAAAACCACAACAAATCTAGACACTGAGGCACTAACAATAGCAAACTTCTCAAATGAACACCTGGAGCTACTATGGTGCCTAATAAAAAACAAGAAGCAGGCTAACATAGCCATAGCAAGCTTCTACAGACCACGTCCGGGGATATTGAAACATTCCTTGAAACTCTAGACAAAAGCATAAATACAGTGAGAAAACTAACAAATGCAGAAATCTTTGTGCTAGGGGACTTCAACATAAACTACATTAGCAATGACAAAAATAAACTAATGCTACAAACCACTATCAAAATCCTAGGGCTGCAGCAACTTATTACAGACAGCACAAGACTAGGCAACAATAGCTCAACAATTGACCTATTACTAACCAACTGAAACCATGCCACAAAATGGGGCACTAGAAGCTGGGGTATAAGTGACCATGAGCTAATATATGTAGCAAGGAAAAAACTCAAAAGCACAAGCCAATATAAATATAAGATGGGCAGATCTCTAAAAAACTACTCAAAAGAAACACTAAAAAAGCACCTACATGAAAATATAGACAACCTCACAACATACAGGGATGACACCGATATCTACTGGAATAACATTGTCACAGAATTAAAAGAATCATTAGATGAGATGTGCCCCATAAAGAAACTAAAAATAAAGAGAAACCAAGACCCGTGGGTAGACAGGGAACTGCTAACACATATCGCAACAAAACGAAAGCCAGGCGACAAAGTGAAATGTACTAAAGACCCAGAGGATAAAATGGCCTATAATACTGCCAGAAACAACTCCCTCAAAGCAGTAAGGGCAGCAAAAAAGAAATATATAATACAACAAGACAAGGACTGGGGAAGCAATGCAAATAAGTTCTGGAAAAATGTAAGCTTACTATTCCCCCCAAAATAAGATAGAAGAACGCATAAGCTTGCAGGATAAAGGTGGAAATACGCACACAGATAGTAATGCAGCAAACAAACTAAATACACACTTTGCCACGGTAGGACAAAAGTTATCAAAGAAATTCACAAGAATCTGGGAAAACAAGTCAGAAAATATCCATGATAAAATCTCCACCTGCAAAACTGACCTAAAAGAACTAACACAACTAATAAATGACATAGACGAAAACAAACCAAGTGTCATAGATGGAATCCCCACAAAAATACTAAAAGAGGCACTCCAAGCCATCCCAGATACCATGGTCGACCTGTTCAACATATCATTTGAGCAGGGGCACTTCATCACAGCATGGAAGATGGCAACCATCACCCCCATCTACAAAAGTGGTGACAAACAAAACATGGGGAACTACAGACCAATATCAATCTTGCAAACACCAGGCAAGCTAATTGAACAAATATTCCATAGGCACATAAATGAGCGCCTGGAAAAAAACAATATACTAAGCAAGAGGCAAGGAGGTTTCAGAAAACTACACTCCACATCAAAAGCGATAGCAAACCTAACAAGTGATGTGCTGGCATCATTGAACCAAAAGAAGTTAGTTGGAGCAGCCTTCATCGACTTCAGCAAAGCCTTTGACACTGTGGAATTAATAAGAAAATTAGACAACATGGGCATTAAATCCAAATCAATAAACTGGATAAAATGCTACCTAAGCAACAAACAGCAAAAAACTAAACTAAATGGTACACTCTCAGACCAGCAAACTGTCACCTGTGGTGTACCCCAAGGATCAGTCCTGGGACCACTACTATTTATACTATACATAAACGATCTGGAAAAATGGCTGGAGACAGAATGCCTCCAGCTATATGTGGATGACACTGTCGTATATGCAGAAGGAAGCACAGTAGAGGAGGTGGCAACCAAACTGAACAACCTCCTACTAAAGCTGTACAGTTGGTGTGAATCCAATAAAATATCCATCAATGCAAATAAATCTAAAACAGTGCTCTTTGCAGATACAGGAATCACAGGAAGAAACCTACAATGCACACTAGGAAATCAAACACTGGAAAGTGTAAATCACTACAAATACCTAGGCCTAGAACTAGATAGCCACCTAAACTACAATCTGTGTGTAACAAAAATCATACAATATGTAAATCACAAACTATGGCTATTTGCTCAAGTAAGAAACTATATGACACAAGATATGTCAATAAAAATCTTCAAAGGCATGGTACTCCCCTACTTTGACTATGGGGATGTAATCTACATGGGTGCTAAAAAAGAGCTACTTAAAAAACTACAAATATTACAAAATAGGTCCCTGAAAATCTTCCTGAAAGTAGACAAACTACACCCCACTTATGAGCTACACAATAGAACTAAAGTAAAGATACTAGAAAACAGAAGGATTATCGACCTAAAAACATTAGCATATGGATATAGCCAAGACATTAAGCGTCTAACCCAACCACTAAGGGACACCAGAGCAAGCAAGGCACCACTACTAAGGCAGACCAGAAGCCAGATCAAAGCCCATGAAAGGAGCACACTGGAAATGGCCGCCAAGGCATGCAATGCGCAAACGGGGAAGGAAAGACAAATCCCTGACCTAAAAACATACAAAAGATATCTGTGCAAAATAAAAACTGGGAACCCCAACTGAACTACCCCACAAGGGGGCAGGTGATATATCATGGCCCACCAACTGGAGAGCCCTGGGCGGGAAAACAGGAAATATAAAAGACAGATAACATGTCCAACAACAATATAAATCAAATCAAATCCAAACAAACATAACTCAACCACCTATTACGTCAAATCCTATGAACATGTAAATAAAATAGGCTAGTATTGAATTAAGTAGAAAAAGTGGAAAACTCTTCCCAAGAAAACCCCAAAACACTAACATAGAACCTTAAAAAAACAACTGACATAGTAATAAGAATAGAACAAAAATACAATGCCAAGAAAATCCAAAATAACTAACATAGGCTACTAACCATACCAACAAAACTATCTATCTGCTACTGAAATACAGGCAATCGCATGACTTATCAGCAGCTACTGTCTGGTAAGACAACACCAACACTACAGCTGGCCAGCATTGAAAACAAGCCTGGGTACCCGGGCTTACATGCTATGGAGAGTATAAATACAGCGTCAATAAAATTAAAAAAATTTAATAAAAAGAAAATTATTAATCGAGAAGTGAACACTCAGCTTACTCGCCCAACCCTTTCAGGAATTGCTATATATATATATATATATATATATATATATATATATATATATATAAAACAATGCTATATATAAACATAGCTACAGTACAGTTAATGAGAGAACAATGAGGTAGTGGGTTGAGTAGTTTAATCTCTGGCAAGGGATTATATCCTGCAGGTGACGCACTCGGTACAGTGTTGGGTCTTACAGAGTATAACAAGATAATAATATTTCATAGCGTAGCAGTTTTTATTGACCTCTCAGGCAAAGAGCCGCATAGACAGGTAGGTGTGGGTAGTCTGGTGGTATCAGGGAGCCTAGGTTGTGTAATGGTTAGCACACTGGCCTGGAATACAAAAGGTGTTGGTTCGATTCCTGCTCTGGGTACAATATTTCCCATTTTCACTACCCCCCATGACACTGGTACCGTGACCAGGAATGTGTACAGGATATGTACTGTATGGTTTTTGAACCAACCTTGTCTATGTATATGTAAGTGCATTGCCTGTATGTATGTAATTGTAAGCATTAAATGACCATTTAAAAGACTTACAATTCCAGGGCGACGAGAGTAGTAGCCTGCACTGACCTCTCAGGGAAGGAGCTGCATAGACAGGTAGCCGTGGGTAGGGTGGTGACATCAGGGAACCTAGGTGGTGAAAAACGTTAGCCCAGAATGCAAGAGATGTAGGTTTGATTCTGACTCTAAGCACAATATTTCCCATTTTCATGGTCCCCATGACAATATCTTAATACTCGCATAATACGGTATGCATCGCATATAATATATATATATATATATATATATATATATATATGTTTGTATATACATTTATCAATTCATGACACATTCAATTATAAAGCTACATAAGTAGCGAATACAATAAAAAAATTTAAAAAACGACAGCGAATACAAAGTGACATAAAATCATTTTTTTAAACACGCTATGTTATGTATGTCTAACTGCACATGTTTAATCATTACGTGTTTAGCTTCAGCAGCTGACGCAATGATATATGTGTTGGTTAATCTAATCTGGAGAGTTCTCAATATGGCAGAAAGAGTCCTCTAAGAACCTAGACTCGGACATTGCTCAATCAAACAAAATAATTTAAATTGCAGTTCACACTACCACTTAACAGGCATTGCTAAACAACTGCTCTGACACTTCACACAATCACTTCATGGTTTGCTATTAAGCTTTATTTGTTGGGGTTTTACGTCCTAGTCACATCTATGGTCATATCAGGACAGGCACACTCATGACGACTTTATAGTGCTGTCCAAGCGACTGTCACAATATCCACTCATGGGTATTGCTAAGCAATTCTCGCAGTCCACACTGTCACTTCCTGGCTATTGCTAAAGGCCCTGTCACATTACGGCGTATGGCGGGAGCGTATTGAAAACCTACGTAGGTTCTGCGCGTGCCGGCCTATGATGACATTTGGTGACCTTTCGGGTGGTTTTGAGCGTATGTGGAACCTACGAGGAGCGTACGAGGAGCGTATGAGGAGCGTATGGGAGCGTGCTGTGACATTTTTTGACAGTATGGGCCATACGCCCTCATAGGTCGAGTTTTTTTGAGCATGCACAAACAAATTTGGACGGACGGATTTATGAAAGCGTATGGCGGCGTATGCCTCATACGCTTCACATAAGCCGGCATCTGGCGGCATCTGGCGGCGTATGAGTAGCGTATGAGTAGTGTATGAGTAGCGTATGCGTAGCATATGAGTAGCGTATACGGCGTATGCCGACGTATATGATGTAACGCGCCTACGCCACCATACGCTCCCGCAAAAAAACCTAATGTGACAGCCCCTTAAGCAACTGCTGCGCTTTCCCCTATCACCTCATGGTTATTGCTAGTCAATTGGCACATTTCACACTATCACTTCATGGATTTGCTAAGCAACTGTCATGGATTTTGCTAAGGTACTGTCACAAATTACACTAGCATTTCATGGTTATTGCTAGGCAACTGCCACAGGTGACATTGCCACTTTATCGTTATTGCTAACCAACTGCCTCATATTGCACTATCACTTCATGGATATTGCTAAGCAACTGTCATGGTTCACACTATCATTTCATGGTTTTTGCTAAGCAACTGTCACTATTCACAATACTACTTCGCATTTATTGCTAAGCAACTGTCACACTTCACACTGTCACTTCAAAGCAACTCTCACAATTCACAATGCCATTTATCATACATTTATAATGTTACTTTCCGACACTGTTTTTGACATCATCCTTGTTGAATTATCAAATAAATAAATAAATAATCAAGGGTATTGGCAATGCACGTAGCGTATACTATAAATGTATTAATTAAATTCCTACCAGTAATTCAGAATACAAAGAGACCCCCCCAACAACATCACCTTTTCTTCTGAACGTTTATCACACAGTCTGAACCCCCCCCCCCCCCCCCCCCCTCCCTTTGAGAGATCGTGCGATTCAAACCCTGGTCGAGTCAAACCAATGACTTTAAAATTGATACTTGTCACTTCCTAGCCAGGCCTTCGGCATTAATACGATAGGGCGAGGATTGGTTGGCTTAGTGTCAAGATAATTCAGGACATGACACGGGACTGCATAGTATGGGACAATTGATTTAATCTAACTTCATAAAGAGCATCAGGTCAAGTTTCAATGTCAGGTAGTAGGTTCGAGTCTATCCAGGACCCGTCACTCAACCCTTTCAAGTCAAATTGTCTTATATGTATGGTCGGGTGGGGCAGTGAGAAAAGGCGGGTGGTGCTGTCGGTCTGGCATGTGGTGGATGAGTGCTGTTGGTGTGGTGTCGGGGGACAGAAGTGATGTCAGAGATCAGTCACCAGGTACAAGCGGCAGCTGACGTTGTGTGTGCCGGTGTTGCCACCTGGAGTTAGTGCAGTTATGGCCGCATTTGTTTAAAAGGGGGATTTCATATTGTGATAAGGTCTAGCTGAGTCAGAAGGTGGCAGCAATATCTATCCCGTCTCAGTCCCGAATTACCCACGTTGCCGAAGCAACATGACCAATGTGATTGAGTGGGACATCAGGTCATGGTGCTGGCATCTTGGTCTCCCAGTGGGACATCACTATAGAATTGCCATGAGTGCGCACTGTCACAAGTCGGTACCCATCCTGAAATGACCTTAGATGTTGCCAAGGCGTAAAACTCCCATAACCAACCCTCCCTCCCCTGCCCCCACACACAATTCTCCTCTCGAACAGTAAATAAACATAGCTACAAGATTACCATGGAAATTGTTTCATGGTATCTGAGGCTGCCTGCTGGTTTAAGCGGTTGGATACATAGTAATATATGCACAGCGCCCCCTATCATCCCAAGCAGTGACCATTGGTCATTTATTTCCTCCAGTAGCCGCAGGTCATGTGACTAGCACAAGTCACTTGCCTGGCCTACCCCCCCTCCTCCCCCCCCACCCCCATTCCCCTCAGCCCATCCCACCCTGGAGTCGCCCTATAAGTATAAGACTATAAGACGCAAACTCGCAACTTCCTGCTGTCTTTACCGGAACTGACTGCTGGATTCACTTCCGGATGCTGCCTCTGTTGCGCATGCGCGTGGCGCTACCGTGACGTGGCAACTCTCGCGAGATGAAGCCAGCAACGGCGAGAGAGGGCGCAGTTAGGGGCCGGTCGTCACTATGTGGGGGAGAGAGTCGCCGGTGAAAATCGTCAAGGTGGGTGTAACCGCTATTGTAAACTACATATTTTTGGGTAAATCTTTAGGTACTGGCAGTCAATTTTATCAATTTTTAACTGGACAGTTAGCTAAGGTTAATCACACAGTGCTAATTAAATTAGCAAAACGTAACAATCAAAAGGGCTCTATCTTGTTTACTTTTCAAGATGTACACATTTAACGATATTTTTAATCTACTTAAACAATTTTTGCCTTTTATCACTGAAGGAAGCATGAGGTGGTTTTTTGCTTGGTATAATTTGATTTTGTTTTAAATATATCATATAGTAAATTAAAGCTCACTTAGTGGTCTTTCTGATCTATTAATAGCCTATGTAACCAATTTCAATTCAGGATCGAGCAAAACAAAACCACATACTTTGGTACTTGTACTGATTAATATGATGCAAAAGAATGCGCTAATTAGCAAAAGTGCCTGTAATAAAGTGCCTTTTGATGTGTTGTCTTAATATACAGCCCAACTAATTTTGGTATTACTATAAAGAGCATGGCTTTCGTTCATTAATTCATTAACAGTACTTCCTGGGTATTTTTATTGAAACATACACACAAATAGGAGTGTTTAAAAACTAGCTTTTTTCCCCATGATTTTCATACTTTCTCACAATGTTATCTAAGTACTGCTGGTACCTAGTATATATATGTTTATTTATCTGATCATGAATTTTGTCAGCGCCGGACCAAGCGCTGGTCTCCCAGCTGTCGAAAGGATCCTATTTTGATTATGTATGATGAGGGAGTGGGCTGTGCTGCATTGTGTACATCGTACTGCACTCTTACACAATAAGTGTGGGGGGGGGGGGTGGACATTACAATTTGCGAACTTACTATAAAAAGGTTCTATTTGACAAAATGCTGTTTTCGAGATAATGAGGACCGAAGCTGTGTAACTGCATGACAGAAAAGCAGATAGGAAATATTATTTTTAATATATCTCAGTGAAAAATACCAGTTGAGAAACAATTGTGTAACTGCTTGATAGCCTTTTGTAGATAGAACATTTTTACATCCATAACACCGATTCGTGTGAAAGGATAGCATTTTGCAAACCAAGATACTTATATCTAGATATAAGGTTGCATAGTCGGTGGTTTAGAGTTTCTGTCACTTTCTGAGATAAATATATTAGATTGATTTTTTGTTTGTTTGGGCCATTAGTTGTTTAAGCAGGGGAAATTTCAGTCATAGATGACTGGTCTTCCTCATTCCACTGCTGGTCGATAGAAAGCCCGAGCCTACACTTTTACCGACCCAAGGGATTTTTAACCTCCCACACCACATAGACATGGCATGAGAGCAACCGGCCTTTGATGACGTTGTAAGTTATACACAGCGGTGGAAATCTAAATTGGCAGAGCTGGGGGCATGGGGAATCAAACCACCAACCTTCAGATTAGGAGTCTGACCTAGAAAAAATTCAAACACTCTAACCACTCCACCACAGAGAACACCACGATTGTTATAATCTACCTTACCTTACATTGAAGTAACTTTTATTTTAAATGGCTAATGTTTGAGATATTTGAAGTGCAAACATGCCAAATTTATTTAGGTAAGTACACCACAACTCTGAAACCATAGGCTTCTTCACTAAGAGGTTCTAACTTCTATAGATTACCTCAGTATTCCCTTCTATGGGGCGACACATGTTTAATAAGTATCAAACCAGTATCAAAGTTAGATATGTAGAATCAAATCTAGATAATTGTTTTGATTTTGAAAATTTGATGTTTTCATCGGACTATGCAGCTTTAATCCCATAACTAACGAAGATATTTGTGAAAAATCTGTGGCTGTTTATGAGGAACAATAACACAATTTAATAATGTTCCAAGATATGCTCGAACCCACATCTCTTTGCATTCCGAGCCAGTGTTCTAACCATTACACCACCTAGGCTCCCTGATATCACCACACTACCCACGCCTACCTGTCTATGTGGGTCCTTGCTTGAGAGGTTAGTGCCAACCACTACACTTGTCCCCCTGGAATTGTAAGTCTTTTAATGCTTACAATTACCTACATACAGGCAGTGCACTTACACATACACAGGGTAGGTTCAACAACTATACAGAGCGTACCTTGTACAGGATCATGGTCATGGCAACTAGTGTTGTGGGGGTGATGAAAATGGGAAATATTGCGCCTAGAGCAGGACTCGAACCCACATCTCTTTGCATTCTGGGCTAGTGTGCTAACCATTATACCAACTAGGCTCCCTGATATCACCACACTACCCACACCTACCTGTCTATGGGGCTCCTTGCTTGAGATGTCAGTGCAGACCACTACACGATTCTACTACTACTATATGATTTCTGTGATATTGTACTATACATTGCTATGTTTAAAAAAATGAAAAACAATGTTAGTAAATGTGCATTTTTTAAACAAATATTTTTAATGAATGGCGTCTTTTATTGAATGGCGTTTTTATTAAAGGGCGTCTTGCCCCAGGCCTGAAAGTCATGAAATGAAACCTTTAACTTAAATGACAAGATGGAAAAAAGAAGAAAACATTCCAAACTATTTCCATTTTTGATTTTGATCTTATACAAATTGAGCAACACATCTCATCACTCATTTAATATGGGTGTCTTTCCCCACACCAAAGAGGGGCGTCTTTCCCACCCCATACATGAAGCACATAACTGTCCATATTTATTGGAATACATATTGTAGCCACCATGTTGCAACACTAGTTTAAAGTAAATTTATTAATTATGCATATTTAATCAATTACTCATTCATACACACTGTCTTAGAATTTTCACAACAATATTGACTGCTTCGAATATTTACATAAAATAAATGTAATAACATAAAATTATATATATTTTATTAACCATCAATGTTTTGTTCGTGTGGTTTTGTACAGTGCTATTATTAGATGGCAGCATTATATTCCATCAGTTGAGACTATCAGGCAGTCTGCAGGGACTGAGTAAATGGCAGGGGAGCCCTTGCGCCACCCTACTACACTGCTTAATTTCGCCGGGTGTCGAATTTAGGTACTAAACTACACCCCAGTCGCCCTTGTAATGCAGCCGAATTCCGGCAGGTGGCATAGCACATCAATGGAGACGCGGTATTAGCCTATCCCTAGTTCCGAGCCTTCTCCAGAGATGGCGCCAAAGCGCCTTGTGGAACCATTGAAACGTCAAGGGGAGGCTATTGGATGGAACCCGACCACTGCTATGGCGGCCTTGAGAGTAGCCTGGTCCCCTGAGATCCTCACAGATGTCGTGAGGCAGTTTCAATAACCTGGTCCCCCAAACTCCTCACATATGTCGTGGGATCCGTTCAATAGGCTGATCCCCAAAACTCCTCACAGATGTTGTGGGATGGGTTCAATAAGCCTGGTCCCCTGAACCTCTCAGTGGAATTGTGAGGTGGGTTCAATAACCTGGTCCCCTGAACTCCTCACAGATGTCGTGAGGTAGTTTCAATAGCCTGGTCCCCTGAACTCCTCACACACAGATGTCGTGGGATGGGTTCAATAGCCTGGTCCCCTGAACTCCTCACAGATGTCATGGGGTGGATTCAATAGCCTGGTCCCCTGAACTCCTCACAGATGTTGTGGGATGAATTCAATAGCCTGGTCCCCTGAACTCTTCACATATGTCGTGGGATGGATTCAATAGCCTGGTCCCCTGAACTATTCACAGATGTTGTGGGGTGGATTCAATAGCCTGGTCTCCTGAACTCCTCACACATGTCATGGGATGGATTCAATAGCCTGGTCCCCTGACCTCCTCACATATGTCATGCGGTGGATTCAATAGCCTGGTCCCCTGAACTCCTCACAGATGCCGTGGGGTGGATTCAATAGCCTGGTCCCCTGAACTCCTCACAAAATCTGATGTCATGAGGCAGTTCAATAACCTGGTCCCCTGAACTCCTCACATATGTCACGGGGTGGGTTCAACAGCCTGGTCCCCTGAACGTCTCAGTGGTATTGTGAAGTGGGTTCAATAGCCTGGTCCCCTGGCCCTCTTCAAATATGTCGTCAAAGATCCTGCTGTACAAAGTTACTCATTCTTATCTGATTTTGATTTGGATAGGCTACAGAGCCTTATCAGGGTAGGGCCTCTTTAAGTTTGAATTATTCCTGTGTGTCGGCTGTTGCTTACATATGGGCTGATGATCCAGGGAAATTTGACCCCTTATTCATCTCATGCTACTAATTATTCCTTGTGTTGCTTATGTATTTGCACTCAAGCAAAAATGAGAGACAAATAAGTGTTCACACTTCCTGTCTACCATTCGCTATTTCACTATTTCGCATATGTACTGCTGTCAATGTCTGTCCAGTCTCGATTTAAAAGCGTCATTAATACATTTAAACAAATTTATTTTGTGGGAAGATACAAGTTAAATTCTTCAGTGAAGCAAATATTTATAGGTCCAATAGCTTAAATTATAGATATATTATTATTATAATATTTGGAGAGCTCTATTCCAAAAGGCGATAACCAACAACCCCAAAAATGAGTTTGCAATGCCAATGCCAAGTTCGTACATATATATACTCACACCCACTCACACCCACTCAAACCCACTCACACACACCCACACCCCCTCACACCCACACTCAGGGCCACTCACACCCACCCACACCCACTCACACCCACCCACTCACACCCACCCACACCGACTCACACACACCCACACCCACTCACACCCACCCAGACCCGCTCATACCCATCCACACCTACTCACATCCACCCACACCCATTCGCACACACCCACTCCCACCCATACCCACTCGCACCCACTCGCACCTAACCCACTCACACCCACTTACATCCACTCACACCCACCCACACCCACACACACCCACACACACCCACACCCACCCACACCCACTCACACCCACTCACACTCACTCACACCCACTCACACCCACCCACACCCGCACCCACCCACCCACACCCAACCATTCAGTGCACCTCCCTGGCCGGGCGCCATTACTCACGGTCACGTGACCCGGGGTCAACCTGCCTTCCAGTCAGACAGGAATGTGTTTCTGAACATGTGTCGGCACCCGGCGCGCCGGCGTGATTGCTTCCTGCCCAGTCACGTGACGCAGGGGCGTCGTGAATAAATTACCTCAGAGAAGTACGGACTACCACGGTCCGTATTTCACTCAATTGTTGGATATTGAAACAGCAGTGAGTACCATTGGAATTTAATCAGTTTTCCCACCAAAGAAGGATGGCAGACAACATTTTACAGTCCATACCGAACGATTTAATCGTCTCATTCAGACAAGGCAATGCGGGGAATCATTTGCATAACCAGCAGACAACATTTTGCAGTCCGCACCCTATGATATAATCATCTCATTCAGACAAGGCAATGCGGGGAATCATTTGCATAACCAGCAGACAACATTTTGCAGTCCGCACCCTATGATATAATCGTCTCATTCAGACAAGGCAATGCGGGGAATCATTTACATAACCAGTAGACAACATTTTGCAGTTCGTACCCTATGATACAATCATCTCATTCAGACAAGGCAATGCGGGGAATCATTTGCATAACCAGCAGACAACATTTTGCAGTTCGTACCCTATGATACAATCATCTCATTCAGACAAGGCAATGCGGGGAATCATTTGCATAACCAGTAGACAACATTTTGCAGTCCGCACCCTGATATAATCGTCTCATTCAGAAAAGGCAACGTGGGGAATTACTTGCAGACCCAGCAGATAACATTTCCATGTCTGTCGGACATCTAATTTAAATGTTAAAAGGGCAGTCACATGACTAACACAGTTTTAATTATTCATAATTATCATGATTGAATATGACTAGTCATGGTTTGTATATCTTGAAACTGAAACAACTTACTTTCTGGGGTGTATTTTGGGTCCAAGCCTCTGTGATCAAACTGTGACTATTAGGGTCATTCAGCCCATCATCATTGCTGCAGTCATCATCATCATCATTGGCATCATCATTATCATCATCATCGACATGCCACCGCTTACATCACCATTACCATCATCGCCATCATGCCTCATCACCCTCACAACCATCACCACCATCAGAACTATCACCATTACAACCACCACCATCACACCATTACACCATCACTATCTCCATCTCCATCCTATCACCATCACCATTGACATCCCTGTCGCTGTTGATGTCGCTGTTGCCGTTACCATTGCCTTCATTATCGCCATCGTCATCATCCTAATCGTCATCACCATTACCACCATCATCACTATCACCACCATTACCATCATCATTACCATCAACACTACCATCACCACCAACATCAACATCACAATCATCACCACCACCACCACCACCACCACCTTCATCACCCCCATCACCACCTCCACCTCCACCTCCACCTCCACCACCATCACCACCTCCACTATCACCAACACCACCACCTCCACTATCGCCACCACAACCACCACCACCACTATCACCACCTCCACCTCCACTACCACCAAAACCCCCACCACCACCACCACCATCACCACCACCACCACCACCACCACCAGGCAGGCACAGTGGAAGGCACTTGATTCAATAAGTGGTGAATGTATATATCACCCCATCCATGCTGTAATCTAATAAAATCGCTCTTCGATCTAGTTCATTAGCACATTTAATTCACATTCATAGAGAGATATATTGGGCAATAATTGGTGGCGCGTATTTGTTTCATCAGTCGCTATTGACTTCGAGACTGTAATAATGTAATAATGCAAAGCCACATGTATCAGTAAGCGCTCATTGCAGAATACTGTCACTCTCCAAGCAGATCTTTAGTTATATAGACAGTGAACTCTCATGCAAAGCATTGTTGGGGGTTAGTGCTGGTGCAGAATACAATCACTCGCCAAGCATATCTTTAGTTATATAGACAGGGACCTCTCATGCAAAGCAATGCTGGGAAGCGTTTCTGGTACATAATACTGTTACTCTCCAGGCAGATCTTTAGTTATATAGACATTGAACTCTCGTGTAAAGCAATGCTGGGGAGCATTTCTGGTACATAATACTGTCACTCTCTGAGCAGATTTTTAGTTGTGAAGTGGGCGAGACTACTCGTCCTGTGGCAATTGCAGGCTTGGGCCGATTAGCCCACATTCAGAAATGCGAGCTACTCACCAAGACAGACCCGCATTTGCCACCATTTCCGGGGCCGTGTTCCCTGCTGTAATGCGTTGCAAGGAGACGTCAATTACGACTTTCCTAGCAACGATGGAAGGTCGAGCGCTCGGCTCCGACCCATCGGACATACTTTTGCACGCTCTGATGTATTAGACGACAATTAGGCTTCTATTGTCGAAATTCCAAACTGATTTAACTTAACAAAATACGGGAGGGGATACATTTATTGTACTTATTCATTATTTAGTGATATTGAACCATGGAAGCACTTGTATTGTACCAGTAGACATATGATTAAAGCCGTGAGCTCTTAAAAGTGATTGAAACGTTCCTTGCATTTTTTACTATTGTCCAGTCTTTACCTATATTAACCACTATGGTCAACTTGATATTGATTTTCGATTATTCTATAAGTAATTAAGGGCCTTCTGCCTGGTAGGCCTTAAGCAGCCGATCCACCCTTTTGCGGGGATATCTTAGCCACATTATTAAGGAAACATGAAGTAACGTAATGACACTTAACTGAGTAAAAACATTAACGTAGGCTGTCTATAAGTGACAGCGGCAGAACAACCTAAGATATCGGCCTAGATCTGGATAAATTAACGTATCACAACATTCGCCATACGGTGGGGAGGAGAGCCAGTTAGTTGACACAATAAGTAATATCTTTCTTACTTAAATGCGGGGGAGGGACAAAAATGTATTTTTATGGTACTCTGGCTGTTCGCCCTTAGCTCGGGATTCAAAGCGCTAAGGCGGTCGAGCTGCAGACGGGAGGAGAGGCGGCAGCGGCACGTGGCAGGCCAGGAAATTCACTCGGAAATCATTATGTACAAATTAACATTAGGCTTGCTTTAGGCGGGGTCGAAATAGCCGAACGGCTAAACTGGTGCCGTAACCAGATCTTTCGTTATATAGACAGAGAACTCTCGTGTAAAGCAATGCTGGGGAGCTTTTCTGGTACATAATACTGTCACTCTCCAGGCAGATCTTTAGTTATATAGACAGGGAACTCTCGTGTAAAGCAATGCTGGGGACCATTTCTGGTGACACTAGACTACCTACCATCTACCTTCAACATTGCGATCATTCTTAGTTTTTTCCTTAAGTGTTTTTATTCCTCTGAATAACGTGTTGTCCATGCTAATGCATTGGTCTTCCAGCCCTAATTTACATCTGGGAACAAACTGGAGACAAGAAAGATATGGAAATAAAAATTTTTTTATTGGAGAACATAACCTGCAGGCAGGTCGGGCTTGTCTGGAGAACATATCGATATCGTGTATCATGTATGGTGTCAAGAATTAATTGACAATGAAGTTTTGAGGTATCGCATAGGGTACCAGCAAGGTTAAAGGATGTCATGATCAGTGTCAGGCATATCGAACAAGTTTAAGTGATTAGAGAAATGACTAGTTAAATGTTGTTAGGTTTGGGAAATGTAGCGGGCAAGAAAGAGATGACAGATAAGACCTAGCCCAGAACCAGCAGCCCTCAACCCCTACCCCTTACCTCCTTCAATATCGGGTGGGTGGGTGGTTGAAGCGACTTGCCAGGAGGCAGGCCAGTGTGAAAGTGAAGTGCGGGTCAGCAGTGAGTGACTGGGAAATAGGGCAAGAAAGTAGTGCCGAGTAAAAGTAGTGCATGTGTTCCCGCCAGTAAATTATCCATGTTGACAGTGCCAACATGCGTAATGACAATTGCAACTACACACTAAACAAAGCTACAACAAAATAGATAGACAATTACAACACAATAAGCAAAGCATTGATATGAATGACAAGTAAAGAACAAGATAAGAGAAAAGACAAATATATGGGGGGAGTTAACTATGTTTGAGTAGTATACCAAGCGTTAGTAGGGGGGGCATGACTGATTATCTTTATAGAGGTGACATACTCGTCAAAAGGGTGATGGTGGGATGTAAGGCGGGCCTTTGTGGTTGAACTGGTCTTTCTGGTAATCTCAGATGGGCCCTATGGAATGAGTAAGTAGGTTAATATTGTTTAATTTTGTACCTCAGTTAGGATTCAACTAGAAGCATTTCCAGACTCAATCAGTTGGTAGGTGGCAGTTTTGGTCTAGTTATGATGATGCCGATGGTAATAATCATTTTACTGGCTTTTGTTATTGGCAGTAAGAGTGACTGGCAATAAAATAACGATAATCAGAAAGTAACCATCAGTAAGGCTGTTCTCCTTGATCAGAAATATAATCTTCTTGACCAGAAATATAAAACTGGTATATAGAGTAGTAATTAGTGTATTTAGCCCTAAATCTAGATTTACCTAGTTCTAGAATTATCTCGATCTAAATGCTGATAATGTAAATTTTGTCAACAAGAATTTGCTTCAGAGGTCTGCATGCAATGACTTTTGGACCTTACTCATTCTCTGTCCTTGCTAAGAACCATCATAAAAAAAACCTTTTAAAAATAAGAAAGATATTATGATCAAAGTAACATGAGGTTAAAGTTAGGCTTTTCTAGATGTAAATAAAGTTGGCAAATGTGTTGAGAGGAACTTGCTTCATAGTGCTGCATGTACTGAGCTGGCAGGGAATGGAAGATACTGCCTTTCTAAAAGTGCTATTAGTATATATTTCTATTCTATGTCCCTATAGGTTTGTCCTGCCTTCTGTGGTTTTGGGTTGGTTGGTTGTTGGAGTTTTATATCCTGGCAACATCTAAGGTGATATCAGGAGAGGTACCGAATTGTGACAGTGTAACCTCATCGCGACTTTATGGTACTGCCCCACTAGGAAATCAGGCCACCACCACGATGACCCGATATCCCACTCAGCCACATTATCCTGACAATGAGCTAACCAGTCCATGTCCAGTCATATTAATGCCAAGTGCTAGGCTATGAAGCGACAAGTATCAATTTCATAAGTCATTGGTTTGATGCCGAAATCCTGATCTCCCGCATGCAAGGCATGCGCTCTACTGATTCGGCCACTGCACCCCGTCGGGGATTTTGGGTCCTATCCTATACATTACCTCTGATGTCCTACTGAAGTCCTACTCAGAACACAAGTTCTTCCCACTTCCGTCAGAGGGCGGGTTGGTGGCGGAAATAGTCAATATACCTTTTCTACAACACGTGTAGTGAGAAGTAGACTGTGAGATGTGTGTGACCTACCTACACCACTAGTTCTTGCCACTGCCACTAGAGGGCAGGTTGCTAATGGACCTTACCCATGAAGCATGCTACTGCATATTGTGCTGCTGCTACCCGCAATATTGTAGTTCTACTACCGTCAGAGGGCAGGTTGGTGGTGGAAATCATCTATTGGAAGCCTATAGATTGCAGGTTGTTGGAGTTGTTCGTCCTGGCTACATCTAAAGCTAAGATTCCTTCTACGTGGTATGCGGCATGCAGCATGCAGTATGCGGTATGTGGTATGTGAATGGGAGGATTCCTTCTATGCGGTATGCGGCATGCGGCATGCGGCACACGACTGGCTATATTTAAAAAATAAAAATAAACAAGAAACTCCATACTGCACTGTATATGGCCTAATATGGCATTTATATCTATGTAACTCTTGGTACGTCACATGGAGGTTCCTACCTTTATAATTACCAAATTATAGATAAGTATTCATATTTATGTGGCTATGGTAGCATTTTTACGAACCCGTAACCCAACCACCACCACTACCACATGTTTCCCCTCTGCATCCTTGTGTGTGTCCATTCCGTAATGCTCAGTCGCCTCTCCTCTTCTAAACCTAATGGACAAGTGCGACTGATGTTTCTATTCGCACACCGCATGCCGCATGCCGCATGCCGCACCAATCGCTACAGGGACCGATCGAGTTGTCACATTCGCATTCGCATTCGCATTCGCATACCGCATGTAAGGACTGTAGTCCATTGACTTCAAGGCGTTTCGATTTTTTGTCGCATTCGCATACCGCATACCGCATGCCGCATACCGCGTGTAAGGAATCTTAGCTTTAGGTGATATCAGGACGGGGGAAGCTTCTAAGTTCTAGAATCATACCGACTAGCCTGATGTTAGATAGTTCACAGCGTTCATGAGAGGTGGCGCCTCGAATATATCTATCTACCAGCCTCTAAGCCAAGGTGTGCGCATGCGATACAACACCCTTGGGGGAGCGGTGGGGATGGGTGTGTGGGTGTGGGTGTGGGTATGGGTGTGGGTGTGGGTGTGGGTGTGGGTGTGGGTGTGGGTGTGGGCGTGGGTTTGGGTGGGGTGTGGGTGGGGTGTGGGTGGGGGTGGGGGTGGGGTGTACCCGCTTTATTCACACATAGACAGATAAAGCTAGCATTTCTTACACGCGGTATGCGGCATGCGAATGCGAATGCGAATGCGAATGCGGCATGCAGCATGCAAACGGGTTGATTCGTTTCACGCGGGATGTGGCATGTGGCATGCAGCGATTTGGTTTGACTAATACACCCTCATTATCTCGAAAGCACCATTTTGTCAAATAAAACCTTTTAATAGTAAGGTCGCAAACTCACAATATCCATATTATCGGACACCTAAGTGTTTGCATACATTCACTTGAAGAGCAGGATAGGATCAGGTGGGATGGCCGAGTGAGTTCAGCGTCCATCTCCCGTTTTGGTAGATCATACGATTCGAACCCACCAGTTCCTACCCTGGTCGAGTCAGAAGCAATGACTTTTTTGTTTGTTTTTTGGTCCATTAGTTGTTTAAGCAGGGGAAATTTCAGTCATAGACGACTGGTCTTCCTCATTCCACTGCTGGTCGATAGAAAGCCCGAGCCTACACTTTTACCGACCCAAGGGATTTTTAACCTCCCACACCACATAGACATGGTATGAGAGCAACCGGCCTTTGTTGACGCTGTAAGTTATACACAGCGGTGGAAATCCAAATTGGCAGAGTTGGGGGCACGGGGAATCGAACCGCCGACCCTCAGATTAGGAGTCTGACCTAGAAAAAAGTCAGACACTCTAACCACTCTGCCACAGAGAACACCACGAGGCACCCCCTCTCATGAACCCTGTGAACTTAACAAATTAATACCAGTCGCTTCGTAGCCATTGTTAGGATAGGGCAAGGACTTGTTGGCTCAGTGTCAGGATAATATGACTGAATGGGATATCACATTATCATGTCATGGTGCTGATGGCCTAGTCTCCCAGTGGGCCAGCAATATAAAGTCACCATGAGTGCACACTATCACAAGTCGGTACCCATCCTGATATGACCTTAGATGTTGCCAGGATGTAAAACTCCAACAACCAACTACCCATCGCTCCCATTAACATCTATAATATCATATGGTTTGATTAATTTTTGCTGACCGTGCATAGAAAACCTAATCTAATTTGAGATTATATTACATTATATTAGATTATATTAGATTATATTACATTATATTAATACCTTGGCGGACTACTGTACATGTCCCCATGCGCCGTATTCATATATAAATATTCTACATACATTGTAAACATTTTCAACATAGGTACATATATAATACGATACAAAGTCGTGACGAGTGTTCACGGCTATGATCTCATATGACCTCATATGGCCTCAGATGTTACCAGGATGTAGCACCCCCCTCACCCCCACCCCATTTACTCCCGTCTCACTTGTTCAGAACCTTCCGGTCCTCCCGAGTTATTCATGTATCTAGGTCAACCCATGACCTACAATTTGATCCCAATGTAAGGTCACCATGTGGTCCCGATTTGACAAAGGAGCCTACGCGCTATACATATGTGGCTTCATTTTATTTAATTAAAGTGTGCATATATATACATATATATACATATATATATATATATATATATATATATATATATATATATGTATATACAGTACAACCCCGTTAAACCAAACTTGAAGGGACCCTATAAATCTGTTTGGATTAACTGATCATTGGTTTAACCGAGCTTTAGCTTCGACTTTGACTTGGCTTTGGCAAAAACATGGGTGCATTATGAATTACTAAGCATATATTGCACATGTAATATACAATGTATGTGGACACTTTGATTATTGTTTTTTGATATAGTACATAAATATTGAGATGTGGTTTGCAGTATTGAGGGTAATGTTGATATGCTTTTCGCTTTTATTTTTCTATTTATTATTTCTATAGTGTAAGCAATGTATCTGTGTTATTTTTAAATGGGGAAAGCACCTCATAAGTATTGTACTTCTGCTTTTTCCTTTTCTTGTGAACAAATTACTAATATAACTATCAACTTGTGTGTACATTGATCATGTGGAAATAAATATTTTATTATTATTATATATACTTCTGGAGAAGTGAAGGCGATGTTAATAAGTGATGGCATGCAACATCACACACCCACTATTTACACACGTGGATTCACACAAAAAGCACCCACAATTAATATGTAAACAACTCTCACAATACCTATGTATGCAGATGTAAGAGGACTGTTGCAGCTGATTGCATAAGCGGATTAATTGCATAAGCACTCCCATGAAGGCTTCCCTGGCTAACACTTATCCAAATAAGAGTGGTATAAGCGGTGGTGGGGGCTCAGATGAACCTATAACCACATGAAAGAGGTGGTGGGGTCTCAAAGTTTGGTTTAACCATCCTGGGAGTGGCCTACGACGGACACTTTTGTTTGGATTAACCGATACTTTGGATTAACCGACTTTGGTTCAACCAACTATTTTATATGATAAAGGGTAGTATTTTGCCGGGCCGCCGAAAAAAGTTTGGATTAACCGATCATTTGGTTTAACCGAGCTTGGTTTAACGGGGTTGTACTTTATATAGTTTGTTTATTGGTTTGTTG
The DNA here is from genome assembly GCA_030323885.1 of Branchipolynoe longqiensis. Lineage (NCBI taxonomy): Eukaryota > Metazoa > Annelida > Polychaeta > Phyllodocida > Polynoidae > Branchipolynoe > Branchipolynoe longqiensis. The sequence continues at coordinate 29,974,152 of CM059190.1, read as the reverse complement.
GTTTGTTTGGGTTTTAGGTCCTGGCAACATCTAATGTCATATATAGTTTGTTTGTTGTTTGTTTTGTTGTTGTTTAACGTCCTAGCAACATCTAAGGTCATATCAGGACGGGACAGAGTCATATATATAAACACACACTGAATATAGGTATTCCTCGTTAACGATTGGTTGGTTGTTGGAGTTTTACATCCTGGCAACATCTAAGGTCATATCAAAAACGGGTACCGACTTATGATAGTGCGCACTCATGGTGACTTTATAGTGCTGCCCCACTGGGAGACCAGGCCACCAGCACCATGACCTGATATCCCACTCAGTCACATTATCCTGACACTGAGCTAATCAGTCGGCTATGAGGCAGTGGCCCTGCAAGTACCCCGGGGTGGCGCTTAACCGGAAGTGACTAGCCGTCCGGAGGTGAACTGACAACACCCTATTATCGCCCACTAATTGACATTACCCAATACGCGTATTCTGAGTTCAAGAGGGACTGAAGCTGTGACCCAGCATGGTGGATCACAGCCTCAGCTTCAGCTTACTTTTGCCGGAAGTTGGGGTTGGTGGCGTTCCCAGCCCGATCCTTCACTATAATGTAGACCCTATTCTTCAAACTTGTTTTGCACCCGCAAAGAGAGCCATCCCGATGACCAAACATGGTAGGATTATTGCGATGCCAGGACGTAAAACTCCAACAACCAACCAACAAATCAACCAGCCGCCTAGCCCTCTACCCCCCTTAGTTTAACGCGGTGACTCGCTATAAGTTTACACATGTTATTTGTCGACTATTTTGCCGTGAGTTGTTAGTAATACGCCCCCCACCCCCCACTGACACAGCACCATGTCCTTCATTATCTATTTACGGGCCCTTTGTGACCAGTTCGGTGAGCGGGACGTAGCTCAGGCGGTAGAGTGTCCACCTGTGAAGGTGTTGGTAATCCTATCGATCCTGCTCAGTGGACCCAGTTGCAGTTTGGGTTATTTTCCGTTCCAACCAGTGGTCCACAAATGGTTCATCAAAGGCTGTGGTATGTGCTGTCCTGTCTGTGGGAAAGTGCATATCAAAGACACCTAGCTGCTTATTGGAAAGAGTAGCCTATGTGGCGACAGCAGGTTTCCTCCAAAGAAATATGTCAGAAAGACCAATAGCCGATTATAAAAATCAATGTGCTCAAGAGGTGTCATTTAACAAAAAAGCTTTGTGACCAGTTCTACCAATTGCTTGGAACAACAGGAGCAGAGTATCTGAGGTAAAAAATGCTTTAGTCAGGAAAATAAAATATTTGCTATACCTCTCACCCCCCCCCCCCCCCCCCAACAACAACAAACCAACCCTCCCAGAATTTCTTTTTATAGAGTTCATGCATGGCCTCTAAGCAGGATATGATCCAGGTCTACAAAATCATAACAGGTATAGATTGCATTGAGTCCGCCATCTTCCTTAACTTTCCCACATTAACCACAACCCGTGGTCATAGCCAGAAATTGTCCCCCAAAATGATGCCGTGTAGACTTGAGGAAACACAGCTTCGGCCACAGGATTGTGGATAGATGGAACTCCCTCCTTGAATCTGTTGTCTCTGCCTAAACCATGAACTGAACTCTATAAGTTTTGGATACAAGACCGATGCATATTACCATAACCAAATTTAGTAAACGTTATCTATTGCAGGACCAGAATCCTTACAGGGAACCAGCCTAACAAATTCCGCCTATTTGATATCAAGGTATCAAGGATTTGTTGCGTGTATTATAGTGCATACATGCATAAGCTAACACAGAATGAGAACGTCAACTGTTTAAAGTGCGTCATACACTCCAATTTTGGTCTAGGTTTAAGCTTGGAATCACCTACCGATTAAACTTATGAATAAACGAAGTTCAAGACAAATTATTGTGTTGCGTATCACCGGCTTTAACTGCATGAAACAAACTACTACTATGTGTACTAGCCCAATTCAACAACAAAAATAAACTTTTTTTTTCTTTAGGAAGGAAAAATAAATGTTTATGTATATATATATATATATGTATACAGTAAAACCTCTCTAACCGACCACCTCTACAGATCGACCACTCCCCTATATCCCCTTATTTGGGTCCCAAACGATCCCCATACAAATACCATTGTAACGAAATGAAAAACTCCCTAACCCAACCACCTCCGTAAATGGACCATTTAATGTCGGTACCATGGTCCGTAGATTTAGAAAGGATTTACAGTATATATGTGTATACACGCATTTGTTTATGCACATGGATATCCAGTTGTATGGTTTGATGTTGACTACCGCTACCCTGGTTTCTTCCATTATCGCCCAGTAGTATGGCTAGTGTTTGGGCTTTTATCAGGGTTTGGAGTGGTGGGACTCTGTCAGTAAAATGACTGAATACTCCCCTCATCCCGACACCTCCACCCACCCTCCTAGACACCACTCCCCCCACCCCCTCCACACTCTCCTCCCACCATATGGGATGGCCAAATGAAGTTGAGTATCCGTCTCCAGCTTTGGTAGATCGTGGATTGGAATGCATGGTTTCAAACCCCAGTCGAGTCAAACTAATGACTTAAAAATCAATATTTGTCGCTTCCTAGCCAGGTGCTCGGCATTATTAGGATAGGTCAAGGACTGATTGGCTCAGTGTCAGGATAATGTGACTGAGTGGGATATCAGGTCATGGTGCTGGCAGCCTGATCTCCCTGTGGGGCAGCACTATAAAGTCGCAATGAGTGCGCACTGTTACAAGTCGGTACCCATCCTGACATGACCTTAGATGTTGGCAGGAAGTAAAACTCCAACAACCAACCAGCCAACCCACTGTCCCCTCTCCCCGTCTCCCGCGTGGCCTACCATGCGCTCTTCCACATACATATTTCACGGCGACACTCCCCAGAGTGTCCCGCCTGACGTGCGTCGACCTATATTGCATTTCCTCTATAGACTGCCATCACAGAACGCCACTTGCTCTGTGGGCGATAATATAGTGTTTACCTGATCAGCAGTGACACATCATTCCCCCCCCCCCCACCCCACCCCACCCCCACCGGCTCTCACTTCGGCCGGCCCCTCCAACACACACATCCACATCTCCTGACTGGTCGAGATGAATAACTGTGAGAGCAATAATCGTGGTTCTACTGTTACCAAAGACAATGTACGATAAGATGCACCACTCCGCGCTTTTCCATGAAATACAGCAAATAATGTAGTTGGACAGGTCCCCATGCCCAGCCTAACTGCTGTACCATTGAAACAAGGGGACAGGTTCCCTAGCCCACCCTGACTGTTGTATTATCAATGACAGTGCACAACAATTATGGTGTATTGTCTTCTAATATTAGCGATATAGCGAATGGTAGACAGGAAGTGTGAACACTTATTTGTCTCTCATTATTTTTTTTTTTGTACATTAGTTGTCCCAGACGACTGGTCTTCCCCACTCCACTGCTGGTCGATAGAAAGCCCGAGCCTACACTTTTACCAACCCAACGGATTTTTAACCTCCCAGACCACATAGACATGGTATGAGAGCAACCGGCCTTTGAAGACGCTGTAAGTTATACACAGCGGTGGAAATCCAAATTGGCAGAGCTGGGGGCACGGGGAATCAAACTGCTGACCCTCAGATTAGGAGTCTGACCTAGAAAAAAGTCAGACACTCTAACCACTCCGCCACAGAGAACGCCACGATGAAAACAATATTATAGCACAGTAAAGTTCAAAGATACTTTAAGCACTTTAACCTGAGCCATACATAAATAAAATTAGTGATTATGTCTGAGTAAGAAAACTACTACTACACCTAATCAAAGACAATGCACTTTGTTTGGCATGGGATGGTGCCACTGCATGATTATTTCAGAATTTCCTATATGAAAGTGTTGAGTGGCACATCTTATCATACATTGTCTTTGCTATTACTCATAGGAGAACCTAGATAGTAGATTCACATACTTGCAGTAGGGGTGAATGACAACGTAGTCTAAATACGGGCGAAAATCGCTTTTGTATGGAACAGGAAGTGGAATTCCTGGTTCCAGTTTCAAATGGCAAACTTATATCAGCAGAGCATTGGTGAAATGGGAGAGAATGCAAAATTATGAGATGGCGATGATAGAATGCTGTCGATTTCACTTTAAAAGTTCATTAAGCTACATTTTATATTATATTTTTCAACTCAAAAGTAGCAGTTAAATATGAAGATGTATATGAAGAATATATTTTGCCTATTTTTTGTTAGTTGGATTTCGCTGTCAGTTGACACAAGTGCGATCGCTTCAATATTACATCAGAGATGGTTTTTGCTATCATTTTAAATGGATCTGACCATTTCCGAATTTTCACAGCAATCTGTCACCTTAACTCATAATACAAAAGTGACCCTGATGGCTGACCCATTGACCCACTAACCTACGTTCTTATTTCAGCAACCCGCCTTATCCAATAACCAGATGGCATGGCCAATTCAATTTAGCAACCGTCTCCCATTTTTGTAGATCGCAGGATTAAAAAAACCCGAACCATGGTTGGGTCAAACCAATAATTTAAAAATTGATACGGGTACTTGCCCCTTCGTAGCCAGGCTCTCAGCATTATTAGGATAAGGCGAGGACTGGTTGGCTTGGTGTCAGGATAATGTGACTAAGTGGGATATCAGGTCATAATGCTAGCGGCCTGGTCTCCAAGTGGAACAATACTCAAAAGTCGCCATGAGTGTGCACTGTCACAAATCTGTAGCCATCCTGGTATGAACTTAGATGTTGCCAGGACATAAAAACTCCAACAACCAACCAACCATCATCTTCATCATCATCATCATGTTGTCGGTCACGATGCGACAAAGACTGCTTTCATTACTTGACTGCCGCTCTCCATTTAGCTCTCTGCTGTGAGAGTTGCGTCCAAGAGTCGGTCTTAATGTCTCTCAGCTTCAGGTTTCTCTTGATGGTATCCTTCAACCAGAGATGAGGGCGCCATCCTAGCTGATTTTCCGTTGTCGACAGAAGATGAGCTCGAGCAGCGCGGTCCTTGGTAACCCGGGCGACGACCGAGCCGGTATGGTGTTTTGTGCGGTTATACATTTCATGAAAGCTGCCTGCAAAAGTGTTGAAGTGCTGCTGGCTTTTGCAAGTTACCAGTGGCACTCTCTCGGGGAGCACATAGAGGTTTCACACCGGCAAGAAGATGTCAAGACAGGCGCAAAACTATTTGTCCCTGCAGTGGCTGGTCGGGAGATGTTGGGAGTTCCATACATCAACCGCCCTTAATGCTGCCACAGTGATATGGTTTTCTGTTTAGGGTTTGCTCCCTTAGCCCTCGGTTCTGTCAAGAACCTGTACCACAAGGTAGTGGTTTACAACTCTGCAGGGCAGGGGCGTCAAACTTCCTGAGGTATTGCTATAGAAGGAGGAGCAACCAACCAATCAACCCTATCCAGGTGCCCACAGGTACGCCTTTCTGCAATGCAATGCTAACGACAAGTAGACCAATACATGGGCCCTAAAATATGTTATAGTCTGCCGTATGAATAATTGCACCCCCACCCCACCAACTAAGAAATAAAGAAAGAGAGAATTACTGCGCATATGCAATAATAGAAATACGCGATCGCCCGCGCATGCGCACACACACTGTAACTGTGAGCCGTGCAATAATAAAAATACACGATCGCCCGCGCATGCGCACACATACTGTGACTGTGAGCCTTGCAATAATAAAAATACGCGATCGCCCGCGCATGCGCACACACACTGTAACTGTGAGCCGTGCAATAATACAAATACGCGATCGCCCGCGCATGCGCACACACACTGTAACTGTGACCCGCCCCGAGCTTCTCTCGCGTAATCTCGTCTGACAGAAGTTGCCATCGGCAAGCCCAAGATAAACGCTGACGGAATCGATTATGCAATTTATTAGGGAGGCTCTTGTCGACAAGGAGCGATTAGGCTGACACACCCGGCTCACGCGTGTCGCCCTGAGCCCCGCGCCGCTGATTTATCCGAGCTCTTTAAGCACACGGGCCCATCCGTATTGTGGGCCTATGTTAGGATGGGGGCGTGTTACTTGCAAACACACCAAGAAAACCATCCAAATACAATTTCATCTTCTATTTGTTGTTGTTTTTTCCTCTTCTTCTTCTTCCTCTTCTTCTTCTTCTTTTTCTTCTTCTCCTCTTCTCCTTCTTTGTCATTCTCCTACTCCTTCCATTCTCCTGTATCCTTTCCTTGCTTCCTCCTCCTTCTACTTTCTTCTTCTTCTTCTTCTTCATCTTCATCTCAGCATCTTCTTCATCCTCCAGCTCGTTCCCCTTCCTGCTCCTCCTCTTTTGTCTTCTTCTTCTTCTCTTCTTCTTCTTCTTCTTCTTCTTCTCTTCTTTCGTCTTCATCTTCATCTCAGCATCTTCTTCTTCATCCCCCTACTCGTTCCCCTCGTTCTCCTCTTCCTCTTTCTGTTTCTTCTCCTCTTGATTATTCCTCATCATCATCTCAGGTTCTTCCTCTTGTTCATCCTCTTACTCATTCCCCCCTGCCCTCCTCCTCTTTCTTCTTCTTCTTCTTCTTCTTCTTCTCCCCTCCTCCTTCGTATTCTACTTGTTCATTTTCCTACTCCTCCTCCTTCTTCATCACCTTTTACTTTTTCATTCTCCTGCCCCTTCTTTTTCTTCTTCCTCCTTCTTCTTAATCTTTTCAAACTCATAGCCCCATCCCCCTTCCATCCTCTCTCATCCCCTCTTCCTACTTCCTCCTCCTCTTCTTCTTCTTAGTCTTCATGCTATTTCTTTTTAGCCTCTCCCCTTCCCCTCCTTCTTTGTCTCCTCATCCTTCTTCTTCTTCTCTTTCTTCTTCTTTTTCATTTTCTCCTCCCTCTTCTCCACTATGAATAAAAACATTTTTTTTTTTTTTTTTTCAAATATGAAAGGAAAATCATATTCATATATCATCTCTTCCAAAAATCTACTAAAATAAAAGATGTTCTTCAACTCACAGCCAGTAAAGGAAATAAATAATTATAAATGATTTGATCACAAGCTATACAAATAAAGATACATTCCTCATTTATGTAATGCGAGTTAGGACCTCTTCATTTTAAATAAAGGAGTTAAAATATTCGTAGGGCTTCTGTTCAGTATATTCAGTTAGAAGGCCCCTAGCTTGGTATTGTCAAGCACATTGTTTTGGATGAATAATTTGAGCCAATATCCCGTGGTAAACGCCAGTTCTCATCAAGTCACTGAACTTAGACAATGTTGAGCCCCATCCATACTCATCCAAGCCACCACTTGGAACCAAAAGCTGTTGTAGACAGCTTGCTACAAGCTTAAATCAGGATTGGATGCATCAAATATATTTGCTAAAATAAATAACTTCACCAAATCCTCGAACAAATCATAGCAGACATCGAGTAATTTGCAGAACATATCAGTCCCTAATTGCATTCAGTTCTGAGGACACTTTCGTATCAATGTATATCAATAAGGACATCAATAACTTTTTGGAGGGTAGGTGGGGGTGGTAGATTTAGTTTTTCTTCAGAATGATGCATTCATCTGTGTCGGAGTGGTTAGAGTGTCTGACTTTTTTCTAGGTCAGACTCCTAATCTGAGGGTCGGCGCTTCGATTCCCTGTTCCCCTGGCTCTGCCAATTTGGATTTCCACCGCTGTGTATAAATTACAGCGCCATCAAAGGCCGGTTGCTCTCATACCATGTCTATATGGTTTGGGAGGTTAAAAATCCCATGGGTCGGTAAAAGTGTAGGCTCGGGCTTTCTATCGACCAGCAGTGGAGTGGGGAAGACCAGTCGTCTGTGACTGGGATTTCCCCTACTTGAGACATCTAATGTACCAACAAAAAAAGAAAGAGAGACAAATAAGTGTTCACACTTCCTGTCTACCATTTGCTATATCGCTATATTAGTGTTGAGGCAGTTGGTAATATCCGGTATGCGCGGCAGTATAAAGTCACCATTGGTGCGCGCTGCCACGTGTCACTATTCGCCCTGACATGACCTTAGATGATGCTAGAAGGTAAACCTCCAACAAGCAAACAAATGAATAATCAAGCGTGGTATCTCTTTGAAGCAGCACCTTGGCACGAAGCAATGTGGCCGAAGCTGTGGTTGGGAGTGTGTGTGGGTGAGGGGAACCTAGTGCCAAAAAATATACTACCTGTACTATGTGCCAATGCATGGAGAGTGTGCGATAGTGTGGGTTAACCTAGTGCCAGTAGATATACAACTGGTAGTATATGCCAATGCATGGAGAGTGTTCGGTAGTGTGGGTTAAATTAGTGCCAATAGATATACTTCCTGTAGTATATGCCAATGCATGGAGAGTGTGCGGGAGTGTGCGTTAACCTAGTGACAATATATATATACTACCTGTAGTCTGTGCCAATGCATGGAGAGCGTGCGATAGTGTGGGTTAACCTAGTGCCAGTAGATATACAACTGGTAGTATATGCCAATGCATGGAGAGTGTTCGGTAGTGTGGGTTAACTTAGTGCCAATAGATATACTTCCTGTAGTATATGCCAATGCATGGAGAGTGTGCGGGAGTGTGCGTTAACATAGTGACAATATATATATACTACCTGTAGTCTGTGCCAATGCATGGAGAGTGTGCGATAGTGTGGGTTAACCTAGTGCCAGTAGATATACAACTGGTAGTATATGCCAATGCATGGAGAGTGTTCGGTAGTGTGGGTTAACTTAGTGCCAATAGATATACTTCCTGTAGTATACACAAATGCATGGAGAGTGTGCGGGAGTGTGCGTTAACCTAGTGACAATATATATATACTACCTGTAGTCTACACCAATGCATGGAGAGTATATGGTGGTGTGGGTTAACCTAGTGCCAATAAATATACTACCTGTAGTCTACACCAAAGCATGGAGAGTGTATGGTGGTGTGGGTTAACGTAGTGCTAGTACCTATACTACCAGTAGTCTACACCAATGCATGGAGAGTGTACGGTAGCTATATTACCTGTGTCCTATGCCAATGCCTGGAGAGTGTGTGGTGGCATGGGTTAAGCTTGTGCCAGTAGCTATACTACCTGTACTCTGCACCAGTGCATGGAGAGTGTACGATGGCTCACCATAATATATGCCACCAGGATGGTCCCCATCTATGATATGAAATACTGGTACCTATAGCTACCTACCATGTGACCTCACTTTCTCACTGCATGCGCAGACATTATTAGGCTATACAGCTGATTAAATTTATTTGTTCAACATCTTTTCCTACTCCCTGCTGTACTCACACCGGTCTCTACAAACTAACATAGCAGGGTTGCATGTTTGTGTATACATGATTAAATATATATATGTAGCTATTCATTTGGCAATTTTGGCCACATCATTCGTCAGAGTTCAATATACCATACATTGTTGGAAGGGAAGGTGAATGGCAGCAGAGGGAGAAGGAGAGGGAGACCAAGAACATCATGGTTTACAAATATTTCACAGTGGACAGGCTTGAATTATTCACAGTCTATCAGAACAGCACACCATCGGGACAAGTGGAGAACCATTGCATCCAACCCTCGACTAGAGGACGGAACTATTGATTGATTGAGCTATTCATATGTGTATTTGTGTATACATGTAGTTCTGCATAGAATATATATTTGTGTATACATATATAATATTATATAGCCATGCATACATATGTATATGCGTTTGTTTGTTTGAGTTTTACATCTTGGCAACATCTCAGATCATATCAGGACGGGTATCGACTTGTGACAGTGCACACTCATGGCAACTATATAGTGCTGCCCCATGGGGAGACCAGGCCACCAGCACCATGACCTGATATCCCACTCAGTCACATTATCCTGATACTGAGCCAACCAGTCCTTGCCCTATCCTAATAATGCCGAGCACCTGGCTAGGAAGTGACAAGTATACATTTTTAAGTCATTGCTTTGACCCCACCAGGGTTTGAAACCATGTGTACAAATCCCAGGATCTACCAAAACGGGAGACGGACGCTCAACTCATTCGGCCATCGTGTCTGGCGATAATCAGGGTAATGGAGCATTATTGACTAACCATGGCAAGAGTGGCAAAACAATACAGACGTTTGTTTTAACATAAGGAAACTGGGCTTTATTCTGGATATCAATGCACACCTAAGTATGATATAACATGTGATGCATACATGATTAAACAGGGAGTTTCTATGCTATTCCTATGCATTTATTACTGGCTTAAGATGGCTTGAGCGGCATGGGCAGCGAGTATCTGCACTAAGGCAGGTCAAGTCCGGCTCGCTCCACTTCCGGTCTTGCTCCTAACAGACTTGCTGCAGGATAAGTACGTTGAGAACTATCCATAAATACTGCAATTTCACAAACAGATATGTGATGTATAATGCATTATGCAAGTATAAAGGTGCGGAAGGGAATTATTTATTATATTATATGTTATTATTTTATACTATTCTTCCTTGACTTCATCCTTGTGACTGGGGGCACCACCACCGAGCTTCCTCATTACTAGTAGAGGCGCCACATCCTGTAGTCTATCTACATTATGGAGGATTTATACATATTATATATACGTATATTTGAGTATATATATATGTATATATATGAGGAGTTCAAACGCAAAGCCCTGAATACACCAATCAAAAAATTGAGATAAACATTGAAGTAAATTTTTCAAAAGGTTTAATTTTTGCATTACTATTTTATTGTCCATTGCTCCATAACCATTTCATCACAAGAAACATGGAATTAGTGAGAATTAATATTACCCTGTTGTAAAAATCTTATATTTTAATTCAATTTCTGGATTTGCCTTTACGGGGATTTGCACCTGAAATCTTCATATGTATATATATATATATATATATATATATATATATATATATATACATATGTATATATGTGCTGTATAAGCAATTATACGAGTATAATTATCCGGAAACCGATGATCTAGTTCATACCAACCTGACAGTACACCAACTCACTGACATTCCTCCAGTCATCTACTGGTCAGACCTTCTGCCTCACCTGGTGGCGCCACCTGCCGTGTCCTCACGCCTGTACCACTCGTTCCAAAATCTTTATTTGTATCCAAACATATCTGTATAATGTATGTACTGAGAGATATTGCCGAATACCCGAGTTTCAAATCAAACATGTGCCCACGTAGATCTCATTGAGATCTACAAACACCTCAGCGGAACTTATACAGTCAAAAACCATTACATCATACTCGAGCCAACACACGGTCTGATAACCAGAGGGCATAATAAGAAGATAGTCAAACCCAGAACTAACAAGCAAGTTTGTCAAAATTTCATCACTGAAAGAGCCGGGAACACTTGGAACAGACTACCAGCTGATGTAGTGAATGCCCCAAGCTTAAACTCTTTCAAAGGACGCCTCGATAAGCACTGGGTAATTTACTGCTACAGTCAGCACTCGCTGCACGAAAACTATAATTTCACTAGGTCCCACTTAGACAGGCCAAAGCTGCTAACAGGCATTGATGCCTAATTTCTTAAGCAGAAGAGGATAAGTATAAGTATAAGTATAAGTAAGTATAAGTGAATGTTGCCCACTTTAGCGACCATAAAACGCCAGCCAAGATGGCGGCAGTAACCGTGCATAGCAGCGGCAAGCAGGTCCCGAGAAGCGCATTAATATTTCCCGAGTCCTCGGCTAGAGAACGGGTGATTCACGGCCGTAACCCCAGGGGTCATATCATCACGTGACCTACTTCAGTGTGGGCATGCGCGTGCGCAATATCACCACCTCTGCGCATGCTACCTGGCTTGCGCGTCTCCATTCGGCTCGGTCGCCTAGCAGTTCACCGACTGAATATGCAAATTATATAATAAAAATAAATAATAAAATATATATTTCCACATGATTTTTGTACATACAAGTTGATATTTATATCAGTCATGTTTCACATGAAAAAGAGGAGAAAGTAGAATTACAATACTTGTGATGCGCTTTTCCCAGTTAAAAATAACACATATACATTACTAATACTATAACAAATAAATAAAAGCAAATAGAAAAATAAAAGTAAAAAGTATATTAACATTACCTTTAATACTGTAAATGACATATCATTGTTTATGTTTTAGACTACTATGTATGTTGACTCTGGGAAAGCTTAACGATTTATTTTTATGCATTCCTTGAAAGATATAGATGTCCTTTGAACATTTAATATTATTTTTAAATGAATTCCATTTTTGTACCATATATACAGAAGAGTTCAGGCCCAAAACCACATAAAGGTCAATCCAAATATAGAGATAAACATTGAAATTAAACCTTAAAAAGTAAATTTCTTTTATTCCTACTCCTTTGTTCATTGCTCCATATCTATGAGATCATTTGAAAAGTGGAATTATTGAGCTTTAACATTATTTTCAGATTAACAAAATCTGTTATTTAAAGTACATTTTTGGATTGGCGTTTACGTGGTTTTGCGCCTAAACTCTTCTGTTGTAAATAATTATTCACTGTCCAGCATGGGCGGTGCCAGTAATGGCTTGCAGTGAAATAAATACATCAGCCATTAAGGCTTAATTCACGCACGAGGCAAGTCATCACTCAGCATGTGACCAACCCCCCACCTCCCAGTCACTTCGCCCCCGCCTCTCAGCGGAGCAACACTAATTCACCCACCCACCCAGCCCTCGGTTATAAGTGTTAAGTGCTGAGCTTGACTGTTATCTATCTGATTGTATGTTCTCATCATGTTCCTTATCTCACTCCAGGCACTCATTCATCTCGAGTACGCCTACCTACTTAAACTCTAACTCCACACCTAGGAAGCCAGCCCTCCATGATCGCAAGGTGCCAGCCACCTTCCATTTGAGCCAGCCTCATCAGGCCATCCGGCACTGAACCATTGAGCCAACCTCATTCGCCTCCTTGGCACCTTATGTTAACATAACTGATTCATAATTGTTATTTCTATTCAATAAATCTTGATTAACACTCCTGCCTCCTTCTCATGTGTCCGAGTGTCGCGAATTAGGTATGTTGACGAGTCAACATATTTAATTTATAATGGCGCCACAACTGAGATATAACATTAAATCTGCTGCATATTGTCAGTGTATATATGAGTGCATCCTGTATTGTTTGGTAACACAGGGCGACATGTTTGGTTTATTCACTTTATTCATTTGTTTTTATGTCCCAGCAACATCTGAGGTCATATCCAAACAGGTACTGACTTGTGACAATGCGGCTGCATGGCAACAATACATTACAGTGCTGCCCCACTGGGAATCAGCTCCTGCTGACACCATGAACTGATATCCCATTCAGTCAGATTATCTTGAGACTCAGCCAACCAGTGCTTTTCATAACCGAGCAAGACCGAGTGTGGCCAGGCAAGGTTAGAGCCAAGTGTCAATTTTGGAAGTCTTTGGTTTGACATGGTAAAATATTTCAATTTTTGGATATTCATGAATATTATGAATATTAGTGAATACTAGTAAATGCAATGAATCAACCACGACAGCAGAGGCACTGAACTCTGACCTGTTAGACATACGGGCATGCACAACTGGTGGAGCACACGCCCATGTCCTAGCGGGTATTGCGGTGGTATAACGATGGCATGGCATTCTCTGTGGCGGAGTGGTTAGAGTCTCTGACTTTTTTCTAGGTCAGACTCCTAATCTGAGGGTCGGCGGTTCGATTCCCCGTGCCCCCAGCTCTGCCAATTTGGATTTCCACCGCTGTGTATAACTTACAGCGTCATCAAAGGCCGGTTGCTCTCATACCATGTCTATGTGGTGTGGGAGGTTAAAAATCCCTTGGGTCGGTAAAAGTGTAGGCTCGGGCTTTCTATCGACCAGCAGTGGAATGAGGAAGACCAGTCGTCTATGACTGAAATTTCCCCTGCTTAAACAACTAATGGACCCCAAAAAAAACAACAACAAAAAACTGTAGAATAGACAGCAACACAAGAGGCCAGCAGTATAATATCTTCAAAGAGAGGCCCAGACTTGAGGTCAGGAAACATTCATTTTCCTTTCGAGTGACAGATCCATGGAGCAGTCTTCCAGACCAAGTGGTTGAAGCACCAATAGTAGAAGCATTTGAGAGAAGGCTGGATAGACATTGGAGAGGACAGCCACAATTTTATGACTTCAGGACTCTGGCCACGCATAGCCCTTTGTTTTACCACAATGAGCCCAATAGGCGCTAGATACACCAGTAGAGGATCTGGAAATTACTCTATGAGGTAAGAACGAGGTACCGACCAGCCAATCACGGAAGAAAAGAAGGGCTAGGAGTAGATTCAGGCAAGCTACTGATTCAAACTGAAACACATTGTAAGAACCACAATTATATAACTTACTTTTCCCAGCCAATGCTTGTTTGTTGTTGTTTTACGTCCTAGCAACATCTAAGATCATACATATCAGAACGGGTACCGACTTGTGACAGTGCGCACTCATGGCGACTTTATAGTGCTGCCCCACTGGGAAATGAGGCTGCCAGCACCATGACCTGATATCCCACTCAGTCACATTATCCTGCTACTGAGCGAACCAGTCCTTGCCCTATCCTAGTAATGCTGAGCGCCAGGCTCGGAAGCAACAAGTATAAATCTTTAAGTCACTAGTTTGACTCGACCAGGGTTCGAACCCACACTCCAATGTCAAATCAACCAAATGAAGAGTACAGATTTGGCACCATGCTCAACATGGATGTTGTAAATATAGTTTATTGATTGAATAGAGTTTTTTCTGTCGGCGCTGTTACACTGGCTTTCTGACCATCTGACAGTGCAGTTATTTACACCGTATGTATATGAAGAACTCTTTTCCAAAACGCGATAAGCGCCGATCCAAAAAGTGAGCTTGCAATGCCAATGCCAAGCTCATAGCTCGTGCTTTGGAAAAGAGCTCTTCATATATATAAAGAGCTCTTCATATATATATATGAAGAGCTCTTTTCCAAAGCACAAACTACGAGGTTGTCATTGGCATTGCAAACTCTTTTTTAATTTATCGGCGCTTATTACATCTTGGAAAAGAGCTTAAAAAATTATGTAGTCTGATATTGCCATCAGCAGCTAGCTCAAGTCAGCCGAAATGACAATAATATCCATTTCAATATTTCCACTTTGCCATACCGTATATGTCCCAATAGAAGCACGCTACCCAATAGAAGCACACCCCCCATTTTCAGACTGAATCCGCATAAAATAAGACAATCCCACTTTATTTCAGAGGCACAACAAAAACAAATAACAATTTACAATCATATTCAGTCTGAATCCACATAAAATAAGACAATCCCACTTTATTTCAGAGGCACGATAAAAACAATCCATGAAATTCTTTAACTTTGAATAGACGCGCATCCATGTGTCTGCACTCACGCAGTGCGCGTCTATTGGGACAGATACAGTAGCTTGAAAACATTTACATATGAGATAGTAATTATATGTTGTAGTATGTATTAATATTAATCTAAAATTGGGTATGATTGAGGTGTACGCATGACAAAGCCATGACTGCTAAAAATGACCATACAGTAAAACCTCTTTAACCGACCACCTCCACAGATCGACCACTCCCCTATATCGACCGCATAATTTGGGTTCCAACAATACCATTGTAACGATATTATAAATCCTTAAACCGACCAGCTCTCTAAATGGACCACTAAAAGTCAGTCCGAAGGTCGGTGGATTTAGAGAGGTTTTGCTTTACATGACTGTTCAAACCTACCCATGACTCTAAAAATTGAAAAAACTACGCATGACTCTTAAAATCAACACCTTTTAGGAGAATCGACCTTTGCAGGTTGTTCAATTCCCAGCCCCCCACCCCCCTCCCCCATCTAACCCAATTCCAACAACAAAAAGAAACTGATGCATGGACAGACATCGGTCTAGAAGACCTTCTGAGCATCTGATCCCTATTGACGTCACGCACTGTGTCAGCTGATGTCATGCGCATGCCTGGTCACGTGAGTGACGCGGCGTGATTAGTTTTCCTGCCCGATTCCAACAAAGAACCTTTCCCCACCAGAAACAACTAACTATAAAACAATATGAAACGGAGCGTCTTTAATCATTCTTGTTGTAAATATATCCAAGATAGAATAAGCAGAATGGGTGGCCGAATGAGTTGAGCATCCATCTCCTGTCTTAGGAAAAAAGCAAGATCCAAACCCATGGGTTTGTGGGTTCGAACCCTGGTCGAGTCAAACCAATGACTTAAAAATTGATACTTGCCGATTCCTAGCCTGGTGCTCGGAATTAATAGGTTTGGGCAAGGACTGGTTAGTGCAGTGTCAGGATAATGTGACTGAGTGGGATATCAGGTCATGGTGCTGAGGGTCTGGTCTCCCAGTGGGACAGCACTATAAAGTCGTCATGAGTGCACATTGTCACAAGTCAGTACCCATCCTGATATGACCTTAGATTTTGCTAGGACGTAAAACAACAACAAACAAACAACTAGGTCAGGCGCTTAATATTAGAATACAATTATGGTTGCACCTTTCCTGTGGAACCTTCAGTGGTTAAGATCCACCTCAATTTGACCGGGCGCGGTGGCCGAATCGGTAGAGCTCAGGCCTCCCGTGCGGGAGGTCAGGAGTTCAATTCCGGTCCACTCAAACCAATGACTTACAAAATTGATACTTGTCACTCGGCATTAATAGGACAGGAAAGCTCAGTGTCAGGATAATGTGACAGATTGAGATGTCGGGTCATGCATGGTGCCAGCGGCCTGGTCTCCCAGTGGGGCAGAACTATAAAGTCACCATGAGCGCGCACTGTCACAAGTCGGTACCCATCCTGATATGACCATAGATGTTGCCAGGACGTAAAACTTCAACAACCAACTAACATCCACCTCTATTTTGTGAGGAAAGGCTGAACATTTGACAGTAAGATTGCCGTCAGGGGGCGCCGCAACAATGTGGGTCACCTTGGGGGGTTAACTGCCCTCTATCGGGGAATTACAAAAGCTTTCAGGCCCTTGTGGGCGGGAAATGGCAGCTGTGGGTGGAATGTGTCGGGGCTCCACAGAGGAGTCAGAAGACTTTTGTTTGTTTTTATTTGTTGTTGTTTTACGTCCTAGCAACGTCTAAGGTCATATCAAGACGGGTACCGACTTGTGACTCATGGCAACCTTTTAGTGCTGCTCGACTGGCAGCAACAAGTATCAATTTTAAAGTCATTGGTTTGACTCGACCGAGAACCAAACCCCCGGCCTTCCGCACGCGAGGCCCGCGCTCTACCAATTAGGCCACCACCCCCGGTAATGGGCTGAGGGTGTGGTGGTATTGGTTGTGGGAGTTTTATGAACAATCTAAGACCAGTCCGGAGCTAAACCACACAGGTAACCCAGGACCAAGCCCTGGAAAGTATAAAGTAAAGCCAGGGGCACCCAGGGATAAGCCAAGGACCGAACAGGGACAAGCTGGGAACAACTCGATGCCCAGCGAAAGTTAGCCCAGTGTAATTTAGGGCGAAGCCAAGGTGAAGCCAGAACAAAGCCAGGGTGAAGCCATGGTGAAGCCAGGGTGAAGCCAGGGTGAAGCCAGGGTGGAACCAGCATGAAGCCATGGTAAGGCCAGGGTGAAGACAGGGTGAAGCCAGAGTGAAGTCAGGGTGAAGCCAGGGTGAAGCCAGGGTGAAGCCAGGGTGAAACCAGGGTGAAGCCAGGGTGAAGCCAGAACAACGCCAGGGTGAAGCCAAGGTGAAGCCAGGGTGAAGCCAGTCTGCAGCCAGGGTGAAGCCGTGTTGAAGCCAGGGTGAAGCCGTGTTGAAGCCAGGGTGAAGCCATAGCAAAGCCAGGGTGAAGCCATAGTGAAGCCAGACCAAAGCCAGGGTGACGACAGGGTAAAACCAGAACAAAGCAGTGTGAAGCCATGGTGAAGCCAGGCTGCAGCCAGGGTGAAGCCATGGTGAAGCCAGGCTGCAGCCAGGGTGAAGCCAGGGTGAAGCCAAGGTGAAGCAAGGGTGAATCCAGGGTGAAGCCTTGGTGAAGCCAAGCTGCAGCCAGGTTAAAGCCAGGGTGAAACCAGGGTGAAGCCAGGGCTTTATAGAACCAAGCAAAAGGGAGTCCAGGCTCAACCCAGGGGCAGTCCAGGGCTAAATCAAGCAAAAGTCAAGGACTCAGCAGTCGGGTGGGGGGAGGGGGAGGATAATGGGCTGGTGGTGGTGGTGGTAGGGGGGGGGGGGAGGGGACGTACCGTCAAACGTCTGTCAAATCCACCTAGCGTGACACAAAAAGAAGGGCCATGACCCTTAGAGTTCAGCTTCCATTATACCTACAGGTCCGGCCTGGATCTATTACCGTATTAACTGTATTAACCGTGCCTTCAGTAATACGCCTTATTCCACACCTCTAACAGCGGACAACCCAACACACTCCACACACACCCACTCCCTCTCCAACACACTCCAACACACCCCAACACACCCCAACACACCCCAACACACACCAACACACACAAACACACACCAACACACACAAACACACACAAACACCCTCCAACACACCACAACACACACCAAAACACATAACACCTAACACCCCCACCCCACCCCAACACACACCAACACACACCAACACACCCCAACACACACCAACACACACCAACACACACCAACACACACAAACACCCCCCAACACACCACAACACACACCAACACACATTAACACCCAACACCCAACACCCCCACCCCAACACACCCCAACACACACCAACACACCCCAATACACCCCAACACACCCCACCACACACCAACACACCCCATCACACACCAACACACACCAACACACACCAACACACCCGAACACAGACCAACACACACCAACACACACCAACACACACCAACACACACCAACACACACCAGCACACACCAACACACCAACACACACCAACACACACAAACACCCTCCAACTCACCACAACACACACCAACACACATTAACACCCAACACCCCCACCCCACCCCACCCCACCCCAACACACCCCAACACACCCCAACGCATCCCAACACACCCCATCACACCCCAACACACCCCAACACAACCCAACGTCCCCTCTCTCCCAAGCACACCCTACACACCCGCTCCCCCTCCCTAACCACGTCGTCAGGCTCTGGGGGCCTTGATCTCTGGCCTTTAAAGGCTGGACCGGGGCACACCCACTCATGGCGCCCACAACCTGAACACACCGGAAGTACTTTTAGGTAATCACGCGCCTGCGCAGTAAACAAGTGGACAGTCGGTCGGCATGCGCAGCTTGGGTGTGGGTTCTTTCGTTTTCTTTGTTATTATTTGTTAACTAGACTTGTGTTCACTTGATTAGATATATTTCATGTTGGTTGGTCAATGCACACCATTTTCAAAACATTACACTCACACTTCCGCCGAACCTGTGAATAATTGCCTTTGTTGGTTGGAGTTTTACGTCCTGGTAACATCTAAGGTCATATCAGGATGGGTACTGACTTGTGACAGTGCACACTCATGGCGACTTTATAGTACTTCCCCACTGAGAAATCAGGCCACTGGCATCATGACCCAATATCCCATTCCTACTGAGTCACATTGGATGTTGCCACAACAAACAAATAATCATCATATGAACAAGAGCTTTAAAGTAGGAAAGTATCACATTCATAGTGAAGATAGAAGGAGCGTATTTAAAGTTGATGGTTTTGAGTTTCTGACATTTTCTAAGATTAATGCATTAGGTTGATCGTTATAATGTACCTTACTTTAGCGTCAAGTAACTTATATTTTAAGGAGCTATCTGATATTTGAAGCGCAATGATGCAAAATTAATTTTGGCAAGCACGCCAAAACTCTGACATCATAGGCTTCTGCACTAACAAGTTCTATTCAATTGCCTCAGTATTTCCTTCTGTGTTGCGCCAAATGTTTAATAAGTGCACCAGTATCTAAGTTAGATATGTTGAATCTAATTTAGATAATTGTTTTGGTTTTGAAAATTTGATGTTTTCATCGGACTATGCAGCTTTAAGACCGGAAGTCGGCATTGCTAGGGTGGTTTCTAGGCGTCTGCTCCCCTACCCACACACACAACACCACTGTCGTAGTTGAGCGTCTACGCCCACAGGTCCTGGCTAATAGACTACATCACGGTTCCAGTGGCGCGGTGCATTGTGGGATGCATCAGAGCAAAACATACCCCCCAAAAGCACATGGCATATGCTAATACACTGGGTGCAGCTATAAAATGTGCTAGTTTCAGATCATCTCAGCTCTTGTTTGAAACATAGAATACCAACTAAAAAAATATATATAATACATTAAGATATTAATCTTTTATCCAGCATTGCACTTACATCAATATAATCAGCATATCTTATGCCATGTGCATTTAGATTTAGAAAGATCTAGGCACTCAGACTAGTGTTAGAGCCATAGCCAGAGTACTCAATGCATGTCAATGGCAGTGAGCAATCTCCAAACAGAAAAAGTAAAATATTGATAAAACCACACCACCTAGAGACAAACCGCTTGGAAGACATATAGAAAACATGTTTATCAAAAAGATTATATTAAATTGATATGGTTAGGGTTTTGGATTTCTATTAATTTTGAATAAAACTGACGTTTTTCACTGCGCGTATAGGCAAACTCAATGGCCGTACGCCTTTGCTTTGCTCCCAACGCCGTTTTCAGCGCATGCGCAGTCGGAACCGTGATCTAGTTTATTAGCATACTCCTGTAAACCGGAAGTAGCTTCTGCTCCCCTCTCACTCATATCGCCGATATCTCTGCGCATGTCAAATTCTGTTTTCGGTTTGCAGTTGTAGATTTCCACCATCCATGTCAGGGCCCGTTGACACACAGTTAATATGCATTCACGCAAGGTCTAGCAAAACTATAACACTTTGCATAGATGGCTTTAAAAAAGACCAACGAATTTGTAACCATTTCTATTTAGCGAAATAAATCCTGTGTTAATGCCATTAAATCTTGTTAAATGGCCATTAATTCGTCACATGAATTAAAGTTGCATGGTCCGATGGCATTTGAATTTTTGTCATATTTTTTAGATAAATATATCAAAGTGATCATTATGAGCTACTAATCATTAGTCTGGAGTCATTTTGATGAAAAATGACTAATTTTGAGGCAATTTGAGCTGAAAGAACCCAAAATAATTTTGACAAGCTTGTCAAAACTCCTGTGGCTATGACCTAGATGGTCATCTCGCAGTCACCACGTGATGTGAGATGACCTACTAATCCTGGAACCTGACAGGGCTGTAGGTAGGTATTTCTGTTTGGAGAGAATACATTCTGGAAACGGATTGCTGCCATATAGGCCCGTGGCACTAGGGTTTTTAACCAAATATTATTTTGTCGAAAGGTTGATTTATATTTATTGAATTGACCAAGTAGCATTGAATATCCAAGATCACATATACATCGGTATATGATTGACATCATCCCAATGGCAGAAATTTCAAAACATCAAACTATGCAATTTTAATCAACGAATGGTAAAGAAATTATTTGAAATTACACAATTTGATTAATTATGTCTATAGAATTGACAAAAGCAGCATTGGATATCAAATATCACATACACATTAGTATATGACATCATCCCGATGGCAGAAGGTCGACACCATCAGACTGCAATTTTAATCAAAGAATCTAAAAAAAATTAAATTTTAAGTATGGAATGCGCAGGGGCACTCATTCGGGTTCATTGGTGAACGTGGCGGGCTATGAGGCTGACCTCGCCCCCCCCCTTCTGCTATGACAGCTGCCCCAGAGCAAATAGTATATCAAGGCAGCGAATAAATAAATAATAATAATAAAATAATAAAAGGCAGCACTGCAAATTTATATGCACATACTGCTTATATTTCACATATATATATATTTCTTTTTGGTCCAAATATATCTGGACCAAAATATATATATATATATTGATCGGCCAATACTAATATATATATATACATTTCAAAATTTAAATTACCCAAATTGATTAATTATATTCATAGAATTGACCAAACAGAATTGAATATCCAACATGGAGGGGAGGGGCAACATCCACCTCATTTCCCCTTCCCCTCTATGACCCTGTACAGTAGGCTTACTTGGTTGGGGGGGCTAATGAGGTCATGAAATTGGCCTAATTGGTTAATGGCCTGCCTGCATAATGGGTGTTTCAAACTGAGTGTTCAAAGGGGTGAGGTTATAAATTCACTGGTTATTCTGTATATACTGTCCCAAATCATTAGCTAATAAACCAGTATCTAAGTTGGATATATAGGATCAAATGTAAGTAGTTGTTTTAATTTTGACAAAATTATATTTCATCAGACCATGCAACTTTAGTAGATTGTCATGCACACACACACACACACATATATATATATATATATATTTGTCTGTGTGTTTGGTTACACTCGTTGAGGAAGCCAGATACTTCCAGTGGGGATACTTGGTCTCATCATTCCGCTGCTTTTTGTCCTATCATAATAATACAGAGTGTGTAGAACGACAAATATATATATACATATACACTAGCTTTATCCCGTGCGCACAGTGAGCACAGTGAGCACAGTGAGCACAATGAGCACAGTGAATGCACTGAGCACAGTGTTCACAGTGAGCACAGTAAGCACAATGAAACAGTGCTCACCGTGCTCACCATGCTCACTGTGCTCACTGTGCTCACTGTGCTCACTGTGCTCACTGTGCTCACTGTGCTCACTGTGCTCACTGTGCTCACTGTGCTCACTGTGCACACTGTGTTCACTGTGCACACTGTGTTCACTGTGTTCACTTTGCGCACTGTGTTCACTGTGATCACTGTGCACACTGTGTTCACTGTGCACACTGTGTTCACTGTGATCACACTGCACACTGTGATCACTGGGCAGTGTTCACAGTGAGCACAGTGAGTACAGTGAGTACAGTGAGTACAGTTAGCACATTGACTGCAGTGAGCACAGTGAGCTGTACAGGTTAAGGGTCATATTGAGGTCAATCATGTTACTGCTTCCAGATTTCGATGATGTGAATCTCCTTAATATGGAAACAGTGTCAAGACTTAAATTAAACCACAAGCCCTTTGTAATTTCCATAATTGCTCATTTAATTCTGAAGGCCAGGGCTGTCTGTGATGACACGTTTGTTAACGCACCGTAAATAACGTCTTCCTGCCAAGCCTGTGACGCGAAAATAATTCAACATTCATATAAATAAATACAGCGTTGTAATATTGCTGTTTTGGAAAGAGATGAATTTCCACATGTGTAAACAAACACAATCACATCTTGAGGGCGGCAGGACTATACCGCCTTGTATAGTTCCTTAAAACAATTTTCATCAATTTATCTAGAATTTTACCTGGCTTCAAATTTATTGTCGTTGTAATTGTGTACCTTTGACTTAAAAAGTATCTTTCGACACATAGTTGATTGTGTGCTTTTACATTCTCTGTAAAAGTGACGGCCTGATAATAATATGTTAGAATAAGATTTGAACAATTCTCACCATGATTATGGCCTTTGTTGCTGACACGGTGTTAAGCAATCACCACTAACTAATACCCCTGTCACACTATGACGTAATGAGCCAACGTGAGCCTAACGTGGTGATATTTCGTCATTACGTTGATGTACGTTGGATTACGTTATGATGACGTCATAATGACGTTAGAGTGACGTCGAGCTACGTCATATTATGTCGTGTTACATCAAGTTACGTCGAGGTTTTGGACATGTTCAAAAGTTTCGACGTAGGTCGAACGTAAGGGTTTACGTTCGCCGTACGTTCTGTTCACGTTCAGCGAACGTCAATGACGTTAAACGGACGTTATTCCAACGCTCCTCACTACGTTCAACTACGTTCCACTACGTTGACCCCCATTAAACCAAGTGCAAATGCCCACGGGGCGTAATGGGAACGTCAGGACAACGTCAGGAGAACGTCAGGAGAACGTCAGGAGAACGTGCATTCAACGTACGTTCAACGTCTCATGACTTATGTAACGTCACGTAACGTTCTTCTGACGATGGAATAACGTTCATAGCGTTCCGTCAGCGTCATTACGTTGACCTCTCTCGTCGAACGACGGTATCACTACGCTTTACCGACGTTACTCTCTCGTCCACTACGTTGCATCCACGTTCAACTTGTGCCCAAATTTGCATACTACGCCGAGAAGTTCAACGTTCTTCACGTTCTCCCTAAGTTGACGTCGTTACGTCGTAGTGTGACAGCCCCATAACTCACTCCCTCCACCCTCTTGGACTAAAAGTTGGATAATCCGATGGTTTTGAATTTCTGTAATTTTTTTATAAATAAATATAGTCTGGGTGATCGTTATAAGGTATTTTGCATTAGTTTGAAGTTGCTTTCATTTAAAATTACTAACTTCGGGGATATTTGAATTGTACCTCTATCTTGATGCATATACCTTGCACTATGTTGAGTACCTTTGCTGTGCACTATACAGGTTGCTCCCTCACTTTCTTGTTATGTTCAGTGCCTCGGCGCTGACAAAATATGTATTCAGATGAATAAAAATATTTACCAAAAATAAATAAATAAATAAACTACACTAAATTAATTATGGCATGCTTGTCAAAACTTTGACCCCCCCCCCCCATAGGATTCACCACTATAAATACAGCCACAATAAAAATATTCTTTTAAATATTTTTTATATTGAATCAACTTAGCATGCCCTTCTATGTAGCTACATATACTTAATAAGCGCCCCGGTATTTATATTGAATATGTGGGTTCAAATTTAGGTAGGTGTTTTGCTTTAGAAAATGTCATGCTTTTATCGGAAAAACAAATAAGCGATACATAGAATGGATGTTTTTTTGGGGGGTACATTAGTTGTTTAAGCAGGGGAAATTTCAATCGCGGACAATTGGTCTTCCTCATTCCACTGCTCCTTGCCCTATCCTAGTAATGCCAAGCACCTGGCTAGGAAGCGACAAGTGTCAATTTTTAAATCATTGGTTTGACTCGACCAGGGTTTGAACCCATGACCCCATGGTCTACCAACCCGGGAGACGGACGCTCTAACTCATTCGGCCATCCCGTTTGGATTATATATAAGACAAATATGTCCTAATATTCTAATGCCTTCATATGTGTACAATCATGTCTTTCCGATTTTACTGTGCAAGCCACAATTACATTAAAGTGAGTGGCAACCATTTCACCCAGCACAATCGATTAGAGACCAGGAGTAGTGGCAGAATCATTAAGAGTGCCGACTCGCTTCCCATTCAGGAGGTCATGGTTTCGAACCTGGACTGTGTCAAACCAATGACTTACTCGTCGCCACCTAGCCCAATGTTCTACATTAATACCGGGCTTGGTGGCGGTATCGATAGACCGAGGGCCTCACATGCAGAAGGTCGGGAGTTTGTCTCCCGGTCGATTCAAACCAATGACTTATAAAATTGATACTTGTCACTTCCTAGCCTGGCGCTTGGCATTAATAGGATAGGGTAAGGACTGGTTAGCTCAGTGTCAGGATAATGTGACTAGTGGGATATCTGGTCATGGTGTCGGCAGGCTGATTTCCCAGTGGGGAAGCACGTTGCCATGAGTACGTACTGTCACAAGTCGGTACCTGTCCTGATATGACCTTAGATGTTGCCAGGAGATGAAACTCAAACAATCAACCTATGCCATATGCAAGTATTGGAATGATTAATAGTGTTATTTCTGTTGACTTGAGCCAGCTGCTGATGACAATATCAGACTACGTGTATAGAACATATATCGTAAAATAACTCTATTGTCACATGGGTGGAAGACCAATGCCACGGCGCTGACAAGATACTTTATTCAATGAATAAATTATATATTTTTGTAAACACCGTTCTTTTACTTAAAGGTAACTCTGTAAAGTACGGACTAACACATTGAGTTGTGAAGGCCAACTGACTTTATTATCGGGTCTCACTGCCACATCACACCTCTCCTATGACCTCTCGCGATTCCTCTTGACCTCTGGTGACCCCTAGACTCGCCGTAGCTATACGCATGATACATCCATGCATCGTTCATGTTTTAAAACATGGGTGATTTAGCACGCGAAGAAGACGGCGTTCGTTACTAAGGACGCACAAGACGCCACCTATTGTATTATAGCAAAACAATTAAAACCAGCCGCCGATCGACGCGCGACCTACCTTTAAAGACATTCAGAATATCGAATCGAATACACGAGACGTTCTCACTTCCTCCTGAACTTTTGAAACCATAATATCTATTCTCTACGCTCCTTAACTTTGCCATCCCACCCACCCTAGCATTAACCACTAAACGGGTATGGTTAAGTGTCCCCGAACCTTGAGTGATACATTACTGACTAACTGGACTAAATGCCAACTTATATATGAGACTGTCTCAAAAGGTGCTAAGCAATATGGGACAAAACTTTGTCCATTGTAACGATCAAAATACTATCTGCTTCTGCATTTACTCGGGATAAACTGATTTTTTGTACATGGTGTTTCATAATCCCAATAGAATACATATTGATTTGAAGCAAATATCCTTGTGTTTTCAGTGTAACTGTTTCTGTGCTGTTTTATGTCAATCGTTACAATGAACAAAAAAAAGAAGAGTTATCACCTTTTGATACAGCCTCATATACTTGTCTGTCTCGCTGTCTTAATTACAGTAACATGGGGGGAAACATTCCCCGAACACTGTGCAGACAACAATCAACATAGGTATGAATCAAGCAGGATTAGTCACTGCCATTGATGAGTCAACTATACAAATGAATATTAAGTAAGAAGCCAGGGCACACAAGGGGTATTCTTCCACCACGTGATGCTTCATAGGCCAGGCCACCAGCACCATGACCTTGTATCCCACTCAGTCACATTATCCTGACACTGAGTCAACCAGTCCTTGCCCTATCCTAATAATGTTGAGCGCCTAGCTAGGAAGCAATAAGTATAAACTTTTAAGTTAATGGTTTGACTCGACCAGGGTTTCAAACGCGTGGTTCCGAATCCCAGGATCAACTCATTCAGCCATCCCGTATGGTGGGAGGAGAGTGAGAGTGAGGGCGTTGATACTGATGGAGTTGGTGGAACCTACGGATGGCACAGTGCCACGTGAATCAATAGGCTGGCCTTGTCATGTCACTTACAGATTAACTTACAGATCCTCTTCTGGCTGATCTAGGCCCTATAAGGACCTCTAATGCCAGCTCCTTATGGTAAAACAGACAACAATTCTTGCTTTTGCACACATATGAAGGTGGACGGAGACTTGAAGTCATATAGTTGAGGGTGTCCTCTGCAATGTCTATCCAGCCTTTTCTCAAATGCTTCTAGCATTGGTGCTTTAACCACACACCTTTGTAGGACCTTTTCTTGTGTCGCAACTGCGTTTGGAATCAGACCGGGTTGGCGCTTTGCCAGCAATGCAGGGATAATGGGGGCAAAGGGATGCTGCAGTGCCAAATTGGGTCATCAACAGGAAGGCTAAGGCAATGGTAATACGGCAATCTCAGACTTCTGTGAGTCCATGAGCAATTGGAATTGCTCAAATCTGATAATGCACTTGGTGAAGTCTGGTTATTTAGTTAGTTCTTGGAGTCTTACATCCTGGCAACATCTAAGGTCATATCAGGACAGGGACTGGTTGGTTCACCCACATATATGTTTGGTTGGTACTAATAAGACACTGCCCTGATGTCTGTTTGTTGTTTTAAATCCTAGCAACAACTAAAGTCATATCAGGACGGGTACCAACTTGTGCCCATCCGCACTCATGGCGACTTTATAGTGCTGCCTCACTGGGAAACCAGGCCACCAGCACCATGACCCAATATCACACTCAATCATATTACCTGAACACTGAGCCAACCAGTACTTGCCCTATCCTATTACTGCCGAGCACCAGGCTAGGAAGCGACATGCATAAAATTTGTAAGTCATTGATTTGACTCGACTGGGAATCAAAATCCTGATCTCCCACACGCGAGGCCCCGCGCTCTACCAATTAGGCCGCCGCGCACGGTGCAGCTTTCCTTGCTTCCCTTGAATCCCCGAGGAGGGAGGGGGTTTTGAATGCTGCTGGCTGCACGGAGCTGGTGGCATTTGGGTGGCTACTTAAATCCACTTGTTTAACTCTGGGTGGGCCGGACTACGAATATAGGTCAGAAGCTAAAACAACCACACAGACATAAACTGCATTGTCCGATCGTTTTGAGTTCCTGCCATATTTTCTTTAGATAAATACAGTAAAGCCGCTCTAACTGACCATCTCCACAAATCGACCACTCCCCTATATGGACCACTTTATTTGGGTCCCAAACGATCACCCATTCAATACCATTGTAATGATTAGAAAAAACTCCCTAAGCTGCCCATCTCCTTAAATGGACCATTTAAAGTCGGTCCCATGGTCGGTCGACTTAGAGAGGTTTTACTGTATATTATTTTGATTGGTATAATGTGCCTTTTTTTTTGTTAGTTCATTAGTTGATTAAGCAGGGGAAATTTCAATCAGTGACAATTGGTCTTCCTCGTTCTACTGCTCCTTGTCCTATCCTAGTAATGCCGAGCATCAGGCTAGGTAGCGACAGGTATACATTTTAAGTCATTGGTTTGACTCGACCAGGGTTCGAAGCCATGGGTTCGAAACCCATGACATACCAAAATGGGAGACGGACGCTCAACTCATTAGGTCATCTCGTCTGGTCACACTTCAATTTATGAATTAACTGCTTTTATGAATGGCTATATTTGGAGATATTTGGTAGTCAAAATATGATAATTAATTTCGGTGTGCGCGTCGAAATACCGGACATCGTAGACTATACTATATCAGTAAAGGTTCTAGTAAATACCCCGTCCTGATATGGCCTTAGATGTTGCAAGGACATACAACTCCAACAACCACCCAATCTAGTAAATAGATACTATTCCCTGCTATGCATAAGCTTATCCAAATTTAGTATGTAGGATAAAATCTAGGTCAATCTTTGTGTTTAGAAAATGTTATGTTTATATCAGACTATGCAGCTTTATGTTTTGTGGCCTGTCACCAAGAAATGTCGTCTGCTACTAAACCAATGACATCTACTGTTACCTGCTGGCGATTGAGCGAAGTGCATTTCGTGACATTTAGTGACATATAATGACATTTGGTGGCATAAGCCCGCCTTTTGATTTCATTAAGCTCTCTATACCAAATCCAAGAGGTGTGTTTTATCAATTAAACCCCAGCTAATTTCCATTAAAACAATACTTAAACTATGTATATACATATGTGCTCTATAATCTATTATGGGAATATAAACAAGGACACTAACTCTCTTCAGTTTGCTCTATTATTATATACCATTTATCTAAGCTCTACAACATGGTGTATGTAGTTCCAGATTCGGCCATACCGGAGCCACTAGTCATAGGCTTGACACTTGTCTGCCAACTGTGCCTGGTCGTTATCGCCTCCAGACCCACTCAGACGGTAATATTTGGATTGATATTGGGAAGAAATATAATTAATTACATATGAGGTATTTATAAAATACTGTGAGGATTTCCCTCATAATGACTGATTTTGTTGTTGATGGTACATTAGTTGTTTAAGCAGGGAAAATTTCAATCACAGACCATTGGTCTTCCTTATTCCACTGCTCCTTGCCCTATCCTAATAATGCCAAGCGCTTGGCTAGGAAGTGACAAGTATCAATTTTTAAGTCATTGGTTTGACTCGACCAGGAATCAAGCCCACGATCCCATGATCTACCAACACAGGAAACGGACGCTCTAACTCATTCGGCCATCCTGTCTGATTTGTAAGATGAACTGTGATCCGATTTGTTTAGAGTTGTCTTTGCTAGTCGCAACGAACAGAAGCAATTGTCTTAGCTACATAACGTCAAACCGGGAGGGGTGGCTGAATCGGTAGCGCGCAGGCCTCGCATGCGGGAGATCGGAACTTCGGTTTCCAGTCGAGTCAAACCGATGACTTATACTTGTTGCTTCCCAGCTTGCCGCTCGGTATGATTAGGATAGGGCAAGGACTGGTTAGCTCAGTGTCAGGATAATGTGACTAAGTGGGATATCAGGTCATGGTGCTGGCAGTCTGGTCTTCTAGTGGGGTAGCACTATAAAGTCACCATGAGTGCGCACTGTCACAAGTCGGTACCAATCCTGATATGATCTTAGATGTTCCTAGGACGTAAAGCTCCAATAACCAACCGACCAACAAAACGTCGACTCTTCATCGACAGTCAACTTATTGACAAAAAAAGAAAGAGAACTTATACCCCTGTCACACTATGACGTAACGAGCGAATGTGAGCCTAATGTGGTGATTTTTCATCATTACGTTGACGTACGTTGGATTACGTTATGATGACGTCAGAATGATGTCGAGCTACGTCACATTAGGTTGTGTTACGTCGAGTTACGTCAAGGTTTTGGACATGTTCAAAACTTTCGACGTAGCTCAAACGTAAGGGTTTATGTTCGCCATACGTTCTGTTCACGTTCAGCGAACGTCAATGACGTTAAACGGACGTTAGGCAAACGCTGCTCACTACGTTCAACTACGTTCCACTACGTTGACCCACATTAAACCGGGTGGAAATGCCCACGCGGCGTAATGGGAACGTCAGGAGAACGTCAGGAGAATGTCAGGAGAACGTACATTCAACGTACGTTCAACGTCTCATGATGTATGTAACGTCACGTAAGGTTCTTCTGGCGATGGAATAACATTCATAACGTTCCATGAGCGTAATGACGTTGTCCTCTCTCGTTGAATGACGGTATCACTACGCTTTACCGACGTTACGTTCTCGTCCACTACGCTGCATCCACGTTCAACTTGTGCCCAAATTTGCATACTACGCTGAGAAGTTCAACGTTCTTCACGTTCTCCCTATGTTGACGTCGTTACGTCATAGTGTGACAGGGCCTTAAAGCAGGAAGAAAAAGAACATTACGCATGTTGATTCTCAACATGGATAATTTACTGGCGGGAACACGGGCACTCTTTTCTCTCGCACTACTTTCTTGCTCTACTTCTCTGTTCCTGACTGCCATCTTGCACTTCACTTTCACGCCGGTCTTTCTCCTTGCAAGTCGCTTCAGCTCTCGGTTCGGCACACTGCGGTAACACTAACATTGCTGCCAGCCGGCATCTTGGAAGTCACACTCGCACATTACTGAGTTTGTTATTACAATTGATTAGTCTTAATTAACAGAATTGAGGCAATTGAAATGTTTGTTATTCACGTGCTCACTTACCTGCATGTACACTCGCACACCATGTTTACCGACGTGACAGTAACGTTGCCACTTGCCAGCTCGTTTCATCATGTTAAGTATTATCTCATGTAATAGTTAACTGTATATAAGCTTAGACTGAATTCAGTAGTAGAATGTGTGATGAAGAATGCATTATTCTTTATGCTCTGTTATCCGTGCTTGCCTCTCTGCACCGTCGTGACTGTCAGTTACCTCTGTCATACTATAGAGGTCTCGGTAGGTTAACTGCGTTCGAGAAGTTTCCATACATAATATGTAGCTATGTGAGTATTTATTTTAGAAGCATTGTATCTCAACGGAATATATTCCATTGGAAAGAGCTTGAAGAGACCTTAAACTTGGTAGTCATACACTTTTTCTAATGTAATTATTAAGAAAGTTACGTCGAGTTGGATGTGAAAATATGCCTAATTATGGCCTCATTGTTCATAATTAGGCATATACTTTGCAGCTACCTAGTAGCAAGTCGCTTCATGTTCACTCGCATACCGTGTTTACGAACGTGACAGTGACGTTGATACTTGCCAGCTCGTTTCCTCATGTTAAGTATTTTCTCATGTTAATAATAGACTGAATTTAAGCTTACACTGGTTTGTTTAGAATGGGTTATGAACATGCAATATTCTGTACGCTCTGTTATCCTTCCTTGCCTCTGTGTACCGTCGTACAGTGTTAGTGTCAGTTACCTCTGCTGTCGGTAGTGACGGTCCTAAGTACCGGAATGTCACCAATTTCTCCGGCCCTGCAGCTCTGCCTAGATATTTTGTTGCCCTGTTAACGAAGTGATAGTAAGTAACCTTTGCCACTTGCTAGTTTTTTCTTCATGTAGGTATTCTCTCATGGGCATAATTAACTGAAGTTATTCTTAGCAGTGAATACTTATTAATATTAGAAGTGTATGAAGCATTGCAAACTGCTTCAGTGCCTTCACGTTTTGCTGTTATCTTGCTCCCGTATGTGCGAAAATGCAGGTTACTGAAATGAGAGCCTTTTTTCACATTCTAAGTAGCAACAACTATTCTTTACATGTGTCTTATTATTTCCCCTACCTTTGAGTTGAAAATATAATAATACATCTAGCTTAATAAGATTTAAAAGTGAAATCGACGGCGTTCTATGCCCGCTTTCCTGTCTGTTTGCATTCTCTCACATTTCACCAATGCTGTGCCTATATAAGTGTCCATTTGATATTGGAGGCAGGCATTCTACTTCCTATTCCATACTAAAGCGTTTTTCCGCCCGAGTTACATTACGTGGTCGTTCACCCGTGTAGTGCGAGTACCTGTGAATCGGTTATGTACAGTGACCCCTGCTCAGGCACACGGGTAGCGGTACGGCGGGCTAGGGTATTGGTATTCGAGAAGTTTCCTTACCGAATATGCCTACTAAGTGGTAACGGTTAGACTTATTTATTCTGCCTTGAGAAGTTTCATATTGCAGGTCTACAGCTGGTATGAGCTTCGGATTCTAAACTACATGTTCATCCGGCTCGGTTAACCCGGCTGCTCAACCGGAACGGATCCTTCTAGACTGCACAGGTCTTGGTCCAGGCCCCGTCAACATAGCTAGGTCTCTGCGAATACCACCGATCCCCGCTCCATTTCGATTCAACTAACCACGGTAATGATTATGGTACGTAGCAATTTTTTATTGCCATGCCCCCACTGCTGACGTCCCGTTACTCACCATCAATGTTTTCAGCTGACGTCCACAGTCTCTGCACCGATGTCTGCCGGTAGGCTGCCCTCCGTTGCACGGTCTCTGCTGGATGTTGCCTGCCGACGCATTTTTCCCGAATTCTGCCCCAGTTTCTGCTGGTGGCATGTCTCCGCGCTGCACGGTCTAGGCTAGCTGCTACTGCTAGCTCTCTTCAGACAACGTCCCCGGTTTCTTCCGTTTGCAGGATAAGTATTATTCTTGGTGGACACTGTGGTTCTCGCCTGGTGTTATTGACCGGATTGTAATACATTATACTGTCTAAACTATATCTGCATCCTGGTCCAAGCACTAATTCACGGTAGCATTTCAGTATTGGAATACTCCCTGATTATTTAAACTATATGTTCAGGCTACTGCAACTTATACTTGCTAAAATAATGGTACATGACCCACGTTTTTAAGTTACCGCTCATGCAATATTTATACCCTCCTAGATAATGTAACATGCATGTTTGTGGGGACTCAAGTTCCTGCGCTGCCTGCTCCGCTGCCACTACATGTTCCTTATCCAGAT
Organism: Branchipolynoe longqiensis; assembly: GCA_030323885.1. Classification (NCBI taxonomy): domain Eukaryota; kingdom Metazoa; phylum Annelida; class Polychaeta; order Phyllodocida; family Polynoidae; genus Branchipolynoe; species Branchipolynoe longqiensis. The sequence goes on along the minus strand of CM059190.1, from coordinate 29,940,608 downwards.
ACGCACAATTCATAATATTAAATATAGCCACGCTCGCATCTATAATAGGGGTGCAGGGCTTTAACATTCCAGTTTACACAATGAAACAATTCCACATTGGTACCGGTAGCATGAAAGAAGATTAGGAACAAGTCAGAACTGATATGCGGGCCTCCGTATTCTGTGCCTTGCAAGGGTTGTAGTGCCCTGACGTAGTATTAGATAGACTAATAGTCACTGATGCAATAATTTTCAGTGTAGATTTTTACACTCCTGAATGCAATGTAGATAAATTAAACTACATGTCTTGCGGTTTCACAAGTGTCTGCAGTACTCGCTCCGCTGTCACTACATGTTCTTAATTAAGAAATGCATACGTCATAATATTACACATAGCCACGCTTGCATCGATACAAGGGGCGCATGGTTATAAACATTCCATTCATATAATGACATAACTGCACACTGCTACCATAGTACGCCACGCTACTAGTAACCAGTCGGGACTGATAGGCGGCACACACATTTTAAATACACATGATATGTGATATGAGCTAAAACGATTCCTACTATTCCAGAAGAGAAGCTTGCAGAAGTCCTCACTGACTGTTGGGCTTGGAAAGACAAACAGGTTGCTTCGAAGAAGCAACTCCAGAGTATAGCGGCAAGATGCAACATGTTGCGAAATGGTACAGCTTGAGTCACCATCTCCAGCTAGTTCCTGAATTGACAGAGGCCCTGTCTAGCGGCACCTGGGCAAACAAACGCCTCCACCTTCAAACATATGTGAGATTCTGCCTGAACCATGGCTCGACATCGTGAGGCCTTCGGTCTATGACATCCTGATGGAGTAGTGATGCTGTGTCAGCATACCTTCCGCAGACAGTAATTTCTGGCCTACCATCAGCCCTCGCCTCTATTTTGGGTTGAGGGCTGCTGGTTCCGTGCTAGTTCTTCTCTCTCATCTCTTTCCTGACCTTTCCAGTTTTCCTCCCAACATAACAACATGTAACTGCTCTCATCTCTAATCACTAATCAAGTGTTAGATATGCCTGACACTTATCATGACATCATTTAACCTTCCTGGTACTCTATACGATACCTCAATAACATCATTCTCATTTAACTCATGACATGATACACCATACCGATATGTTCTCCAGCCAAGACCGACCTAACCTTCCTGGTACTCTATACGATACCTCAATAACATCATTATCAATTAACTCATGACACGATACACGATACCGATATGTTCTCCAGCCAAGATTAATGAAGCGGGGCAGTGGAGTAGTAATGCTGTCTCCGCCTATCTTCCTCAGACGGTAATTTCTACCATACCATCAGCACTCGCCTCTATTTTGGGTTGAGGGCTGCTGGTTGTCTGTGCTAGTTATTCTCTCTCTCATCTCTTTCTTGATCCTAACATTTCCTCTAAACTTATCAACATGTAACTAGTCTCATTCCTAATTGATTAATCATTGTTCGATATGCTTGATACTTATCTTGACATCATTTAACCTGTTTGGTACTCTATACGATACCATACTAATATCACGGTCATTTAACTATGACACGAGACACGATACACGATACCGATATGTTCTCCAGCCAAGACCGACCTGCCTGCAGGTTATGTTCTCCAATAAATTTTGTTATTTCCATTTCTGCCTTGTCCTCTTCTGTTCCCGTATGTAAATTATCACAAAACGCCAGCGTGGCTAGTAAAGTCCAATGCTCGAATCTGTGGCTGTGTTGGCAGGCTATGGTGAAACATTAGGTTATGGAATCATTGTCATGTAGACCCAACTGCGAGAAATTATGCTGCGCATATACAAGATGTAGGGTTGTTTAACGGTTGATGCAGATGAATTGCGTGAATGTAAAAATCGTGCAAATAAGAGGAATTTAATAATGTGAAGAAAGATCCAAGAGAAATGGACAAATTCATGAAACGTTAGACTATTGAAAAAAAAGTAAGTTTAACTTTAAGATAACCGCGAAAGAAGACATGACAATTAAGAAAAAGAATAAGAAGTAGAAGTAGAAAAGGGGGTAAAGGAAGAAAAGGAAGAAAAATGGAAAAGGAAAAGAAGAGAAAGTAACAGCAGAAAAAAGAAGAAGAAATTCAAAGTAGAAAAGAGGAAAAAGAAAGAGAAAATGAGGAAGAAAGGAAATACAGATCAGTAGTTTGACAAGCAAAGCAGCAAGGCTTCTACACAATTGTTTTTGTATTTTCTCCTGCGAAAATTAACACATATTTACCATAGTTACATCTTCTGAGAATGTCCGATGTGTGATATAATTCCGGGAAATCGGTCTCATCACTACAAACATTCACATAATAAACAACACCTATATGCAATTCAATCCATGTCAATATAGATTTAAATAGAAAAAAGACCCACACGAATAGACACAAGATTTCACATTGCCAACTACAGTTGTTCTTTTCCATGGATCTGAACACCACAGTAAAAATGGAAATGGATTTCATCTCAGTAAAGACACCACATTTGCACATTTCCCCATTGCATTGTCACAGATGCACATGATGCCATCGCGATGAAGAAGACCAGCTGTTAATGAGTTACTTAAGCCGCTAACCTTGCTCTGAGCGCCTCAACGCCACCTAGTGGGCTCCCCGGAACCAACAAATTACCGAATAAATTTGCAAATAAAGCACCAACTAAATCACCGGTTAACCAACTGACCCCTTGAACCTTAAAATGCGAAGCTTCCACAAGAGGACATTGATAAAAAAATAAATAAAAATAAACACACAGCAACGATTTTCAACCACTTCTCGGGTCACTGGATTCCAAATATATCTTTATTAACACAAGATGGATTAATTATATAAAAATTATTATAATAGCTTTGCATTTGCAGGCGGCTATGATTTACGTTGGAGCTTTGTGACATCTGTTTCTCGCCCTCCCTCCTTCCCCCTCCCCCAGACCTCCCTCTCCCTTCTTCCCTCTCCCCCCCCCCTCCCCCTCGCCCCTTCCCTTCCCCCTCCCCTCCCCTCCTCCCTACCCCTCCCACCCCCTCCACTCCCCCTCTCCTTCCCCCTTCCACCTCCCCCTCCCTCTGCTCATATCCCTCTCCTTTTCCCCCTCCCCCTTCCCCCTCCCCCAGACCTCCCCCATCCTTCTTCGCCCTCCCCCTCTCCTCCTTCCCCCATCTCTTCCCCATCCTCCACCTCCCCTCCCCCCTCCTCCTACTCCCACCCTTCCTCCCCTCCCTTCCCCCTCCCTTCCCCCTCCCCTCCCCCTGCTCCTCCCGTCACCCACAGACCTCCCTCCCCACATATCCCCTCCCCCCTCCCCCTCCTCCTCCCCTTCCCTCACACCTCCTCCCCTCCTCCTACCCCCCCCCCCCCCCCCCCACCACCAGTCGCCCCCGTGATCCAGTCCCAACTGTGGCGCACATCAGGCATTGCCTGCTGCTGCTTATCTACTCACGGGAGCTTTGTCCACCCGTCCCCCTGCCGTCAGTTACTGGAACTAAGCCACCTGGACCCTCCACCTGTGTATATAACGTTCAAGCTGTTTAGCTGTTTCCACGCGTGGTTACACCTTTGTTGTGTGTTTTTTTTTAATGGATGAAGTGCGGCTCGCCGAAAGAATGAGATTGGTGAGTTTACCCTTTTCCCCCTTCTTATTCTGTGTGGTGTGTTGTATGGGTGGTGTGTGTGGTGTATTGTGTGTGTGGTGTATTGTGTGTGTGGTGTGTGTGTGATGTGTATGTGATGTGTGGTCTGTGTTTTGTGTGTTGTGTGTGTGGTGTGTGTGGTGTGTGTGGTGTGTGGTGTATGGTGTGTAGTGTGTGTGGTGTGTTTAGTGTGTTTACTCTGTGGTGTATTGTGTGCATTGTATGTAGTGTGTGGTGTATTGTGTGTATTGTGTGTGATGGGTGTGGTGTGTGTGGTATGGTGTGTGTAATGTGTGTGGTGTGTGGTGTGTGTGGAGTGTTTAGTGTGTTTAGTGTGTGGTATATGTAGTGTGTGGTCTGGCTGGTGTGGTGTGTGTGGTGTATTGTGTGTGATGGGTGTGGTGTATGTGGTATGGTGTGTGTAATGTGTGTGGTGTATTTGGTGTGTGTGGTGTGCTGTGTGTGTGGTGTGTGTGGTGTGTGTGGTGCCTGTGGTGTGTGGTCTGTGTGATGTATTGTGTGTTGTGTGTGTGATGTGTGGCGTGTGTGGTGTATTGTGTGTGGTGTATTGTGTGTGTGGAATGTGCAGTGTTGTGTAGTATGGTGTGTTGTGTTTGGTGTGTGTTGTGTGCGGTGTGTGATGTGTTGTGTGTGGTGTGCATGGTATGGTGTGCATGCTGTCTGTGTGGTGTGTGGTGTGTGATGTGTGGTGTGTCCGGTGTGTGATGTGTGGTGTGTGTGGTGTGTGCCGCGATGTGGTACTTCTAAATGACTGTATTGGGGATGTGTATCTTGCACTGTGTGTCAGTTAGTATTTGCGACATGACTGTTAATTAGAACTTGTTCATACTCCGAGAAACACTGCCGGTGAGTGAGCTCAACAAGCGGCATAACAGAGAACCCTTGTTCTCTTTCTGCTCAGTTCCGCTCAGTTCTGTTCTATTCTCCTCTGCTCAGTTCTGCAGTTATGTTCTTTTCTGCTCAATTATGTCCTGTTCTCCTCTACTTTGCATTGTTCTGCTCTGTTCTATTCTGCTCTGGTCTGCTCTTGTGTTTTGCTCTCTTCTGCTGTATTCTGATCTATTCTGCTCTGCTCTACTCCGTTCTGTTCAGTTCTCTTGTTATTTTAGTGTCTGTGTTCTGCTGCGTTCTGCTGTGTTCTGCTGTGTTCTGCTGTGTTCTACTATGTTCTGCTGTGTTCTGTTCTGCTCCGTTCTGTTCTTTTGGTTTGCTCTCTTCTGCTGTCTTCTGGTCTATTCTGCTCTACTCTGTTCTGTTCGGTTCTCTTGTTATTTTCAGTTCAGTTCTGCTCTGTTTTGCTCTGTTCTGCTCTGTTCTGTTCTACTCTGTTATGCTCTGTTCTGCTCTGCTCTGTTCTGTTCTGTTCTGCTATGCACAGCTCTGTTCTGCTCTGTTCTATTCTTCTATATTCTATTTGCTCCACTCTGTTCTGTTCTGCTCTTTTCTGTTCTGTGCTGTTCTGTTCTGCTATGTTCTGTTCTCTTCTGCGCTGTTCTGTTCTGTTGTGTTGCTCTCTTTTCTGCTGTGTTTTGTTTCACTGTTCACTGCTGTGTTGACTAATAATCAGCTCACGGCCAATAGTTCTTTGGAAACCCCCAGTTCTCGTCCACTCATTAACATTAAGCAGCATTGAGTCTAAAAAAGTAAAGCTTGTTTTATGTAATGTTGCCTCTGGAGCACACTTTTTATCATCGGCTATTGGATGTCAAACATATGGTCATTTGGACATATTTCATTGAAGGAAACCCACTGCCGCCACATAGGATACTCTTTCCAATAAGCAGCAAGGGATCTTTCATATGCACTTTCCCACAGACAGGACAGCGCATACCACAGCCTTTGATGAGCCAATTATGGACCACTGGTTGGAATGGAAAATAGCCGAAACTCTAAATCTGTCCACTTAGAAGGATCGATCAGATGACTGACAGCTTCATAGGTGAAAACTCTACTGCCTGAGCTATGTCACGCTCCCTCATTGAGTCTAAGTACTTGTATGCATGTCCACATATGTATGAATGAGTGGAACCGAGAACAGCCTGATACAGACTTACAGTCTTCTATTTCAGTATTGGATAAATAACCAGGGTGCTCATTATCAGACTACCATTCAGGGCTCTTATGTAAATTCTAATTCAGTTGAGCTGTAAACGAAACATATTGAGTTATTCATTAAACTAACTTCTCATTGAAGTCTTCACTGAACTTCACAATCAACTGCACAGTCAATTGCTGAGGCAACTCCTCGGCGAAATACTCATTAAACTGCACAGTCAATTACTCAGTCAACCACCCAATGCACTGCTAAATAAATTACTCATTCACTTGCACATGTTAGCTGCTCAGAAAAGGTTTCAGTTACTATTTGGTCAACTGAAAATTAAATGCCCGGTCAAACATTCAGTAATTTATTCAGTCAACCGCGCAGTCAACAATGCATTTAACTGCTCAGTAAAGTGTTAAGTCAACCGGGTAATTAACTGCACATTTAACTGCTCAGTCAATTTCTTACTTAAGCACTCAGTCACTTGTACAATTAACTGATCAATACACTGCTCTATCAATCACTCAGTAAACTACCCATGTAACTGGGTAATTAACTGCACATTTAACTGCTCAGTCAATTTCTTACTTAAGCACTCAGTCAATTGTACAATTAACTGATCAATACACTGCTCAATCAATCACTCAGTAAACTACCCATGTAACTGAGTAATTAACTGCACATTTAACTGCTCAGTCAATTTCTTACTTAAGCACTCAGTCAATTGTACAATTAACTGATCAATACACTGCTCAATCAATCACTCAGTAAACTACCCATGTAACTGGGTAATTAACTGCACATTTAACTGCTCAGTCAATTTCTTACTTAAGCACTCAGTCAATTGTACAATTAACTGATCAATACACTGCTCAATCAATCACTCAGTAAACTACCCATGTAACTGGGTAATTAACGGCACATTTAACTGCTCAGTCAATTTCTTACTTAAGCACTCAGTCAATTGTACAATTAACTGATCAATGCACTGCTCAATCAATCACTCAGTAAACTACCCATGTAACTGGGTAATTAACTGCACATTTAACTGCTCAGTCAATTTCTTACTTAAGCACTCAGTCAATTGTACAATTAACTGATCAATACACTGCTCAATCAATCACTCAGTAAACTACCCATGTAACTGGGTAATTAACTGCACATTTAACTGCTCAGTCAATTTCTTACTTAAGCACTCAGTCAATTGTACAATTAACTGATTAATACACTGCTCAATCAATCACTCAGTAAACTACCCATGTAACTGGGTAATTAACTGCACATTTAACTGCTCAGTCAATTTCTTACTTAAGCACTCAGTCAATTGTACAATTAACTGATCAATACACTGCTCAATCAATCACTCAGTAAACTACCCATGTAACTGTTCACGCAAATGTTCAGATCACCACATAATGGACTATTCAGTCAGCCAATCAGTGAAAATATCACTCAGCACAGTGTTCAGTCAACCAGTCAGTACGCTTGATTAATTACTCAGTTAACTGCTCAGTCAACCACTAAGTGAACTGCACTTTTAATTTCTAAGTCAACCAATCAGTGAACTGGACATTTAACTGCTCAATCAACAACTCAGTCAGCTAGCTGCTCAACCAACTGCTCTCTCAACTCCCTGATCAGCGGCTTTCCTCTCCTCCCGTTGGCCTGCTCGTGAGGTCTCGTACCGAGCTGCTCCCTGAGCTGCTAACTGAGCTGCTCATGGAACTTGGTCAGCGCAAAGTGAGCGCCACGCGGCGGCCATCCCCGGAATAAGTGACTCTAAAAATACCACATGAGCTTCTTTCTCAGGCCATGTCTCCTCACGACCGAACTGCTGAGCCCAGGATGTTGACAGAAAAAAGTTTCCCATGCAAGTGCATGGTAAAAAGAAAATGTGAGTGGGGGAGGGGGGAGGATGGAGGGGGAGGCGGGAGGAGGGAGGAGGGAGGAGGGAGGAGGGAGGAGGGAGGAGGGAGGAGGGAGGAGGGAGGAGGGAGGAGGGAGTAGGGAGGAGGGAGGAGGGAGGAGGGAGGAGAGAGGAGCGAGGAAGGAGGGGGCCTGGTTGTCAGACGGCAACAGTTGTAGTAGTAACTTCCCTGGCATTAAGAACAGAGGCCCCTGGATTTGCAAAGTGGAGCAACTTTGTTTATAAGTGTCATGCTATAGGACAGTATTAAAAAGCTGACTCGTGCGATATCCAACGGTATGAACCTTAAAGGGTATTATATCATGAGATGTATATGACACAACCCATAAAAGGTGGTTAGGTAAAGTTGCATAGTCCGATGGTGGTTTTGAGTTTCTGTCATTTTCTGAGATAAATATATAAGGTTGATCGTTATAATGTACATTACTTTAGTTTGAAGTGATGTTAATTTTAACTGGCTAATTTTAGAGATGAAGTGCAAACATGCAAAATACTTTTGACATGCATGCCAAAACTTGGACACCATGGACTCCTACAGTAATACGTTATATTAATTGGCCTCAGTATTCCCTTCTATGTGACAATGAATGTTTGATAAGTGCACCGGTGTATGAGTTAGATATGTAAAATCAAATCTAGATAATTGTTTTGGTTTTGAAAATTTGATGTTTTCATCGGAGTATGCTGCTTTAAGTGCATCACGATGCTAACTTTGTGTGATTGTGCTTTTACTGATAATATAAGAAGCGCAAATGTCTTAAGCCCCAGTCACATCTACCCGGATCAGAGGCCGGATGAGCCCCGGACCGTCATCCGGAGTGGTCCGTGGCGATCCGGGGTGATCTGTGGCTCGTCCGTGGCTCGTCAGTGGTGATCCGGAGTGGTCCCGCGTGGTCCGGCATGGTCCGGCGTGATCCGTGGCTGGTCCGGGGTCTGCCCCGGATGTTTTAAAATGTTAAAAACATCTGGGGCGGTCCAGGGCATTTTGTAATCCGGGCTCAATCCGGCATGATCCAGGGGTGGTCCGGGTAGTCCGGGGATGGACCTGGGGTGAACCGGGGCCGGTCCGGGCTCTCCGGGGGTGGTCCGGGGGTGGTCCGGGGGTGGTCCGGGGGTGGTCCGGGGCTGTTTCGCCCCGGATAAGCCACGTTTCAGCCACGGTTTAACCCAGACCACCCCCCAGACTTTCCCGGACTACCCCTGCCGTAGCCATGGACCACTCCCGGACTGCCCGGATAAGACCCAGATGCCCCGGATCAGGCCGGATCACCACGGATCGCCCCAGACTGCCCAGTTTACCCCAGATAACCCATCCGGGACTAGTCCGTGGCTACACTGGGGAGTCTGGGGGTGGTCCAGGGTGGTCCGGGGCGATCCGGCCTCTGGTCCGAGGCTCGTCTGGGGGCTCGTCCGGGAAGGTGTGACTGCGAGGCAAAAAACGACGAAAAGAGTGATTTTATCTGGGGTGGTCCAGGGCGGTCCGGCGACTGGTCCGGGGTTGGTCCGGCTCAAAATCCGGGGCTCGTCTGGGTAGGTGTGACTCTGCTTAACATACATTAAAAATTCAAATCGAATTCGTCTGAATGATTAAATGAGTGCATCAGTAAGATCTAAGTGGAATTCGTAGGATTCAACGTAGCTGCGTGTATTGGTTTAGAAATTGTTACCGGACATGGTGGCCGAATCGGTAGAGCGTGGGCCTCGTGTGCGGGAGATCAGGAGTTTGGCTCCCGGTTGAGTGAAACCAATGACTTATCAATTTGATACTTGTCGCTTCCTAGCCAGGCGCTTGGAATTATTAGGATAGGGCAAGGACTGGTTGGCTCAGTGTCAGGATAATCTGACTGAGTGAGATATCAGGTTCCATGGGCTGTAGGCACTGATTTTGAGACTAACTATAGAAACCAATGAGTTGCTGTCTGGACAGAACAGGAGGGGTGAGGGTGATAGGTCACTGATAGGTGAGCAGGAGTTGTTGCCAATAAAGCACAACCTCCTGACTGTCTATCTTTGTCCTTGTCTTCCTTTCTTCTTTAGGATGGTTAAGGTGTTAGTAATCTGGGTTTGAATAACAGCATCACAGGTGAAATGAAGGGGAGAGTTTGATGATATGATCTGTTGCCCAGACGGCCGGGTACGCAGTAATATTACAATAAGAACTAAAAACCAAAAAAAAAACTAAGCGAAAGAATAGAAAGCGTAGATCGATATTTGATTAAGGACGCTAAATGTCATTCCAAATTTAAGCTGTCGTCTGCAAGCTATGAATAGATGCTGGCCCAGGAAAGCTAAAATTAGCACTTGCATTTCAGCCAGTAACCTGCTGAGGAAGTGAAAACAAACAGCCACCATTGCAACAGCCGGTGCATGTACACAAGTGATTTACTAAATAGCTGTTGGCAGCTATGTACACACACTGGATTCATATATACAGTAAAACCTCTCAAAATCGACCGACCATGGGACCGACTTTAAATGGTCCATTTAGGGAGGTGGTCGGTTTAGGTGGTTTTGTTTTATCATTATATATATATTATATTGGGGCCACTTCTTGCCGCGGCCTCCTCGCATGTCTCTGCCTCACGCTGGTACCACACACATATATATATATATATATATATATATATATATATATATGATTTATAATATTTTTTTTTTTTTGGTCCATTAGTTGTTTAAGCATGGGAAATTTCAGTCACAGACTACTGGTCTTCCTCATTCCACTGCTGGTCGATAGAAAGCCCGAGCCTACACTTTTACCGACCCAAGGGATTTTTAACCTCCCACACCACATAGACATGGTATGAGAGCAACCGGCCTTTGATGATGCTGTAAGTTACACACAGCGGTGGAAATCCAAATTGGCAGCATGGGGAATCGAACTGCTGACCCTCAGATTAGGAGTCTGACCTAGAAAAAAGTCAGACACTCTAACCACTCCGCCACAGAGAAATAATTGCACAAGTCTATATAATGGAAGTTGTTTCCATCTAACTCCGGACATGGTGGCCGAATCGGTAGAGCGCAGGCTTCCCGTGCGGAAAGTTGGGAGTACGAATCCCAGCGGACTATGCAGCTTTAACGGTGCCTGCTCTAGTGTCCGAGCTGCTCCCGAGCTGCTCCCTAGCAGCTCCCGAGCAGCTCCCGAGCTCCTCCCGAGCTGCTTCTGAGGAGCTCCCGAGCTCCCGAGTTGCTCCCGAGCAGCTCCCGAGCAGCTCCCGAGCTGCTCGTGTTGTCAACAATGACAGATCAACATGGACATCCTCTAGCCGCAATGCTTACCCTTGAAACAAAGAAAGCAAACAGAGACAAAAGAATTGAAAATAAATACTCCCTCCCTCCCCATAACAAAAAAAAGAAAACCCAGAACAAAGCTAAATTAAAACAACAGAACTGCACACACAACACGCGAGCAGAATGGACGATAACGAAAGAAGAAGCCCAAATTTAAAAGAGAGAGAACAAAAGGAAATTTGATTATAACGCAAGAAGCCTGCTGATTGCTTAGTACTTTAGTTTACCCCACTTATGGAAGGGTGTTGGGGTGGGGAGAGGAGGTATTAGGGGAGGGGTCACGGGGATGGGGTTTGGGGTTTGAGGTCCGGGGTACGGGGTAAGGGGTGCGGGTGCAGGGTGCGGGGTGCGGGGTGCGGGGTTCGTGGTGCGGAGTCAGGGGGTTTGGGTTTTGGGTAGGGGTTTTAGGGTGCGGGTAGGAAGTAGGCTGTATGGGTAGGGGTGGCAGTAGAAGGTGGGGGTAGGGGTATGCGGTATGGGGTAGGGGTATGCGGTAGGGGGTAGGGAGTTGGGGGTAGTGGGTAGCGGTAAGACGAGGGGAGAGGCAAGAGGGGGGAGGCGAAAGAGGAGAAGAGAGAGCGAAGAGACGAGAGGGGAGAGGAGAGGAGAGAGGAGAGAGGGGAGGGAGGGGAGGAGAGCGGAGGAGAGCGGAGAGGAGAGCGAAGAGGGGAGAGCGGGGAGGAGAGGGGACGGGAGAGGAGAGAGGGGTAGGGCAGAGGAGAGAGGGGAGGGGAAGGGAGAGGAGAGGAGAGGGGAGATAGAAAAGGAGAGAGGGGAGAGAGGGGAGGGGGAGGGGCGAGGGATGAGGGATGAGGGATGAGCGGTTCGAGGCGAGGGGTGAGGGATGAGGGGTGGACAGAGGGTATATGTATAGGATATGAAGAGGGGAGTGGGGCGGGTGAAGGGGAGTGAATATAGGATAGGGAAGGGAGGAGTGAGGGAGAGAAGAACTGGGTGGAAGAGGAGAGGGAGGTGGATAGAGAGGGATCTTGAAATACTTTGCTCGGGATGTGAACATGCGTGATTGGTACATTGTGATGGGCAGAGGAGGGGTGAAGGTAAGGCTTGTTTGTTTGTTTGAGTTTTACGTCCTGTATGCAGGTATTGCAGGTATTGCAACACCTCAGGGAGTTTGAAGCCCCTGCCCTGCAGAGTTGTAAACCAGTGCCTTGTGGTACAGGTTCTTGACAGAACTGAAGGCAAAGGGAGCAAACCCTAAACAGAAAACCATGTCACTGTGGCAGCATTCAGGGCGGTTGATGTATGGAACTCCCAACATCTCCCGACCAGCCACTGCAGGGACAAATAGTTTTGCGCCTGTCTTGACATGTTCTTGCCGGTGTGAAACCTCTATTTGCTCCCCGAGAGAGTGCCGCTGGTAACTTGCAAAAGCCAGCAGCACTTCAACACTTTTTCAGGCAGCTTTTATGAAATGTCGAGCGGCAGTCAAGTAATGAAAGCAGTCTTTGTCGCATCGCGACTGACAGCATGATGATGATGACGTCGTCCCAATATCTAGGGTCATTTAAAGTTGCATAGTCCGATGAAAACATCAAATTTTCAAAATCAAAACACTTATCTAGATTTGATTCTACATATTCAACTTAGACACTGGTGTCCTTATTAAGCATTTATTGCTGCATAGAAGGGCATAATAAGTCAATTAATAGAACCCGTTACTACTGAAGTCTATGGTGTCAGAGTTTCGGCGTGATTGCCAAAATTATTTTGGCATGTTTTGACATCAAATATCTCTAAACTTAGCCATTTAAAATTAAAGTTACTTCAAACTAAATTAAAGTAGATTATAACGATTAGCATAATATATTTATCTCAGAAAATAGCCGAAACTCTAAAGCATCGGACTATGCAACTTTAAGGATGGGTATCAACTTGTGACAGAACATTCATCGTGATTGCCTGACTGGGAAATCAGGCCGCCAGCACCATGACGAGAATTGTCACTCAGTCACATTATCCCGATACTGAGCTAATCAGTCCTTACCCTATCATAGTAATGCCGAGAGCCAGACTAGGTAGCGATAAGTATACATTTAATAGGGCATTGGTTTGATTTGACCGGGAATCGAACTCCCGATCTTCCACACGTAAGCCTGTGTTCTACTAATTCGGTCACTGCGTCCGGTGGGGGACACGGCGTACATTCCATTAGACTTTCCACAGCTTCCAACCGAATTCACCAAATCTGTCAAGCGCGGGCCTCGCGTGCGGGAGATAGGGAGTTTGGTTCCTGGTCGAGTCAAACACATTGATACTTGTCGCTTCCTAGCCTCGCACTTGGCATTAATAGGATAGGGCAAGGACTGATCAGGTCAGTGTCAGGATAATGTGACTGAGTGGGATATCAGGTCATGGTGCCGATGGCCGGATTTCCCAGTGGGGCAGCACTATAAAGTCACCGTGAGTCCGGTCCCCTTATGTGAACATATAACACAATATTATCCAAGTAACGCCACAAATGTCCATATTGACTTAGCACTGTACTTTTCTGACCCGTACAAAAAAACATGTGTGCTTATATAAATGGGTTAAATGAGCGAGTGACGCTCATTTGCTGTCATTGCTGGGGGTGCAGAGAACAGGTAAGCAGCCCCTCCCACCTGCCACTCACTCCAACAAGCCACCCCACTGGCCAACCCCACAAATCCCCTTGACTAATCACCTTCAACCTCAAACCCCCAACCCCAGACTCGCTCCTGCAAGCCTCGGAATAGTCACTCGCACACAGCCCACCGCAGTAGCAACACGTCTTCTTAAGTATGCGGGATGTAAGTAGTACATAGGGCCTAGACCTCAGAATTGTCATCAGGCATTTTAAATATCTCCTTGTACGGAAGGATTGTTTGTTTGTTTGTTTGTTGTTGTTTTACGTCCTAGCAACATCTAAGGTCATATCAGGACGGGGGGGAAGTGGATGTTCAAGGAAATGTTGGCGCGTATTCTCATACAGTAAGGCGCAGGCTTGGACTAGAAAAGAATGTAGCGCATTGCGGGTCAGGAAGGGTATGACACTGTCACAAGATGATATGATCTCACATGTTGCTAGGATGCAAAACCTCAATATACCACCGCAACCCAACAGACAGGATCACAGCAAAGAAAGGCATTAGATAAGCTTTAATGGTCGAGTCCTACCAGAGGAGTTATTTTGTTTAATCTTCTTTTAAGAACCTTGATCAGATTAATTTCACATCTTCACGGTGGTGCGGGATTTTTCAAATATTTAATTATTTTTTTATAGAAACTCACCATTTGTTTTAGTATGTTGAACACAGGCTTCTATTTCGGGATATTGCATTTATTGTTGTTGGTGCTTGTGGGTGATTTAATATAAGCTATTTCGAGATCCCCGCATCTGCCATTTACCTACCTGACAATTGGGTTGGTTGTTGCAGTTTTATGTCCTGGCAACACCTAAGGTCATATCATGATGGGTACCAACTTGTGACAGTGCGCACTCATGGCAACTTTATTGTACTGCCACACTGGGAGACCAGGCCGCCAGCACCATGACCTAATATCCCAATCAGTCATATTATCCTGGCACTGAGCCAACCAGTCCTTGCCCTATCCAAATAATTTATTTGAGGACAATAAAGTTGGGTTCCGGCCCGAAGTGGGTTCTACTCATTTGATGGTTGAAAATCCTCCGGAATTCAGCCCTTGAGTGTAGGGTAGGTGGGCGGCAAGAAAGTCTGGTTGAGAATGAGCCTGACCATGCAGGTTTTTGATCTGGGATAGAAGTGGCTGAGCTACTCTGGCCGACGGCAGGAAGTGACGTGAAGCCCAGTAGGTGACGTGGGGGTGTAAGCATCGAGGTTTATTTTGTTATTTTTGGTACATTAGTTGTTTAAGCAGGGGAAATTTCAGTCACAGGCGATTGGTCTTCCTCATTCCACTGCTCCTTGCCCTATCCTAATAATGCTCAGCGCCTGGCTAGGAAGTGACAAGTATCAATTTTTAAGTCATCGGTTTGACTCGACCAGCATTCGAACCCACGACCCTACGATCTACCACACGGGAGACGGATGCTCTAACTCATTTGGCCATCCCGTCTGGTGGTTGCAGAGTGATTTGCTAGATGGGGCTTGTGGAGGTGGCTGACTGACTTTGTCACATGACGAGTTACTCATGTTATGTGTAGCATGGACCATGTTATGTGTAGCATGGACCATTTCTGTGCTCATACTAAATGCGATTAAACTACTCACATTACCGCAGGTAATATATGGTATTTTACTGAAACCCCTTTTTGAGAAATTTATTTAAAGACATGTCAGTTTAGATAACACAGTCTAGAAGTAGAACAATCCATTCAAATACAGTATTTTAGAAGAAAATTAAAAGAGTACAGAATGATTTACTGAAATATGGTCCTTTAGAGAAAACATGGAGGCAATCCATAAAGATCCTCCATTTTAGATATCCACTGCAAAATAATCCATCAAAAATATCATTCGCTACGGAATTGACTGTTGCGCAATCAATTAAAAAAAAACCAGTATTTTAGAAAGAACACCACAAAACCATCCACAAAATCCCTTTCTGGGACCTCCCCCGCCCCCCCCCCCCCCCCCCCCAGCCACCGTCACTTCCAGCAGCACCCACACACCCTCCCTCTTCCATTCCTCAACATCTGCCTCCCATATCCCACACGACGGTAGGTAGGCAGCAGAGGTAATTAGCTTAATTACCTTCCATTAGCTCGTTACAAGCCATGAGGGGTGGAACGAGCTGGGAGTTTGAGAGAGAAGAACAAAAGGAAGAAAAAGAAGAAAAGAAGAAAAAGAAGATAGAGAAAAATTCGAGAGAGGAAGAAGAAAAGGAAGAAGAAATGGAAGAAAAAGATGAAACGAAGAAAGAGAAGAAAGAGAAAAAGAAGAAAGAGAGGAAGAAGAAGAAAAAGAAGAAGAAGAAAAATAAGAAGAAGGAGTAAAGATAAGAGCTTTAGCACAAAAACCACCCTGCTGTGACCTCGAGCATCTGGTGACCTTTGACCATAATTGACCTTGACCTTGGCCCTGGTTTCACCTCCGGCCTCTTCCCGCGCAGGGTGAGGAACCAGAGATGGGGAATTTAGCACAGCGCGCATGCGCAGAGCGGTTCAAACTGCGCACCCTATTAAAGGTGCACAGCTAAAGTTGCGTAGTCTGATCGTTTTGAGTTTTTGTAATTTATTTTTAGATAACGATATTAAATTAATTGTTATAATCTACCTTACTTTACTTTGAAGTAACTTTTATCTTAAATGGCTGATTTTTTAGATATTTGAAGTGAAAACATGCCAAATTAATTTTCGCAACAATGCAAAGACTCTGACACGACAGACTTCGGTGGTAACAGATTCGATCAATTTGACTTAGTATTCCCCTTCGACGCAGCAGCAAATGCTTAATAAGTGCAAAAGTATCTAACTTAAAAATATATAATTTAATCTAGATGAATGCTTCGGGTTTGAAAATGTGATATTTTCATCGGACTAACAACTTTACCTGACTCGGCCCAAATGATAAAAACCCAGTCTCTGGGAATATTGACTACCCTTTCTTGGTAAATATTTGAGTCATCTGAACACATATTTTGTCAGTGCCGAGGCACTGGTCTTCCAGCCATTGAAGCGATCACATTTGGTTTGTACATGGTGATGGGGAAGTGGAATGTGCTGCATTGTGTGCAGCACACCTCATTCTGAATATTAAAAGTCGGGGAGCAGCCGATGCTATATAGTGTACAGCATAGGTACTCAAAGTAGTGCAGGGATGATAGCACTACCTTATTGAAACCAGCAGAAATCAATGGGAATGAAATGGAAATTAGCAAACGTGATGGTATCAGCGCCTCACAGCAGCCACATTGATCTAACAGATCAAGCGGAGCACCACTTCATTGATTGCGTATAATTCCCTTCTCCCCTCATGAGGTAGTGGTTCAGCAAACCCCCTCAGCCAATGGCAACACCAGAGGTTGGTTGGTTGTTGGAGTTTTACGTCCTAGCAACATCTATGGTCATATCAGGATGGGTACTGACTTGTGAAAATGCACACTCATGTTGACTTCATAGTGCTACCCCACTGGGAAATCAGGCTGGCACCATGAACCCGATATCCCACTCAGTCACATTATCCTGATACTGAGCTAACCAGTCCTTGCCCTATCCTATTAATGTCGAGCGCCAGGCTAGGAAGCAACACGTATCAATTTTGTAAGTCCTTGGTTTGACTCGACCGGGAACCAAACTCCCGACCTTCTGCACACATGACTCGCGTTCTACCAATTATGCCACCACACCCGGTTGCTTTCATGTAAGGAATACACGCTGCAGTGAATGCCTTACTGCTATGATCACATGACTGACCTTGCGGTTCCCAGGACCTGTTCCCAAGCCAGGTGGTTTTCCAGCCAGACGGGATGGCTGAATGAGTTGAGCGTCTGTCTCCCGGATTGGTTTGGTTTGGTTTGCTCGGTCATGTGATGCTAAATAATTCCTCCTACAGGTGGCCCATGTGTCATAGTTACGTGGTAGTACTGGTGGTATCCGCCAGGGGCCATATGCAGGAGTCGGTGGTATTCAGTGTTAGCGAGCCAAAACGGTGGTAAGCGGGAATTTCCCGGTTAGCGGTGAAAAATGGTATGCACGAAGCGGTGATAGGCCTAACACCAAAGCCTTAACCGGTGTTACCTTACCCCTGATAGATAGGAGGTATAGCGAGTGCATTAGGCCCAAATCTATTCAATGCGATCATATTTAACAGAATTACATATGCAATAAGTGAAATTTTATCAATTTAACCCTAAATTCGAAGCGTTATTAAGGCTACCGCCGCATTGGCGGCGATATTAATAGTTATATTTTCGAATCGACGAACATACAGTAAACAAACCGCCGCCGCCGCCAGTATGGAAAGCGGCGGCTGTGGCGATTTGTTTACTTTACGTTCGTCGATTCGAAAATATAACTATTAATATCGCCGCCGTTACGGTGGCAGCGTTAATATTGCTTCGAATTTAGGGCTAATTTCATTAAATTTCACTTATTGCGTATGTAATTCTGTTAAATATGATAGCATTTAATAGATTTGAGCCTGATATATGCCTACAAACGCAGAGGGATTTCTCAAAACTATAAATAACTTCATGTGTAGCTATAATCAAAGTGTTACGCGCTCCTGCATACCACTTGACACAGTTCCCGACGTCGGTGATAGCTAAACGGTAACAGGCTCTAACACCAAATCCCGCTAACACTGACCCCTGCATATGGGCCCAGGAGGCATGTCTCATTTTATCTTTAAGTCAACCAGGATTCGGCGAATTATGAGGCCACTCGGAGATAAAGCATCGTGAAGTAGGCAGGCGAGACAAAAAAATGAATGCAGATAGACTCAGATATATAGCAACAGTATTGCAAAATGGATGTTTGCATATTTGTTTATTGGGGTTTCCTGTCTTAGGAACATCTAAGTGTAAAATTTCCCGATATTTAGACATTGGTGGATGGTGTGAACTAGTCTATAGTAATTGGTCGTAATGCATAGCATTACGTTTGATGCGAGGAGAGGAAGAGACTCTCCCCCCGGCCCCGTGTTGCGCAGCATTCGCGCCTCACCCGACCCCCGCTGCTCACCACCTCTCACCCTCCCCCGGGCCGGCAGCATTCACACCTCACCTGCTGTCGCCCGCCCCCTTTCCCTTATAAGGTCGCCCCCCGGCCTCCCTCAGGCACTCGCCCTCCTGCCGCCTTCCAGCTCTCTGCCGTTTTTCTGCTTTGGACCTCACCTCGCCGGACTCCACCTCGGACCGCTGCAACTCCTCTGGCCGCCCCAAGCATGCCAGGACAAGGCAAGGGCTCCCGGACGACCGCCCTGGCCACGCCGGGGCCCTCCTGCGCGGACGCAGGCCCCCGACACTCCCCGCCCACGCCTTGGTGCGGGCGGGGGGGGGGGTCTCCGGGGAGACTCGGTGCGCCTCATCTGCCGCTCCACCCCTACCTCCCCCGCCCGTGCTGGTCAGGAACCAGGTCTGCCTGCCTGCCTGCCCTGCCCCATCACCTAGCCTGCCTGCCATCACCTAGGTCTGCCTGCCTGCCTGCCATCACCTAGGTCTGCCTGCCTGCCTCACCTAGGTCGCCTGCCTGCCTGCCATCACCTAGGTCTGCCTGCCTGCCTGCCATCACCTAGGTCTGCCTGCCTGCCATCACCTAGGTCCTGTCTGTCGTGCCTGCCTGGCCTGCCTGCCATCACCTAGGTCTGCCTGCCTGCCTGCCTGCCCTGCCTGCCCTCACCGCAGTCACCATCGGATTGCTGGTCACCCATGTCACCCACGTCACCCACGTCACCCACGTCACCCACGTCACCCAGCCATGGCACCCTAGGTCTGCCTGCCTGCCATCACCTAGGTCTGCCTGCCTGCCATCACCTAGGTCTGCCTGCCTGCCATCACCTAGGTCTACCTGCCTGCCATCACCTAGGCCTGCCTGCCTGCCTGCCATCACCTAGGTCTGCCTGCCATCACCTAGGTCTGTCTGCCTGCCTGCCTGCCATCACCTAGGTCTGCCTGCCTGCCTGCCTGCCTCACCGCAGTCACCATCGGATTGCTGGTCACCCACGTCACCCACGTCACCCACGTCACCCACGTCACCCACGTCACCCAGCCATGGCACCCTACGTCTGCCTGCCTGCCATCACCTAGGTCTGCCTGCCTGCCATCACCTAGGTCTGCCTGCCTGCCATCACCTAGGTCTACCTGCCTGCCATCACCTAGGTCTGCCTGCCTGCCTGCCTGCCATCACCTAGGTCTGCCTGCCTGCCTGCCTGCCATCACCTAGGTCTGCCTGCCTGCCATCACCTAGGTCTGCCTGCCTGCCTGCCTCACCTAGGTCTGCCTGCCTGCCTGCCTGCCATCACCTAGGTCTGCCTGCCTGCCTGCCTGCCATCACCTAGGTCTGCCTGCCTGCCTTCCTCCAAGGAGCGGGCCTCCTCTATCTTTGGCCGCCCGCCCCTTGTCGACGTAGGCCCCGGACACTCCCGCCCACACAGGGAACTTCAGGGCACCTGGACCTCCGAGGCGGTCCACCCTTCCGTGCCCCGCCTCGCCCCCTCGCCATCACCTAGGTCTGCCTGCCTGCCTGCCTGCCATTACCTAGGTCTGCCTGCCTGCCATCACCTAGGTCTGCCTGCCTGCCTGCCATCACCTAGGTCTGCTTGCCTGCTATCACCTAGGTCTGCCTGCCTGCCTGCCATCACCTAGGTCTGCCTGCCTGCCATCACCTAGGTCTGCCTGCCTGCTTGCCATCACCTAGGTCTGCCTGCCTGCCTGCCATCACCTCAGACGAGGAACCCTCCCCAGACGCCGCTTGTCCTCAGGACGAACCCTCCCCAGACAACACCGCCGCCGACCATGGCGTCCACCGACAACCTCCCCGCCACCCCACCCAGCCCTGAGGACTTCGCTGCCCCCCTGCTCGACCCTCGTCGGACCTCCTCACCGGATCCCGCCAAGGAGCGGGCCTCCTCCTTTTTGGCCGCCCGCTCCCTGTCGACGCAGGCCCCGGACACTCGCCGCCCCCAGAGGGAACCTGACCCCTGACGCGGTCCGCCTCTCTGCCGGCCCACCCCACATGCTCCGCCTCGCCCCCTCGGGCGCGCCGCGACCCCTCTCCGCCTTTTTTGGTGGAGGGCTCCTTGGCACCCCCTCACAGAACACCTACAGACTTTTTTACTCTGCCTGAACTTTCTTACTTTTATTCATCATGTACATTTCCTCACTGCTCCTCCTGAGCCCTCCTCCTGTATTGCTCCTCATGAGCCTCTTTACTTTCTTCCATTTATTGCTTATTTACTTACACTGTTGCTCCTTATGAGCTTATTTCCTCTGTATACTCTGTCTGTCTGAGGCGTAAATAAACGCCTTTATTTCCACCCCCGCCTTCCCTTTCTTCCTCTTCGCGCATCACAATTGTATATAAAAAGGTAAATGGTATATAAAGCCAGAGGCATTAAGGTATTATGTGGTGATCCTTTACTGAGTTGATATAAACATTATGTAGTTAGAGATAGGGTGAGAGGGGCACTACTGTTAGTGTGACAGAGCCTTGGGAGCTCTGCTCACACATCCCCCCCCCCCCCCCAAGTGTTATTTACGGATCACTGCACACCCAGACACAACAGGGCACTGTAGCCATAAACAACCAAGGCTTGGATACAGGCAGGTTGGATGTTCATTGGTTGGTTGAAGAATGCCTAGTGCTGATTGGAGGAGCTGACCAGGTGTGACAACCATCTAGGATTCATGAGACTATATAGTAATAAACCTGAGGGTGTAAGCTTTCTTCTGTGCACTTTCTACTCTACCTTTCTCTTGCCTGTAGCGATTTCATATTTAGCCTACCTACACAACCACAGCTGCCAGCCATCGACTTTACATCAGGTCATATCCGGACCGGTGCCAATTTGTAGCACCGCGCACTTCTGGTGACTTTATAGTGCTGCCCCCATTGGGATATCGTACCTCTGGTGCACTGACCTGATATCACACTCAGTCACATTATCTCGCTACAGAACGAACTAATGGTTTTCCTATTAGAGTTGAAAAGTTCGATCGTTTTTTGAGTTTCTGTCAATTTCTGAGATAGATACATTAGATTGTTTGGCATAATCTACTTTACCTTAGGTTGACTAACGGTTATTTTAATTGGTTAACTTTTTAGATATTTGAAGTGCAAAGATGTAAAATTAATTTTGGCAAGCACAACAATTCTAACACCATAGACTGCAGTTCTATTAAATTAACTCACTATTCCCTTCTATATGGCAATGAATGTTTAATAACTACACCACCATCAAAGTTGGATATGTAGGAACAAATCTCTATAAATTATTCGGTTTAAAAAAATTGATGTTTTCATCCGACTATGCAGCTTTAATGTCGAATGCCAACTAAAATAACCACAATGATCAATTCTGTAAGTTTTTGGGTTGACTCAGCCGGGTATTGATCCTACGACCTCATCGGATGATGAGCGAGTGCTCTACCCACTCTGCCATGGCATCTGGTCAGCAGCAGAAGAGACGTCTAGGAAGAGAACCAGTCACAGATGGACCTGACCGACCAAGAACCAGCAAAAACACACTTCACACTTCCCTCCCTCCACAAACATTTTAGTTTTTGGGCTGTTTTTCTTTCTTGAAGATGTATACTACCTATCATGGATAAGTCTAAATAGTCTTGTTTTCACCATAAGGCAGTTGGTCAATAGAAAGCTTGAGCCTACACTTTTACCGACCTAAAGGATTTGTAACCTCGTACACCATATAGACATGGTATGAGAGCAACTGTCTTTTGATGCCGATGTAAGTTATACACAGCGGTAGACATCCAAATTGGTAGAGGTGATGGCATGGAGAATCGAACCACCAACCTTCAAATTAGGAGTCCAACGTAGAAAAAAGTCAGACACTCTAACCACTCTGCCACAGAGAACACCATTGCATTCAATCATCGTAGTTCCCCGACAGCCCACTAGGGGCCAACTCATCATCATGCTGTTGGTCGCAATGCGACAAAGTCTGCTTTCATTACTTGACTGCCGCTCTCCATTTACTTCTCTGCTGTGAGAGTGATGTCCATGAGTTGGTCTTAATGTCTCTCAGCTTCAGGTTTCTCTTGATGGTATCCTCGAACCGGAGACGAGGGCGGCCTTGAACTGGAGACGAGGGGCCGACTAGCTTCCCAAATATACACGAATTGTAGCCTATGGGCGTACTGCACTTCCGGTAAGGGTATGGGCACACTGCACGTATGGCTAGGGGATGGGCACAGTGAACTTCCGGTAAGGGGATGGGCACAGTACACTTCCGATAAGGGGATGGGCACTCTGCAGTTCCGGTGAGGGGATGGTCACACTGCACTTCCAGTAAAGGGATGGGCACATTGAACTTCCGGTAAGGGGATGGGCACATTGAACTTCCGGTAAGGGGATGGGCACAGTACACTTCCGGTAATGGGATGGGCACATTGAACTTCTGGTAAGGGGATGGGCACAGTACACTTCCGGTAAAGGGATGGGCACACGGCACTTCCGGTGGGGCATGCGCAACATCTTGGCATAGGCGATGTAAATTAGGTGTGACATGTGTCAGCGTGCGTTATGTCACAGCGAGTGTCTAGTCCTCTCCCGTCCTGATATGACCTTAGATGTTGCGAGGGCGTAAAACTCCAACAACCAACCAATCTAGTCCTATGTGGGTAGGGGCAGGTACTGCACAAAACCATGTAAAATGAGTACTGAGCACTAAATAAAACGGATGAGAAAGCATCAAATTTTCAAAATAAAACATAAGCTCGTACGTAGATTTCATCCTACATATCCAACTTAGATACCGATGCACTCATTAAGCATTTATTGCACTCAGCTGCACCTATGCTATACTGCTATGTTTAAAAATGGGCAAGCAAGTCGTATTTCCAGTGCTTCGGTGTGCATGCCAAAGTTAATTCGGCATCGTGGGTTCGAATCCTGGTCGAGTCAAACCAATGACTTAAAAATTGATACTTGTTGCTTCCTAGCTAGGCGACTGGCATTGTCAGGATAGGGCAAGGAGTGGTGGAATGAGGAAGATCAATCATCCACGATTCAAATTTCTCCTGCTTAAACAACTAATGTACAACATTTAGATCATTGTTTTGGTTTTGAAAATTTGATGATTTCATCGGACTATGCAGCTTTATCTACGCACCTTTATTGTGGATTGGTGCTTCTGTGTTTAATTTATTATACAAATACCCAATGTAAGCAATTTTCCATTGCTAGCAATTGAAAGCCACTTTCATGTAACAAGCAATTTGCTTTGGGGTTTATTTACCACCCAAATACCAATGCTTCCGCACTGATGACAAATAATATTCAATGAATAAAATACCATTAAAAAAACTCAGTTTAATCGCAGCGTCCAAAATAAACTAACCAGCATCAAAGTAAAACATTGGTTTTCATATCATCAGCTATTCGACATCAAACATAATTATGGTCATTCTGACATATTTCTTTGGAGAAAACCCATTGCCGCCATATAGGCTACTCTTTCAAGCAGCAAGGAGTCTTTTATATGCACTTTCCCACAGACAGGACAGTACTTTACACAGCCTTTGATGAACCAGTTCTGGACCACTGGTTGGAACAGAAAATAACCCAAACTGCAAATGAGTCCACAGGGCAGGTTCGATCGTATGACCTACACCTTCACAGGTGGACACTGTACCACCTGAGCTACGTCTTGCTCCCCCTAACCAGCATCAATGATGCAGTAATATGCCAACTCCAATAACCCCTTTTCAACATGGTCTCTATTGAAGCTGCCAACCCACTGACATTTCCTAGAACCTCTTACAGGAACCGGATATGGACTGGGTTCAAGGCTGACTAGCTCTGAGCAAATGTTCTTCAGCAAATCCTGCCATAGCATATCCGCCTAGATAAACAAACCCTGTGTTTGGAGAGTAATGGGGGCGAGTGTCAGTAGGTGATTGTGGTTCTACGGCCTAGCAACGATTAAGGGAATATCAGGACGACCAGCGATTTGTGACAGTGTAATTATCGTGCTGCCACATTGGGGTACAGTGCCGCTGGCACCAAAGCATGGCATCCCACTCAGTCACATTATCTTGATACTGAACCAACCAGTCCTTGGCCAATACCAAACGAGGTAGCAACATTTGTCAATTGTCTACGTTTTGGTTTGAACTCGGTCAAGGATCGAACCTATGATCTTCAACACAGGAACCAGGCGCTCTATACACCAGTCCAGTGTAGGGAACTACACAGGGATAACCATACAGTTTCAGGCCTTTGTGGGGGTTCTCAATTCCTTCTTTTAATTCAGGTATAAATATCTAACGCTGACTTAAAGTTGCTGATGGTTTTGAGTTTCTCTCATTTTCTGAGATATACATATCAGGTTGTTCATTATAATCTACATTACTTTAGTTTGAAGTAACTTTTATTTTAAATCACTAACTTTTGAGATATTTTAAACGCAAACATGGTAAATTATTTTTGGCAAGCTTGCCAAAGCTCTATCACCATAGGCTTCTGCAGTAACAGGTTTGATTAATTGACTTAGTATCCCCTTATGTGTGATGACAAATCTTTAATAAGTGCACCAGCATCTAAGTTAGATATGTAGAATCAAATCTAGATAATTGTTTTGGTTTTGAAAATGTTATGTTTTCATCGGACTATGCAGTTTTAACTAATGAGAGTGCAAGACACAGTCGTGGGTGGGAGCTGACATTTTATTTCTAGGCTTTTGCCCAGGCAATAACCGCCCTAACGTAAGTACAAAAGTCCAAATTCTGTCAGCAATGAAGAGAACCGGCGCATTCGAAACGGCCGGAAGCACCCAGCTTGGCACGAACCCGCCCGAATGCGGGCCAAGGTCCTGTGACGGAACGTCCGGCTCACACGAAATAGCACAACTTGCATCGCCGGTAACAATAATTACATACCAAATATATATACCAGCTCATACTTGTATTAATATAATTAATATAATTAATTATATAGCACAGAAAAGGATATAAAGACCTTATTTAAATACGATTCAACCGCAATACCTCAGAAATATTGATGTGCGAAATAAATGTCAAATTACAGAACTAATATTTTGGAGCTTCCTTATTGAGTCATCTAAATGACACTGAACATTTCAGATGGCCATTTCTTTCTCTTGACGAATTATACTGCCGATAATGGATAAGTCTGAATAGACTTGTTTTCACCATTAGCCAGTTTGCATGCCATGGGATGTTGCAAACAAACAGGAGCATTATGCCTAGAGTGGTACTCGAACTCAAATTTCTACCATTCCAGAGTGAGTGTCACAACCAATAGTCTATCTAGGCTCCCTGATGCAATCCTCCTACCCCCCTAATCGTAAATCTAAACAAAATAGTTGGTGATCGCCCTTTTGATCACACAAATCAGGGTCGGGCGAGTGGTTTTTATTTAAATTTTGTTTCAGTATTGTTGGCATGATTTTAATGGAATTGTGCATGTTAACGGAACATGGCTAATTTGCGGAGCGAAGACGGGCCCCCCCCCCCCCCCCAACTGAACCATCCGACTCCGCATGCCTCCAGGGGAAAGAACACCCAATACCCACAGCGTTGATGGTGCCACCTAGCGTTAAGGAGGAACCTCCTCCACCCGGTTACAGGAGGAGTCACACCACCCCTCCCGCCAAAAACAGCATGTGACCAGTTCGAATCCAAACCACCTCCACAGCCACACAACTCCTCCAGCTGCCGTTCGGATAACTCCACCAGCTAACTTCACCCACCCACCCACACCTCAACGAACAAGTAACGGGAAGGGTTAAGGGCTCGACTCCGGCCCAGGACCACCATCACTGGGACCGATAACCCCGAGGGGCGAATGACGAACAAACACACCGACTAGCACCCATCAAAAATGTCAAACCTAAATGTAACGAGATGAAAATGAAATAAAAACCACTGTACGGTAACTCTGTCTCTGCCCTTAGTGAATAACATAAAAATCAATAATTTCAGTGTATGCACATGGTGTTATGGTGTTTACTGCTGTCTATACATAGTTATATATAACATCTGGTGTATCACGTAGATGAAATGCTTAACTATGTTGCACAGAGTGTGTACTCAGAAAAGTTTAATTGCTGCTAGCCCAACACGTTTTTAACATTAAACAAAATTATTTCAGCAGGCGATTTTTCAGGCACGGGTGGGGAAGATCGCCAATATTTTTTTAATTTGTCCTTAGGATTACAAATTTCCAGGTAGCACACTTACATCGCATACACCAGAGCACATTCAACACCATACACTGCTCAGCATTTACATCATCCTGGTCACAGCACCAGTGTCATGTAGATGTTGCAAGAGTGGGACCAGAACCAACATTTCTGCCATGTTGGAGTGAGCATCCTAACCATTAGAGCATCCAGGATCCCTGGTGCAATCCACCGACCCACACTTACTTGTGTATGTGGGTCGTTCTCAGAAGTTGTGTACCAATACTGTGACATCAGTACCACAAAATCAAAATGCTATCAAAGTCCTATATACAAGCTTCCTGAATGTGTATGTCCCTTTGCATCTGAATAATTAAAAATAAACATATTCTGACATTTTTAAGTAGGTCGAACGATGCTCACACCCAATAAATAGCAGTATAGCATGGAAACCAATCTGACTCCAAAATCAAATATTTTCCACACAAAGCTTGACAATCTTAGGACATTTTGCATGCCACTTGGTTTATAAACAGTAGTAATACTAATTTGAAACCTCATTGCCATGGTTTTGTCTTATTTGTGATGATTAAAGAGAAAGGTAGAAAAATATTAGCACGGTAACAGTCCAAGTTGAATCAACAATTTTACACAAATATTTGCCTCAAATTTCAATGTTTCGGGGCAATTTCAGGATTGATCTTTTACTATACCATAACTGGGTCCATGTATAGAGTGTCAAATGATAGAAATAGTTCCTGTACTATATCTGTACTCAGTGTTTGATACAGAGTTTCATAGTATTTGCAAGTGCAAACGAAATGTTATGATATTAATGACTCCAGAAAAGGTTAACTATTTCATAATCTTTTTAATTTTTTTAGAAATAAATGTTTTCAACTTAATGAGGATATTGTATATGACCATTTGAAGTGAAATGTGCTGTTGTTCAGTCTTTATTTTCAATGCTGTTGACAATGTCACAAATTAGTGATGTAATTTTCTATTTATTTAGCTACATCCATCCCAATAAGACAGTAATACACAATATTTACAATTTCTTTTGATCTAAAATATCTCCCACATTATTGGGCTAAATGATGAAATTTAAATATTGACACTCCAATAATGGATGTCTTTGAAATATGCATTTCAAGTAGACTACCTCAAGTGGTACACAGTTTCTGAGAACGACCCATATATCATTTCATCAATGCACTACAGTTGGCGTAAAAAAAAAGAAGACCCCATCCTATTCCATACCCAGTCCCTCCCAGAGCCATCGCATTCCAGATTGTCTGAAGCTGGCATTCCATTACATATGCACACTTTCAATACACTATTGGCTGTGAATTTATAAGACTCATCCAATAGACGAGTTCGTAATCCCAACGGCGTGGTACATTGTGGGATGTGTTAAAGCAAAACAATCCCACATGGAGCACGTGATTCATGGCGGTGCAGTGAGTGCAGCTATAGACAGGGAGAACTGTGTTTGTGTTCGTAGTAGTATAGGAGAGTGCAGTAAGAAAGCAGGTGTTATTGTGTGCCATATAGTCAGGTTCTTTGTGTAATTCACAACGCGACAAGGAACTAAATGACATGGGCTTTATTCAATAAAGGTCCTCGTTAGAAGTGAGGGTTACTCCACAGACAGTTCAATCAATCAAGTGAAGTACAATCAATCAATAAGTCAATAATAGATAAGTACTAGCAAAGAAGTCTAGTCAACAATCAAATGGGGAACAATCAATCAAGTAAAGTCAAATAAGAGATAATGGTTAAGCAAGAGTCTAGTCAATCAAGCAATGAATGACAATCAATTAAACATAAGTAATATCAGTAAATCAGGCTCTCTCAACCCCATCAAAGTGTTCTTCTTCTTGTGGGGTTGGGTGGGCAGCTGAGGAAGCGGGTAGTTGTTGTCGGTCCGGCGTCTGGAGTTGATGTGGTGAAATCCAGGACCTGGCGGCCCATCGTCTACCGGGAGTGACGTCAGATCTCGTGAGGCAGGATTAGTTCTGGGGAGGTCCGAGAGGGGTTTTTCCAGGTGTCGCCACCATAGCAGTAGTCCCTTGTTCGCGTGCAAATTACCCATGTTGACGAACAACATGAACAATTTCGCCTAAATTTTTGGGAGAGTAGCAAATTTATAGATATTTGAGAAATTTAGGATCTATCACAAATTATAAAAAGAATGATGTTTCAGATTTATTCAATATGTTGGTTGGCATACAAACAGCAAATTTGAGATGAAAATCGTTTTTTTTTTCTAGTTTAAAATTTAAAAAGAATTCTTAAGCAAAAACGATAACCAACTGATGATGGAGTATGGTTAAATAGCTAACAATATACAATTACCTAATACACACCACCCATTCATGAACACACCACCCGCATTCCTGCAGACACCACCCACATTCCAGCACACACCAAAGCAATGGCTGACAAGGTGTGGAATGCCCAAACAGTAAAGGAATGACAAATTCCTGACCTAAAAATATACTAAAAATATCTGTGCAAAATAAGGCTAGGAAACCCCCACTAAGCTGCAGTGTGGGTGGTGTGTGCAGGAGTGAGCATCCTAACCATTAGAGCATCCAGGATCCCTGGTGCAATCCACCGACCCACACTTACTTGTGTATGTGGGTCGTTCTCAGAAGTTGTGTACCAATACTGTGACATCAGTACCACAAGTACTGATGTCACACCACACATATTCCTGCACACACCGCACACCTTCAACATATTGTAGCACACATCGTAGCACATTCCTGCACACACTATGCATGCCGCAGCGCAGACAGTGCACATTCCACCACACATCGCACACACCACCCACATTCCTGCACAAACCACCCACATTCCTGCACACACCATCCACATTCCTGCACACACCACCCACATTCCTGCACAAACCACCCACATTCCTGCACACACCATCCACATTCCTCCACACACCACCCACATTCCTGCACACACCACCCACATTCCTGCACACACCACCCACATTCCTGCACACACCACCCACATTCCTGCACAAACCACCCACATTCCTGCACACACCATCCACATTCCTCCACCCACCACCCACATTCCTGCACAAACCACCCACATTCCTGCACACACCATCCACATTCCTCCACACCACCCACATTCCTGCACACACCACACATATTCCTGCACACACCGCACACCTTCAACATATTGTAGCACACATCGTAGCACATTCCTGCACACACTATGCATGCCGCAGCGCAGACAGTGCACATTCCACCACACATCGCACACATTCCAACCCATACCACATATATCTCAGTGCACAACATACACATTTCAACATCCTCCAGCGCACATTCCAGCACACACAACGCACATTCCAGCACAACACAAACCACACATCCCATCACACATTCCAACACACATGACACACATTCCAACACCCATCACACACATTCCAAAACACACAACACACCTGATTCAGGCCCACATCACAGATATCACAGACAGACACAACACACACCACACATAATACAACACACATCACAGCTCACAACACACAACACACATCACAACACACATCACGCATCACAACACACACCGCACACATTCCACCACACATCACAACAGACACCGAGCAATGGTGGTCCCCGAGTCCAGGGTACGGCTGCTGTACACCAACTGGCAGGTCTCAGCTGGTGAGCGAGCAGTCATCGCTGCTCCCTCCTCCCCCACACCCACCCATCCACTCCCTCCCAGCCACCACTTCGCTACCACCACCCCACCACCTCGCCACCACCCCACCACCACCCCGCCACCTCCCCGCCACCACCGCGGCAGTATCGGGCGGGCGGGGTACAGCGGCATGATGGGAATGGAGGAGGGGTAGGGGAGGGGGGGGGGGGGTAAGGAGGGGGAGGGGATTCAAGAATCTGGATCCATGCATATTATTCACATACCAGGTTGAGGGTAACTACCCACACCAACATCCACACCCACTACACCCATACCCACATCCACACCCACTATACCCACACTGCATCCACACTCACCCCCACACCCACTACACCCACACCCACACCTACATCCACATCCACACCCACATCCATACCAACCACACCTACACTGCATCCACACTCACCCCCACCACATCCACACCCACCACACCCACACCCACATCCACACCCACCACACCCATACCTACATCCACACCCACCGCACCCATACCGCATATACACCCACACCCATATCCACACCCACATACACACCCACCACATCCACACCCCATCCACACACATAACCAATTCACACTCATACACACCACGCCCACACCCCCACCCACGCCCACACCCACCCCACCCATCCCACATCCATGTCTACACACCAATTTTATACCCACACACCACACGCACGCACAATACACACAGTACTGACACACCACACACACCACACCCATACACACCACACACACACCACCCTACCCCACTATGTCACACACCACACACACCAACCACATCACTTAAATACCCCCACACCACATATGCACACCACACCCATACACACACCACACACCCACCACCCTACCCTACCATGTCACTCACCACACACACCAGCCACATCACTGAAATACCACCCCCACAGTACAGACACCCACACCCACACCACCTATGTACACCACACATATACACACACCACACACCACCCACACACCACCCACACCTACACCAATCACATCACACACCCCATACCCACACCTCACACCTCACTCACATACCCACACATGCACACCCTAATCCTTATTCCTCAGGGCCCACCTCCAACGTTCAACATTCAGACGTCACACTGCCGTGCCGCTCACACAGCACAGCACTTAGCTATGCATTATGTGAGCGGCTGGTAGTGCAATCCTACCCCCCAGCCACCCCTCCACTCCCGATTGAGCGCGGTCGATCCTCCTAGGCGCGGGGTGGGTGTCGGGTTCAGGGTGCCCCCCGATCGGGGTCTGGGGGTAGGAGTGGGGGGGTGGGGGGTGCGGGTGGGGGAGGGATTGCAATGTTGATGCTCTTTCTTCAAACAGGAATCCATAAAAGCTCGGCGGCAACGAACTTGTCTATCGCGAACAGGGTTTGTGTATATATATATACTCACATATATGCACATACACAAACCACTCACATTCCTCACCATGTGTATGTGTATATGTGAGTATATATATATATATATATATATATATATGTATATACTCACATATATACACATACACAAAACCCTATATATATATATATACTCATATATATATATTTTTTATTGAGGCTGTATTTATACTGACCATAGCATATAAGCCCGGGTATTCAGGCTTGTTTTCAATGCTGGCCAGTTGTAGTGTTGGTGTTATCTTACCACACAGTAGCTGCTGATAAGGTAGTTGATTGCCTGCATTACAGTAGCAGATAGATAGTTGGTTGGTATGGTTAGTAGCCTATGTTAGTTTTTTTTGGATTTTATCCTCATATATGTATTTGATTTTTGTCTACTCTTATTACTAGACTAGCCTACTCCTATTTACATATTGTAGGCTTGTATGTAGCTGTGGTGTGTTATCTGGCTACTTTTGCATGGTTACCTTCCATTGGGCGTCCCACTGGTAGGCCGGGACATATCACATGCCCATTTGCAGTGCGGCTTAGTGGGGGTTTCCTAGCCTTATTTTGCACAGATATTTTTAGTATATTTTTAGGTCAGGAATTTGTCATTCCTTTACTGTTTGGGCATTCCACACCTTGTCAGCCATTTCCAGCGTGCTTCTCTCATATATATAAGTCATAAAGTAAAGGGCCTCAAGAGGTTAATCTGCAGTTCATGGGTAGTACAGTAGGGCGATATCATATGTACGTAGCACCCAGACAGTAATATGGAAAATGCATGCTGGTATGTTATTTATAATCACATAATACGCTATTGTCGACTATAGCATAATATAAATACAGAAATAATTAGACTATAATTATAAACATAAATATATATAGACTATAATTAAACAAATATATAGACTATACATACACTATAATATATATAGACTATAATAATGACAATATATATATATATATATATATATATATACTGTAATTACAAATATATAGAGACTGTAATTATAAATATAAACATATATATAGACTATAATTATAATATAAATATGAATAGACTATAATTATCAATATAAATATATGTAGGCTATAGTTATCGATATATTAAACAAATAATATATATATGTATAAATAGCGTACCGGGTGGTGCCACCCACACCAGCCAAACCCAGTATCGACAGGTAGCAGTGTGCGTTCCACATATCACAAGCTGATTAACCCATGAGGCTTCCCCTCCCTTCACCCCAGCCAACTCCAGATCGCTCTCCTCCTCCACCTCCTCCTCCCCTCGCTCCCCCCTCCTCCTCCTCCCCCTTCCTCCTCCTCCTCCTCCCATCCCCCTCCTCCTCCCCCTCCCACTCGCCCTCCCTTCCCCCCTCCTTCCCCCCTCCCCCTTCCGCTCTCCTCCCCCCCTACCCCTCCCGCTCCCACTCCGCCATCTCCTCCCTTTCCCCCCTCCCGCCCACCTCCCCCATTCCCTCCCCTCCAGCTCCCTTCTCCACCCCCGCCACCTCCCCCAGCCTCCCGCCACCCCCGCCCTGTTCTCTCCGTGCCCGCCGCTGTGGGGTGGTAGTACGGGAGGGTGCGAGGGGGTGGGGGATGCTGTCGGGGGTGAGTGGGGGTGCCTCCCGGCCACGCCCCCTTTGGTCGGCCTCCCGCCCCGGCGCTTCCTTCAGCACCGCCTTCAGCACGGGCCTGCTGATGCGGCGGGCGCCCGCTGCGCATACGGCGGAATGCGGGGCACAGGCGGGCAGCAGCAGCACAAACAACGCCGTGGAACCCCGCCCACTGGTAGAAACAGCCTGCACTCAGCGGCACCAGCGGCACCCAGCGGCACCAGCGGCGGCAGTGGCGGGTGGCGGAGGATGTGGGGGGGGGGGGGGTGCGGGGGAG
Organism: Branchipolynoe longqiensis; assembly: GCA_030323885.1. Lineage (NCBI taxonomy): Eukaryota > Metazoa > Annelida > Polychaeta > Phyllodocida > Polynoidae > Branchipolynoe > Branchipolynoe longqiensis. The sequence continues at coordinate 29,906,861 of CM059190.1, read as the reverse complement.
CGAGGGGGAGCGGTTGGTTGTGGGGGAGGGGGGTGGCAGACAGCAAGGACTGGGGAGTGTGTGTGTGTGGGGGGGGGGTGTTATGGGCGGGCGGCGGGCGGCGGGCGGCGGGCGGCGGGCGCTGGGCGCCGGTCGGCGGGCGGCGGGCTGAACGGAGCCCCGATATATGATGCACGCACGGTGCGGCGGCTCTACACAGCGCCCGGGACTCGCCCGTATCGGTAACGGCCGCTGCCCGCACAAACCCGGGGAGCCCCACCCGCCCCGCCCGCCCCGCCCACTCGCAGGAGCGCTCCGCACCGTGCCCAGTCGCCCAGCATCGCCTAAATGGCTTGACGGCGGCCAGAGGGCCCAGGCACCCCTCCCTCCCCACACCCCCGAGCCACACTCTCTGTGTGCGCACATAGACAGGCAGGGACCCAAAGGGACCGGACTGGACCGGACCGGAGCGGGGGTGCGTGGTGGACCGGCCGTGGGTGAACCAGCCGTGGTTGGACCAGCGGAGGACCAGCGGGGTACCAGTGGAGAATCAGCGGAGGACCAGAGGAGGAGGACCCAGTGATGAACCGACCAGCGGAGGGACCTTACCAGCGGAAGCTTGGCCGGTGGCACTGGAAGAGGCATGGGGTAGATGCACACATGCTGCCAGGAGGAGTAGAGTAGTAGGAAGAGGAGGAGGTGGTGAAGGAGGGAGAAGAGGAAGGAGAGTAGGAAGGAGAGGAGAGGAGAAGAAGTAGGAGGAGTAGGAGGAGGTGTTGGAGGAGGAGGAAGAAGGGGAATAGGAGGAGGAAGCGAAGGAGAGAGGGAGAGGAGGAGCAGGATCAGCAGCAGGGAGAGGAGAAGTAGGTGCTGGACGAGGGAGAAGAGGAAGGAGAGGAAGAAGCAAAGGAAAGAACGAGGAGAGGAGGAGAGAGGAAGGAGAGGAGAAAGGAGAAGAGAGAGGGAGAGGTGCAGGAGGAGGAGGAGGAGCAGCAGCAGGGAGAAGAGGAGAGGAGAGGGGGGGGGGGAGAGCGGGAGGGGGAGAGAGGAAGGAGAGGAGGATGAGGAGGGGGCGTGGCTGACTGACGGTGGTCGTGCTGTACAGGGGAATGCATGCCGGCAGGTCGCCGGGCGGGGGGCGGCGCCGGGCGGTACAGCAGGCACTGCGGCGTGTATGGGTGTAACGGACCCGGTACCGGTAGATCAAACACACAGACAGACAGACCCAACTGGTCGGCTGGTTGGCTGGTTGCTGGAGGGTGTACACCAATACCAACACAAACACAAACACCAGCGCCAGCGCCACGCCACGACAACACCACGGCCACCACGCCAGCACCGAGCGATGTAGTGGTGGTCGAGAGGGCAAGCAGTCGTAGCTAGCACAGCGAAGACTTGATAACAGCAAACTGTCCTCAGAGACAACCAGCCGGCACGCCCCACTGATAGCCCCGTCACCGCTGACACTGCGACGATAACGCAGGTGCTTTATTAAGGACATGCACAGATAACAAAAGAAAAATATATATATATATAATATATATATATAGCCCTGCTGCGATCGAAGCTCATCCAATAACATCGAAGGGCCCTGGTATTTTAATTTAGAGGTTGTGTAGTTAGGTAGTTAGTGACTCTTCATTAGTAATCACCTCATAATTACCCCCCCACACACACACACTCACCAGTGCGTCCACCGATGCGCACCTGTTACCCGGTACTCGTACAGGTGCGCATGCGTCGTGCGCACGGACGCAGCATGACAACACGCCAACTGACCCGGATCGGTTGCCACACACCGGAATGAATCACTCAGGAACGCCACGCCGCGTTATCTATAAATATTGAACGCGTATCGACGCCTTCCAATTGAGAACGCGCCAATCTCACGCTATTACACTGGTCCCGCTGTGTACACACGGCGGAGCGTAGGTGCGCGTGCGCTACTCCGCTGCGTGATCTCGCATTCCCGCCATGCATCTACGCCTGTCACCACATACGCCGGAAGTGACGTCATGTGGCCATCTCCGCGTCTTTGTTGTGTGTATATAATGCAAGATTGAATGCGGTGTGAATTAGGGGCACACTTCTAAGCGGGACCAGTGTAGAGCAATCACAATGGGTAGAGGGAATTGATAACACCCGAAGCAGCGTGACATGTGTACACTGTGTTATGTGAATAGAAACAAACGTACTGTGTTCTATATTAGTTTCTCACACTTATATATTATCTATCACTCCGGACTTATTACATGTGTGTGTAATAATTCACCAATCTGCACAATGTTCTGACTAAACCCCTCTCAAATGACATATATACACATGCAGTCAGATTTAGTCAGAAACAGTCAGAGGTAGTCTTTACACATCTTAACACTTATATGCATGTATAGTTCCACTTAGTCGGGTGCAGTCGGAAACAGTTCAACTGAAATAGACAGTTTCAGTCAGATGCAGTCAGACTGACTCCTCATGACCAGTCAAATTCAGTCAGATCCAATCAGATCCAATCATATCCAGTCAGATCCAGTCAGATCCACTCAGATCCTGTCAGATCCAGTCAGATCCAGTCAGATCCAGTCAGATCCAGTCAGCCTGGGCCCCCATAAACAGTCAGATTCCATTGTGACTACAGTACCGTCCATACTTCATCTAACCTGAACACTTAGGATCCAAGAACGAAAACGAAACAACGCACGGTCCTCCCCCTTCCATACATCCCCCCTCCACCCCTCACATCCCTTCGCCTATCACAACCCCCCCTCCACCCCTCACAGCCCTTCACCCCAGCACAGGCGACCCCCCCCCCCCCCTCCCCCGCCGCCCGCCGCCCCCTTCGCGCCCTACCAATTAGCAATTTGACCTTGGAACTATCGCGCTGTGACCTTTGTTCCTCCTGACCTAGGAGGCTTCACCTTGACCTCTTCGCCCCGTCACACCCGGTCCAAAAGAAAGGAGAGAGAATAAGAGAGAAAGAGAGAAAGAGAAATATTACACAACGGGAGAAAAAGAAAAAGAGAAGAAAAACACCCAAAACACGAACAAGAAGAAGAAGTGCTTATTTCCCTGCCACATATGACCTTAACGAAGGTTAATATTAAGGTGATGATCTGAATTAAAACGAAGAATTTTACCTTTGGCCTACCTAGTCGATGATCCGAACAAGCACCACCAACAAGGACAACAACAACAACAACACATTCCCACAAAAAAGGGGGGACAAGTGAACATAACTAACAAAAACACGCCTGAGTTGCTTTCCTGAAGCTACCACTAATTTCTGCCTTATCATTGACCCCGGCTTTTCCATCTAAAACCCGTGGATTAACCAACCCCCCAAACCCCCCTACCACTGGAGGAGGGGGCGCATTCACGCATTCACTGGAGGAGTTTCTTCTGCTATCCATCTGTTCTAATCGGTAACCAGCGGTGATCAGCTGACCTTTGACCTGCCGGCCGTGACCTCGTTAAAAGGGTCCCGAAAGGCGGCCGAGTGGGGCAGCTGTGCTTGATTGTTCGTCTGCTGGCCGAGCGCCGCACTTGATTGAGGCGCCGGCGTCATGTCCGGCGGACCCCCGCAGCAAACCCCGGCCACCGGGCAGCAGCCCGGGACCGGGGGACGTAAAGGCCAGCAAGGAGAGGTAAGACCGGCGTATTATTAATAGTCTATATATATGTGTTGTGTAAAGAATTATGTGAATATAACCTGGCACATACAGTCCAAGTGAAAGTTTTGAGTTTATTCTCTGGCAGGAGCTATTGAACAAGTTTTGAAAGTGAGCAGAGTGACAGTTGACTCACCGCGTATAGGAGGCGGGGAGGAGTGAATGCCTGCTCTGCAGTGAATAACATGGAAGTTAAAGTTGCATAGTCCGATGGTTTTGAATTTCTGTATTTTTTCTGAGATAAATATATTAGATCGATCACTAGTATCTACTTTACATTAGTTCAAAGTTACTTTTATTTTAAATGGTAAACTTTTTAGATATTTTGAATGCAAACATGGAAAATTAGTTTTGGTAAGCTTGCCAAAACTCTGACACCATAGACTTCTGCAGTAACAGGTTCTGTTAAATTGACTCAGTATTGCCTTCTACGCAGAAGCAAATGTTTAATAAGTGCATCAGTATCTAAGTTAGATATGTAAAATCAAATCTAGCTAATTGGGTTGGTTTTGAAAATTTGATATTTCATCGGACTATGCAGCTTTAAGGTCGTTAGAGAGAACAATTAAGGGGCTGCCGTCATTTATATCAATATAATAAATTATATAGTACATAAACTTACTCTACTCATACTCTAGTTCCCCACTCCACCATCTAGGCACTACGTATCTTATTTACTGCATAGTACATTAAAACCTCTCTAAATCGACCGACTTTAGCTTAAGTGGTCCATTTAGGGAGGTGGTCGGCTTAGGGAGTTAGACTATGGTTACAATGGTATTGTTGGGACCCAAATAAAGTGATCCATATAGGGGAGTGGTTGATCTGTGGAGGTGGTCGGTTAGACAGATTTTACTCTATATCATATGCACGCCTCCATTGTCATGGTACCGTAGCAACAGAAGGATATTCTCAAATTACGGTTCCAGGACAGCAGTGTGACAGTCTAGCATCATGGTACCATTGATATAGATCGCCAGTATAGCATCACGGTACCGTTCTTTTAGATCTGAAGGTTGTCACATTCAGATTAATGGGGACACCTCTATTGTCACAGTACCATGGCAACCGAAGGATATTCTAAAATCATTGTACCATGACAGCAGTGCAGCAGTCTAGCATCACTGTACCATTGATTTAGATCAGCAGTCTAGTGTCATGGTACCGTTCTTTCAGATCTGAAGTCTACAGTGAATGCCTACCCAAAATATCCCAAGCCCTAACCCTAACCCTGAACAGAACCGTGATTGTAGAATAATCTACTGTCGTCATGGTACTGTGACTATAGAATCCCGCGTTAGGGACATAGTACCGTGACAATAGTTAGTCCGATATCATATATCACATGACATATGGCATATAATATAAAATATATAATATATGATGTATGCTATGTGATATGTACTATATGCTATGTGATATGTAATATGTCACATGTAATATATTATGTAATATACATTGCATAATATATACTATATAATGCACACTGTATATTGAATACTATATACTATATATTATATCCTACCTACCAATCAGTAGAACGCATACTTCCCCTGCAGAAGATCGGGAGTTCGAATCCTGACCTAGTCAATTCAATGACTTACACAATTGACACCTGTCGCTACCTAGCCTGGTACTCGGCATTACTAGGATAGGGCAAGGACTGGTTAGCCTGACATCAGGATAATATGACTGAGTGGAATATCGGGTCATTGTGCCAGCGGCCTGAGCTTCCAGTGGGCAGCACTATAAAGTCACCATGAATGTGCGCTGTCACACGTCAGTACCCCTCCTGATATGACCATATATGTTGCTAGGACGCAAAACCCCACCAAACAAACAATATCATATCTTATATAATACATATCGAATGTTGTATACTATATATATATATACAGTAAAACCTCTATACCGATTCCTCCACAGATCGACCACTCCCCTATCTCGATCGCTTTATTTGGGTCCCATCAACACCATTGTAACTTATAAGGATATTCTAACAATCTAAACCGACCACCTCCCGAAGTGGACCACTTAAAGCCGGTCCCATGGTCGGTCGATTTAGAGAGGTTTTACTGTATATATGCATACATATATGTATACTGTTTATTGCATATCATATAGATATACTATATACTGTGTACTATATATTATATACTATATCTGTTATGTGCTATATAATATATCAAGTTAAGCAGGGAGCCTAGATAACCTAATGGTTATGGCGTTAACCTTGAAATGGCAAAGGTATGGGTTCGACTCCCGATGTGGGCGTGACCTTTCCCATTGATTATACACCTACGACCTATGGAGGAATGTGCCAAGTATTCGACCTTGACATTAGATCAGGGTAATAGCCTATGAATTAATCTATTTATTATTGTCTAGAATATTATTTAGATATCTGGGCTAATCGCAGTGCTACATGGTGTTCTCTGTGGCGGAGTGGTTAGAGTGTCTGACTTTTTTCTAGGTCGGATGCCTAATCTGAAGGTCAGTGGTTCGATTCCCTGTGCCCCCCCCCTCTGCCAATTTGGATTTCCACCGCTGTGTATAACTTACAGCGTCATCAAAGGCCAGTTGCTCTCATACCATGTCTATGTGGTGTCTGAGGTTAAAAATCCCTTGGGTCGGTAAAAGAGTAGGCTCGGGCTTTCTATCGACAAACTGTCTAATGGTGAAAACAAGTCTATTCAGGCTTATCCATGATAGGCAGTATAAACCTTCAAGAAAAAACGTATAACTAATTACTGGGCGCGGTGGCCGAATCGGTAGAGCGCGGGCCTCACGCGAGGGAGATCGGGAGTTCAATTCCCGGTCGAGCAAACCAATGACTCATCAAATTGATACTTGTCACTTCCTAGCCTGGTGCTCGGCATTAATAGGATAGGACAAGGACTGGTTAGCTCAGTGTCAGGATAATGTGACTGAGTCGGATATCAGGTCATGGTGCCAGTTGCCTGGTTTCCCATTGGGGCAGCACTATAAAATCGCCACGAGTGCACACTGTCACAAGTCGGTGCCCATCCTGATATGACGTTAGTGCTGCCAGGACGTAAAACTCCAACAACCAACTATAACTAATTGGGATGTTGGAGCTTACACTGTATATACCTATTCTGCTGAATAGTTATAACATTTTAAGCTTTTCAATTCATCATATCAATAGCACCAGTGCAATACCATCACGCTGAATAATGCACGATGTAGCCCTACAATGTGAACTGCAATCCTAGGGTGTGTTTATTTTTTTTGGGGGGGGGAGTTTTTATCGAGATTGTATCTAGTTTTATTCGTAAGAATAATACATTTGTCACCACCAACCCATTGGTCTTCTTACCTTAAACACTGTTAGCCATTTACAGAAATGATTTTTTAATTATGAATAAACTAAGGATTGGGAACGTGATGAGTGATGAAAGATGTTATATTTTTACTTTTCAATTAGCCATTTAAAAATGAAAGTTTTTTTTCAAACTAAAGTAAGCTATAATATAATGATGAATATAATATATTTATCTCAGAAAATAACAGAAACTCAGAATCATTGGACTATGAAACTTTAAGGAAAACAACACATCTCAAAATGAAAAGGAGCTTCAGTGAACCATGTCGGTCGGTTGGTTGGTTGTTGGAGTTTTACATCCTCATAACATCTAAGGTCACATCAGGACTGGTACCGACTTGTGACAGTACACACTCATGGCAACCTTTTAGTGCTTCCCCACTGGGAGCCCAAGCCACCAGGACCATCACCTGATATCCCACTCAGTCACATTATCCTGACACTGTACCAACCAGTCCTTGCCCTATCCTATTAATGCTGAGTGCCTGGCTAGGAAGTGACAAGTATAAATTTGTAAGTCATTGGTTTGAGTTCGAAGCCCATGACCAACCAAAACAAGAGAATGACGCTCAACTTATTCGGCCATCTCTTCTAGTCAATATGTAATATATGACATTAAGGAAAACAGTGTATCTCAAAATGAAAGGGAGATTCAGTGAACCATGTCGGAGTGTGGCTCAAGGCGTGCCCGCCCTGTAGGACTGGCTGGCCAGTTAATTATTCACGTGACCCAGTTTCTCTTGATGACTTTCGCCCACATAGTACCATGGACAGGTGCGTTGAAATCAGTGAGGTTCAACCATTAAAGCTTAGACATTAAAGTCTATTTGAACTCTAAAATGGAGAGTTCAGATGCAAAACCCCGTTAACCCCATTCCAAAAATTAGGACAAACATTGAAATCAAATTTTCAGAAATTGTATTTTGTTACATTGCTACATTTTTTGTTTGTTAGTCCATAATTATGTCATTACAAGAAAACTGATATAAGTGAGAATTAAAATGATGTTCAGGTCAAAATCGTAATATTTTTGGATTGGCATTTATGGGGTTTTCCGCCCGAACTCTTCAAATGGACAGGATGGCCGAATGAGTTGAGCGCCAGGCTCTCGTTTTGATAGGTCAAGGCATTCAAAGCCCTGTGCTTAAACCCTGGTTGAGTCAAACCATTAATAGTATAAAACAAATAATAGTTGACAGTGTACATTCATGGTGACTTTATAATGTTGCCCCACTGGGAGACCAGACCTCCAGCACCAAGACCTAATATCCCACTCAGTCACATTATCCTTCTGACACTGACTGAATTGATATTTGTCGCTACCTAGCTTGGAATTCAGCATGGCTAGGATAGGCAAAGGAGCTACACTTTCCGATAAGCAGCAAGGGGTCTTTTATATGCACTTTCCTACAGACAGGACAGCACATACCACAGCCTTTCATGAACCAGTTGTGGGCCACTGGTTGGAACGGAAAATAGCCCAAACTGAAAATGGGTCCACTGAGCAGGATCGATCGTATGACCGACACCTTCACAGGTGGATATGAGGAAAGATTCAAATACCGCGAGGTATTCTGTGCACATTTATGAACAACCGACACCGCAGTGTGGTTAGCATTAATCAGGAACTTCAATTTAAAATTAAATTAAAAAAAGAAATTAAGGCTGTATTTATACTGTCCATAGCATATAAGCCCGTGTACCCAGGCTTGTTTTCAATGCTGGCCAGTTGTAGTGTTGGTGTTTTCTTACCACACAGTAGCTGCTGATAAGTAATTTGATTGCCTGCATTTCAGTAGCAGATAGATAGTTGGTTGGTATGGTTAGCCTATTTTAGTTTTTTTTTGATTTCTTGGCATATATGTATTTTATTTTGTTCTACTCTTATTACTAGACTAGCCTACTCCTATTTACATATCATAGGCTTGTACGTAGCTGTGTGGTGTGTTATCTGGCTACTTTTGACATGGTTCAATAGAGCTGCTCAGATCACTGGGTCTTCCTGATTGATTGATTGATTGATTGGTGGTTGCTTTACGCCGTGTTGGCAGCATAGGCCATATTCACGGCGAGAACTGTTTGTTTTTTGTTCAAACCATCGCTTTTACATGTAAAAGCAGACAATCAATTATCTGCCAATAGACACTCATTAAATTAGAAAGCTCAAGGGAAACAAATTCCCATAGAAAAAGAAAAGTTCTTCCTACCTGGCCTTATAAACCAGACGGGTTGGCCGAATGAGTTGAGCGTCCGTCTCCCGCTTTGGTAGGTCGTGGGATTCAAACCCATGGGCTCGCGATTGAAATTTCCCCTGTTTAATCAACTAATGTACCAAAAGATAAAAGTTCAAATGTGTGCAAAATAAACAACCCAGGTTGAGTCAAACCAATGACATACAAATTTATACTTGTCGCTTCCTAGCCTGGTGCTCGGCATTATTAGGATAAGGCAAGGACTGGTTTGGCTCAGTGTGAGGATAATTTGGATGATTGGGATATCAGGTCATGGTGCTGGCGGCTTGGTCTCCCAGTGGGGCAGAACTATGAAAGTCTCCATGAGTGTGCGCTGTCACAAGTCGGTACCCGTCTTGATATCACCTTATGCCCAGCACACAGCTCCTATATACAATTCACACGCTAAAACTGACTGCGTTTCACAACCCGACCCGTCCCGTTTCGCGACGTAAAACTGGCCGATTCATTTTTCGAATGTCTTGCGATTCGCGTTTTAAGCACTAAAACTGAGTTTTAAGTCGCGAATCGCAATGCTCTGGTGTGCTACGGGGGCGCACACCTAACGACTAAAACTAAAACTTAATCGCGAAACGGGCAGTTTTAGGTCGTATAGATGGTGCCAGGAGGTAAAACTCTAACAACCAACCACCCTGGCCTTATCGGAGGGTTGCATGACGGCGTCTCGGCGGTAAATGCACCTCACAGTCTTTGAATCTACCACGACCATGAGCACAGTACATGTGCACCTTGGGATAGCGCCAGAATGGTACGCGTGGCGCCCTCTAGTGTATGCAATCAGCGCCATGCCCTTTAACCTTCAGAGAGCGTCTTAATGTCCAATCTCTCCTCAAGCCAGAATTGCTTGTTGGAGTTTTACGTCCTAGTGATATCTAAGGTTATATCAGGACGGCCTCAACCTAGACAGATATACATATATATATATATATATATATATATATATATATGTATGAGGAGTTCAGACGCAAAACCCAGTAAACGCCAATCCAATAATTGAGATAAACATTTGAGTCAAACCTTCAAAAGGTTATTTTTTTACATTCTTATTTTATTGTTCATTGCTCCATACCCATTTCATCGCAAGGAAGGTGGAATTAGTGAGAATTAATATTACCCTCAGGTAAAAATCTGTTATTTTAATTTAAGTTTTGGATTGACATTTACATGGTTTTGCGCCTGAACTGTTCATATGTACTTAAGTGATATACAAGGACTTAAAGTATAAAGAATGGAAGTTCCTAAATACCATAATTCACTAAGGCGGACACAGGATTCCATACAGTGTTTTTTTATTTTTCGTTCTGATCGTTACAATTTTTGGTCGAGGTGTTTGAGGATACGTACTGGATTCGAGCCCTTTAACCCTTCCCGTTGCTGTTCATTGTTGAGGTGTGGGTGGGTGGGTGAAGTTAGGTGGTGGAGTTGTCCGGTCGGCACCTGAAGGAGTTGTGTGGCCGTGGAGGCAGTTCGGGTTTGAACCTGGTCATGTGTTGGTTTTGGCGGGAGGCTGGGTCTGGCTCCTCCTATAACCGGGCAGGAGGGTTCGGGGTTTAACGCTAGGTGGTGCCAGGATGCGGGGTGTATGGGTGTTCTTTCCACTAGAGGTGGTTGGGGTTGGATCAGGTCATTCGGGTTGTTCCTGCCTCCGCCCTGCGAATTAGCCATGTTACGTTAACATGCATAATTATTCCCAATTATTCACTAAGCCCTGCCGATGACGTCACTAACCACTTCTGGCAACTAGTGTCAGCCATTGATGACATTTGTCGACACCCATTGGAGGCGAGGTGGGCCGCACGTGGCGCTACCTGTCAAGTGCAGTATCGGTAGTATCAATAATATCAATAATATCAGTGATATAAATTAATATCAATAATTAGAAACAATTCCCTTCCGTATTTTTATATTCGCATAATGCGTTATACATCACATATGTAAGTTACGCTACAGAGGCACACAATCACTGACATGGGTGACAATACTTTTATTACAATGTTTGGCTGGCTGGGAAATGCCCTGCCCATATAGATCTAGATAAAAAAACATTGTCTCTAAATTACTTAAGGTTTATTTTGTTGGAGTTTTACGTCCTGGCAATATCTAAGTTCATATCAGGATGGGTACTGACTTGTGACAGTGCACACTCATGGTGACTTTTATAGTGCTGCCCCACTGGGAGACCAGGCCACCAGTACCATGACCTGATATCCCGGTCAGTCATATTATCCAGAAACTGACCCAAATCATTCCCTTTCCCTATCCTAATAATGCCAAGCACCTGGCTAGGAAGCGACAGGTATCAGTTTTTAACTCATTGGTTTGACTCAATCAGGGTAGGAACCCGTGGGTTCGAATCCCACGAGCTACGAAACTAGGAGACGGATGCTCAATTAATTCAGTCATTACATCTGACCTAACCGATGTGATGCTACCACTTTGTATTCCCCGTCTATGCAGGTCAAGCCTTCCCGGAAGGCTTTGCGGCTTGTATTCCCCACCTATGCAGGTCAACCTTGCCTTCCATTTCAGGCTATGCAGATGCTAGTGCCGCCATCGGCTGGTTGCGACATTATAACCTAACGTGTCGCGTTCTCCCTCACCACTGAAATATGCACACAGAGCATTAATAATGTACATACATACAACAGATGTCGCGACTTCGATAAGAGAGTGTTTAACAAGGTTAGAACCTCTGCAGTACGGAGAGTTAATTATTCCACCATTAAAGGTTGCGCAGAAACATGTCTGTATTTTATCATCTGATGACTGTTTATTGACCGAGCGCGGTGGCTGAATCGGTAGAGCGCGGGTCTTGCTTACAGGAGATCGGGAGTTTGGTTCCCGCTCGAGTCAAAACATTGACTTATAAAATTGATACTTGTCACTTCCTAGACTGGTGATCAGCATTAATAGGATAGGGCAAGGACTGGTTAGCTCAGTGTCAGGATAATGTGACTAAATGAGATATCGGGTCATGGTCCCGGTGGCCTGATTTCCCAGTGGGGAAGCACCACAAAGTTGCCATGAGTGTGCACTGTCACAAGTCAGTAACCATCCTGATATGACCTCACATGTTGCCAGGATGTAAAGCTCCAACCACCAACTAACCAATCCAACCAAAAAGGTTGCACAGAAATAATTCATGTCTGTATTGCATCACCTGACTGATATTCGTCTGGTCATGTTTGCCTTCTTATATAAAACTGCATTGTTTTTTTTATCAATCCATGCAATGTTTTTTTTAATCAGTGCATTGACCTAGATTTGATCGACACTATCTAATTTAGTTACTGCTTTACTCATGAAACAGTTATTGCAGTTTGGTGCTCTTACATTATAGTAACATACTCAAAGACTGGCGAACAAACCACTTTTTTTGTTGTTGGTACATTAGTTGTTTAAGCAGGAGAAATTTCAATTGCAGAAAATTGGTCTTCCTCATTCCACTGCTCCTTGCCCTATCCTAATAATGCCTAGCGCCTGGCTAGGAAGCAACAAGTATACATTTTTAAGTCATTGGTTTGACTCGACCATGGTTCGAACCTACGACCCCACGGTCTACCAACACGGGACACGGACGCTCTAACGAGTGACTACTGGGGCGTTGCGTAGCAACGGCTGGAGGCCATATCTGAATGGGTTCTCAATTGAGACATTACGCAATCAGCGCGACTTCATAGTGCTTCCCCACTGGCATGCAGTGATGTTGGCTCCAAAGCCTCTATAGTTCACTTAGTCACATTAGCCAAACACAAAGCCACCCATTCTTTGTCCTATCATAGTAATGCACTAACTTGTAGGTTTTTGGTTTGACTCGGCCGGGGACCAAGCCCAACACCTTCCATTCAGGAAGTGAGCAAAGCTGTCATATGTGGGAAATATTCATGTGTACAAAGCGGTCACGGGCACACAGCAGTCATGTGTATACAGAAGTCATGTGTGGGAGGCAGTCATGTGTACAAAGCAGTCATCTGTGGGAAGGATTCATGTGCACAAAACGGTCATGTACAAAAAGCGGTCATCTGTACAAAGCAGTCATGTGTGGGAAGGATTCATGTGTACAAAGTGTTCACGTACAAAAAGCAGTCATGTGTACAAAGCAGTCATGTGTGGGAAGGATTCATGTGTACAAAGCGGTCATGTGCACAAAGCAGTCATGTGTACAAAGCAGTCATGTGTGGGAAGGATTCATGTGAACAAAAAAGTCATATCTGCAAGGCGATCAGGTGTAGGAGGTGTGGGAGGGATTCATGTGTACAAAGCAGTCCTGTTTACAATGCAGCCATGTATACAAAGTGGACATGTGTGCAAAGCGGCCATGAGTACAATGTGGCCATGTGTACAAAGTGGTCATGTGTACACGGCAGTCATGTGTACAAAGTGGCCATGTGTAGAAAGTGGTCATGTGTATAATGTAGTCATGTGTACAGATTGGTCATGTGCACAAAATAATCATATGTACAAAGCTGTCATATGTTCAAAGTGGTCATGTGTGCAAGGCAATCGTGTGTTCAAAGTGGCTATGTGTAGAAAGCAGTCATGTGTACAAATTGTTCAGATATGGGAAGCAGCCATGTGTAGAAAGCAGTCATGTGTACAAATTAATCAGGTATGGGAAGCAGTCATGTGAAGAAAGCAGTCATGTGTACAAATTGATCAGGTGTGGGAGACAGTCATGTGTAGAAAGCAGTCATGTGTACAAATTGATTAGGTGTGGGAAGCAGTCATGTGTAGAAAGCAGTCATGTGTACAAATTGATCAGGTGTGGGAGGCAGTCATGTGTAGAAAGCAGTCATGTGTACAAATTGATCAGGTGTGGGAAGCAGTAATGTGTAGAAAGCAGTCATGTGTACAAATTTATCAGATATGGGAAGCAGTCATGTGTAGAATGCAGTCATGTGTACAGATTGATCAGGTGTGGGAAGCAGTCATGTGTAGAAAGTGGTCAGGGATCAGATGAATTGATGGATGTGCTGTGACGGTAAACCTGGCAGCCTATAACTCCGTCTTACTGAGAGTAGTTTACTTAGCGACTGAACACATCCTCAGGCAGTGTGTCTAGCAGAGGCAGCCTCAGTGGGCGACGTGGGAGGTCTGGCACCGTCACGCAAACTTACAAAGCCTCTCCTCTCCCCAGATTAGAAAACGTTACTACATTTTGCATGAAAGCCAAGAGAACCCTTATATATACATATACTTATGTACATAAACATATATGCATGCATATATATGGAACAACTTCTATTAAATTGACTCAGTATATTCCCTTCTATGTGGCAACAAATGATTAAAAAGTGCATTTGTATTTAAGTTTGATATGTAGAATCCAATCTATATTTTCAGTATATACTGGGGGATATGTCACAGATGAATAGACAGCTAATCCTAGTGTAATTTTCAGTATATTTTGGGGGATAGGGTACAGATGAGTAGACAGCTAATCCTAGTGTAATTTTCAGTATATATTTGGGGATAATGCACAAATGAGCATACCGCTAATCATAGAGTATTTTCAGTATATATTGGGGGATAGGGCACAAATGAGTAGACAGCTAATCCTAGAGTATTTTCAGTATATATTGGGTGGTATGGCACAGATGAGTAGACAGCTAATCCTCGTGTAATTTTCAGTATATATTAGGTGATATGGCACAGATGGGTAGACAGCTAATCCTAGTGTAATGTGCAGTATATATTAGGTGATAAGGCACAGATGAGTAGACAGCTAATCCTAGTGTAATTTTCAGTGTGCATTGGGGGATAATGCACAAATGAGTAGACAGCTAATCCTAGTGTAATTTTTAGTATATATTAGGGGATATGGCACAGATGAGTAGACAGCTAATCCTAGAGTATTTTTCAGTATATATTAAGTGATAGGGCACAGAGGAGGAGACCGCTAATTCTAGGGTCATTTTCAGTATATAATTATTCAAATATAAATAATAGGAAGGCTTCTATATTAATGATATTTTCCTTGAATTATGTTACTCTGTGTTTTAGCTTGCTCCATGAATTTGCCGCATGAACCGGTGGCGCCCCCCCCCCCATTCGGGAACCTACCTTACTGACTGCCTGCATTAGTCTCTAATAAAGCTTATTTATGAATAAATGCTTTAAACAAAATCCCACTGTGACTGACGCAGGCCTAGCGCAGTAGTATATGGGGAGGGCAGATGGTGGCGCCACCAGTATCATTTGGTAGGTGAATAGAATAGGACGAGGTAATATTGGCCTTCCATGCATTTATACTCACATAATTCGTAATACATAACATATATTGGTCATTCTCCTGAAACATCATGTGTACAAGGCAGCCATGCATACAAATGTATTATTATATGGCAGTACCCGAATCCAAAAATTGAGAACAACATTGGAGTGAAACCTTCAAAAGGTTAATTTCTTACATTCCTATTTTATTGTTTGTTGCTCCATAACCATTTCATCACAAGAAACGTGGAATTAGTGAGAATTAATATTACCCTCAGGTGAAAATCTTTTATTTTAAGGGTTTTGCGCCTGAACTCTTCAAATGTAAACCACACTTTGCAGATAATGTGGCAGACAGCAAAAGAAAAAACCCCTTGCGGTACATTGAACATGCTTCACACATGTGGCAAGAATGAGCTAGATTATCAACGCGTGCATTCTCATTGATGTATGTTCCTACGCAATGCTGGTTCCCGCCTGGGAGCCTGTGTGAATATTGCATCTGACCGCGATAAGCCATGGCTCCCATCAGCATAAAGCAGCGCAGACATTAGCGCCTGCGCAATGCATCAGAGGTAATAGCCATGCACATGCGCCACCGTTGTCGTGTTCGTGTGCAGCATGCATTAAATAGACACTCCTAATGGACCAGCGATGGCTTTTTTTTTTCAGCTGCAGGGATAAAGTGTTACTGTGTGTGTGCGTGTGTGGATGTGATGGCAGTGGGAGATTGTACTTTTGTAGCGCTTCAGACATAACATTTTTTTGTTTTTCTTTGGTGGCTGATGGAGTGAAGTGTCACCACATTGGTAGATGGTTCTAGAATCTAAGGAGACGTATCTGGTGTCACTTGGTTGGTTGTTGAAATTTGACATCCTGACAATATGTAAGGTCATATCAGGACGGGTACCGCCTTGTGGCAGTGCGCACTCATTACGACTTTATAATGCTGCCCCATTCGGAAACCAGACCACCAGCACCATTACCCAATATCCCACTCAGTCACATTATCCTGACATTACGCTAAACCAGTCCTTGCCCTTTCCTATTAATGTTGAGCGCCATGCTAGGTAGTGACAAGTATCGATTGTGTAAGTCATTGGTTTGACTCAACCGGGAATCGAACTCCCGATCTCCCGCACGGGAGGCCTGTGTTCTACCTATTCGGCCACCGCATCCGGTCCGTATCTGGTGTAGATGTAGACAAGATGGCCGACTGAGTTCTCCATCCGGTTTCCATGTGGCAGGTCACGTGGTTCGAGACCTTCCTTCAAGCCTGGCATCAGTTAAACCAATGACTTTACAAATTGATACTTGTTGCTACCTAGCCTGGCGTTCCGCATTACTAGCATAGGGCAAGGAGCAGTGGAATGAGGGAGACCAATTGTCCCCGAATTTAAATTCCCCCGCTTCTTTATGTGCCAAAAATAATGTTGCACTGCCAACAAAATGCATGATCATTTTTACTAATGTAGGCCTACAGGAAGAAGCAATTTGATCTCTTTTCTTTTAGTACAACAGGACTGTACTACTCGATATAGCTTATTAAAGCAAATTTAACCAATTTAGGAAGAATGATACCATTGACTTTTATCTAGAATTTGATTTTCATTGGACACAATTTTAATAATTGTCAACTTTTAATTGCATAAGTTTCCTTTGACATATAATTGATCGCATTCTTTTACATCCTATGTAAAAAGCAGAGGTTGAAAAATAATAGGGTTAAATGAGTGGGTGGCGCTCATTTGCTGTCATTGCTGGGGGTGCAGAGAACAGGTAAGCAGCCCCTCCCACCTGCCACTCACACCAACAAGCCACCCCACTGACCAACTCCCAAAAAAACCTCAACCAATCAACTTCAACCTCAAAACCCCAACCCCAGACTTGCCCCTGCGAGCCTCGGAATAGCCACTCGCACATAGCCCACTGTAGCAGTAACACATCTTCTTAACCCACCCACCCACAACCAATGCACTTAACTCGATCTTTAAAAATAAACCCGAGCAAAAAATTAAATGAACGAAAAAAACTAAAGAATTCACCTGATAAAAAATTGAAACTCATATTATTGAAATCTCTGCATTGATGTAGATTTCATGATTGCCTGATGATTGTTTGATGATTGATTAATGATTGATTGATGACTGATGATAAAAATGCTTTGTTTATGATGATTGAAATGTCCTGTGATTGTGATTAAAATGTATGTATTTCCGATCTCACTATTATTAATTACCATATCTTCACTTGCATGTCCAGACTTGTTACCGGTCACTCGCAGCTGCATTGAATAGAGCTGCACTAGTCAGCCGGTTACCATGCCTCTCATGGAAATAAAGTTGTGTTATTCCCACTTCCTGCTTCCTACTTCTCTGTTCCCCGGGTAGCAATGTGACAGAATACAAATTGACCACTTATCGCTGTGATTATGACCATTGCTGCCTCCAACAACCAACCATTAATCAAAGAATTCAACAAAAAGAACCACCAAAAAACACCAATAAACACCAAAAACCACTCAAAACCACAACAAAAAAACCACCATCAAAACATTAATGGTTAACTTGTTCAGACGATGTAAGTAGTATATAAAGATGGGACGCTTGCCCTGGCGACCTGTTGTACCAAACATAAACTGCCCAACACAACTCGCAAATGTTATGAATTTGTTTTAGTGACGAAATAATTTTGTGGGGAGTCATTTTAAAATTAAATTAAATTCAGCTATTGTAAGCAATCTAACAACATAAAGACACTCGCAGTATATATCATCTCGATCAAGAATCAAGAGATCCACAATATATAGATCAAAAGAACAGGGCCACAAGGACGTGCATTTGCATACTCTCAGCCCGCCGGTATATAGTCAAGCAGCCGGCGCGTGACCGAGACAACAACAGACCGACCAACTAACAAGCATGTGTTACCCCAAAAATCATTGGTAAAGTTCGATGGCACTCACAGTAAAGCAGAGTTGGTGACAGTTGGTGACAGTTGCTTCGGTTGAACGACAGTTGGTGACAGTTGCTTCGGTCGGTGAAGTTAAAAAGCACACCCGACTCGCCGATAACACTACACCGACATACCACTGCAGTGTAAAATTCCGGAGCTCATGTGATCGTGACGTGCGCTAGCAAGTGCGTGACCGTGTCATTCAAAATCCGGAGCTTCTATATCACATATCAGTTTACTGACCTGAGTTGCTGGCAGACAGAATTAAAGTTTCCACACTCAGTATGAGTTCCGGGAGATCGTGGTTGAATAGCACCGGCTGGTCGCTGCCTGGCGTGTCGGGTTACAGCCCCTTTGGCGTGTTTACAAGTTAAAAAACGGCGCTCATGTGATCCTTAGGCGCTCTGGCTGGCATCTGCCTTATGGCCCTGTCACACTACGATGCTTCTCGCCGGCGTGCTGTCAGCGCGCAAAATATCTTCTATGCATCAAGACACGTCCAACTTTTCGGCGGTTTGGAGAAAAAGATTGGTGTCAGCGCAGCGCGTTATTCGCGCGCGGCCAACACTAGTCGACGAGTGAGGAAAAAAAAAAAAAGGTTTGGCGCGATGTGCTCATATGACCTTAGATGTTGGTAGGACATAAAACAACAAGCAACCATTTGGCGCAAAGTGTGGAGACGACCCTCACGCGTGCGCGGCGACTGCCTAGCATTTGCATAACATTATTCCAGTGCTGTCGACGTCCTTCTGAAGTCGCCATAATATTGGCAACTGCGTGTTGAAGCGCGTTGTTAGTCGTTCAGTTTTTTTGACATGTTAAAAACATTGAGCGACCAACTACGCACGCCGCCGTTCTCCAGGGACTGTCGACGTCCAGGATAGTGTACTGATGTTTGCATACCGTCACCCTAACGTTTCCCGACGTTTCCCGACGTTTCGCCAAAAAAGGACACACGTCGCCACGCGTTGGAGAGAAACGTCATAGTGTGACAGGGGTATAAATGGTGGTGGCACCAGGATAGTGCAGTGGGTTCCGGCCTGCAGCAAATAGCACAATAAATACAATGTTATTATAAATAGCAGCATTAAATGCAAGGATCCTAAACCCATATAGGATAGAAGCTCCGCCCTTTTATATTCATAGTAATAAATTATTTATCACATATATATATATCATCTCCAATAAGAATCAAGAGATCCACAAAATATAGATCAAAAGAACAGGGCCCCAAGGACGGGCATTTGCATCCTCCTCTGGGTTCCGCCATCAGCCATCAATAAATTAACCAACGCACCGATCTTTGTGGGCAGCAGAATGTGGAACAGCCTACCTCATGGGATTAGAAACCTAAACATGTAAATAGGATTTAAGTCTGCTTTCAGAACGCACCTAATTGGCCGGGCCCAAAGACAATGAGATATAAAAAGAACGGAGTACATGACCAGTGCTGAGCCCACTGTGGTTCCGCCTTCCTGCCTGCTGGCTTCCCACCCCCTTAGAGTCCCTTCCCACCAACATCAGGATTTCTGATTCCTCATGTCAACAAATAAATTGATTTAATTATCTCCAGAGCAAAATCAATAGCCAAGATATTTTGACTTGATAACACAAAAACTCCCCAACTAACACCAAAATCTTAGTACATACAATACAGTATATTATATAAAGATGTATCTTATCATATTGAACTATGACTAAGAAATTGAAGATATTATTATTGACTGACTTGAACATCCTAAGCCAACAACTAAGACCTTGCATGTAAATGTAAAATGATTTGATGTACCTCATTTTCATTGCGTATTACATTATGTCCACTTTAATTTATTTGATAAATCATGTAACAACTTTGTGTAAATATCTCTATACCTGCAACACTTTTACAGTTGGAAGACCAGTGCTACGGCACCAACAAAAAATAAATATGAATAACATTCATTTATCAACAAAATAACTAACTGCCTAAAATAACACAGGTCAGTCTGCACTGTTTATTTGTTCTGTTCCTTCAACTTTATCCATTACTCAATGCTAAATTCCTTCAAGTCTCAAAATTCCTTCACCTCAAGGCTACATTCCTTACATGCGGCATGCGGCATGTGGCATGCGGCATGCGAATGTGAATGCAAATGCGGCAAAAAATGGAAAAGCCTGTAAGTCAATGGGGGCGATTCCTTACACGCGGCATGCGAATGCGAGCGAATACAAACTGAATCGGTCCATGTAGCCATCGGTGCGGCATGCGAATGCGAATGCTGCTGCGTTTGCCATAGAGAACAGTGGTGAGGAAACCTGACACTGTGTGTGGGTGTGGGTGTGGGTGTGGGTGAAAGGACCCATCCCATACACATGCCACATGCCGCATGCCACATGCTGCATGCCGCATGCCGCATACCACGTGTAAGGAATCCTAGCTTTAAGCCCCACACTGAGCAAATAACTGGTTAGTGTTTCAGAAGCTGCCTGTGTTCTGTTACGCTATGTTGTAGTATGTCACGGTGCGGCCAAGGTGAGTTATGTGGGGTGTGTGGGTGGTTGAAGGGTGGTGTGGGAGATAGGGAGGGAGAGAAAGGTGGTGGAGCAAGGACGATGGGGTGTAGGACGGGTGTAGGGCATGGGAGGAGGGGGAGGGGAGGGAAGGGCGAAAGGATGGAGTGGCGCGAAGGAGGATGGGTGAGTGGAGTGTAGGGAGGGAGAGTTGGTGGAATGTGGTGTTCTCTGTGGCGGAGTGGTTAGAGTGTCTGACTTTTTTCTAGGTCGGACTTCTAACTGAAGGTTGGTGGTTCGATTCCCCATGCCCCTATCTCTGCCAATTTGGATTTCCACCGCTGTGTATAACTTACAGCATCATCAAAGGCCAGTTGCTCTCATACCATGTCTATGTGGTGTGGGGGGTTAAAAATCCTTTGGGTCGGTAAAAGTGTAGGCTCGTGCTTTCTATCGAAAAACTGTCTAATGGTGAAAACAAGCCTATTCAGGCTTATCCATGATAGGCAGTATAAATCTTCAACAACAAAAGGGTGAGTGGAGTGTAGGGAGGAGGGAGGGTGGAGTGTAAGGAGGGAGAGTGGATTGTGGGGGGGAGGGAGGGTGGAATGTGGGGATGGAGGGAGAGCTGAGTGTGGGGAGGGAGAGTGGAGTGTGGGGAGGAAGGGTGAGTGGAGTGTAGGGCGGAGGGAGGGTGGAGTGTAAGGGGAAGAGTAAATGGAGTGTAAGGAGGGAGAGTGGAGTGTGGAAGAGGAGGGAGGGTAGAGTGTGGGGAGGGAGGGAGAGTGGAGTGTGGGGAGGGAGGGAGAGCTGTGTGTGGGGAGGGAGGGAGAGCTGAGTGTGGGGAGGGAGGGAGAGCTGTGTGTGGGGAGGGAGGGAGAGCTAAGTGTGGGGAGGGAGGGAGAGCTGAGTGTGGGGAGGGAGAGTGGAGTGTGGGGAGGGAGAGCTGAGTGTGGGGAGGGAGGGAGAGCTTAGTGTGGGGAGGGAGGGAGAGCTGAGTGGGGAGGGAGAGTGGAGTGTGGGGAGGGAGAGCTGAGTGTGGGGAGGGAGGGAGAGCTGAGTGTGGGGAGGGATAGCTGAGGGTGGGGAGGGAGGGAGAGTCGAGTGTGGGGAGGGAGGGAGAGTCGAGCGTGGGGAGGGAGGGAGAGCTGTGTGTGGGGAGGGAGGGAGAGTGGAGTGTGGGGAGGGAGGGAGAGTGGAGTGTGGGGAGGGAGGGATAGTGGAGTGTGGGGAGGGAGAGCTGAGTGTGGAGCGGGAGGAAGGGAGCGTCGAGTGTGGGGAGGGAGAGTGGAGTATACGGGGGGGGAGTGCTGTGTGGGGAGGGAGACTGAGTGAAGTGGGGGAAGGAGAGGAGTGGAGTATAGGGTGGAGTGTAGGGAGAGAGTGGAGTGTACAGGGGAAGAAGAGTGGATGGTAGGGAAGAGGGAGAAGAGTGCAGTGTCGGGAGGGAGAGTGGAGTCTCGGGAGGGAGAGTAGAGTGTCCAGAAGGGAGGAAGAGCGGAGTGTGCGGAGGAGCTGAGAGTGGAGGTTGGGGACGGAGAATGAGTGGAGTGGGAGGGAGAAGAGTGGATGCTAGGGAACAGGGGAGGAGAGGGGATCTTGGGGAGGGACTGAGAGTGGAGTGTGGGGAGGGAGGGAGAATTGAGTGTGGGGAGGGAGAGTGTGAGTGTAGGGAGGGAGAGTGGAGTGTAGGGGACGGAGGGATGCTAGAGTGTAGGGAGTGAGAGTGAGTGTAGTGTAGCGAAAGTGAGTGAGAGTGGAGTGTAGGATGGGAGAGTGGAGTGTATTGAGGGAGAGTGGAGTTTGGGAAGGGAGAGTGGAGTGTGGGAAGGGAGGATGGAGTATAGAGATGGAGAGTGAAGTGTGGGGAGGGAGAGTGGAATGGGGGGAAAGGGAGACTGTACAGTATGGAGGGACAGTGATTGGAGTATGGGAAGGGAGGGAGAGTGGAGGTTGATGAGGAAGAGTGGAGTGTAGGCGATGAGGAAGATTTGAGTGTACAGAAGGGGAGAGAGTGGAGTGTAGGGAGGGAGAATGGAGATTTGAGAGGGAGAGTAAGTGGAGTGTGGGAGAGAGTGTGTATTGTAGGGGGGAGGGTGTAGTGTAGGGGGGAGACTGGAGGTTGGGGAGGGATAATGAGTGGAGTGTAGGAGAGAAAGTGTTGTGTAGGGGGAGAGTGGAGGGTAGGGGGGGGGAGAAGAGTGGATGGGAGGGAAAATGGGGAGAGTGGAGTGTGGAGGTACTGAGAGTGCAGTGTGTGGAGGGAGAGTGGAGTGTAGAGGGAGAGTGGAGTGTAGGGGGAGAGTGGAGTGGGGAGGTACTGAGAGTGCAGTGTGGAGAGGGACTGAGAGTGCAGTGTGTGGAGGGAGAGTGGAGTGTAGAGGGAGAGTGGAGTGTAGGGGGAGAGTGGAGTGGGGAGGTACTGAGAGTGCAGTGTGGAGAGGGACTGAGAGTGCAGTGTGTGGAGGGAGAGTGGAGTGTAGAGGGAGAGTGAAGTGAAGGGGGAGAGTGGAGTGGGGAGGTACTGAGAGTGCAGTGTGGAGAGGGACTGAGAGTGCAGTGTGTGGAGGGAGAGTGGAGTGTAGAGGGAGAGTGGAGTGTGGTGAGGGAGAGTGGAGTGGGGAGGTACTGAGAGTGCAGTGTGGAGAGGGACTGAGACTGCAGTGTGTGGAGGGAGAGTGGAATGTAGAGGGAGAGTGGAGTGTGGTGAGGGAGAGTGGAGTGGGAGGTACTGAGAGTGCAGTGTGGGGAGGGACTGAGAGTGCAGTGTGTGGAGGGAGAGTGGAGTGTAGAGGGAGAGTGAAGTGAAGGGGGAGAGTGAAGTGGGGAGGTACTGAGAGTACAGTGTGGAGAGGGACTGAGAGTGCAGTGTGTGGAGGGAGAGTGGAGTGTAGAGGGAGAGTGAAGTGAAGGGGAGAGTGGAGTGGGGAGGTACTGAGAGTGCAGTGTGGAGAGGGACTGAGAGTGCAGTGTGTGGAGGGAGAGTGGAGTGTAGAGGGAGAGTGAAGTGAAGGGGGAGAGTGGAGTGGGGAGGTACTGAGAGTGCAGTGTGGAGAGGGACTGAGAGTGCAGTGTGTGGAGGGAGAGTGGAGTGTAGAGGGAGAGTGAAGTGTAGGGAGAGAGTGGAGTGGGGAGGAGAGTGGAGTGTAGAGGGAGAGTGGAGTGTGGTGAGGGAGAGTAAGGCACTGACGGCTGCTTCTGCCTCCGCCGCCATCTCTCGCTCCGGGGCTTGTACAACAGACAGAGACATGCTGTACAAGATCAATGGTTCAATACCGGCTGATATGCATCTCACTCAGAGGGGTGCGCCGGCTGTGGATACTGGGGTCACTGACCTAGATATCAGAAGATGGCCAGTTATTAAATACAACAACTTTATTTGCCAGAATATTACATTGCGATCTAAATACACACATATAACCAACAATGCCTCTCAAATGCATATTTTTTTGTCTATGCAGTAAAACCTCTCTAAATCGAACGACCATGGGCCGACTTTAAATGGTAGATTTCGGGAGGTCTAGGGAGTTTAAAAAAATCATTATAATGGTATTGTATAGACGATCGTTTGGAACACAAATAAAGCGATGGATATAGGAGAGTGGTCGATATGTGGATGTGGTCGGTTAGAGAGGTTTTATTGTAATTTAATTTAATTTAACTGG
Organism: Branchipolynoe longqiensis; assembly: GCA_030323885.1. Taxonomy (NCBI): domain Eukaryota; kingdom Metazoa; phylum Annelida; class Polychaeta; order Phyllodocida; family Polynoidae; genus Branchipolynoe; species Branchipolynoe longqiensis. The sequence continues at coordinate 29,882,296 of CM059190.1, read as the reverse complement.
TATGCAGGTAATGCAGTACCTCGGATACCTTAGGTGCTAAAATACCTCAGGGAATTTGACGCCCCTGCCTTGCTAAGTTGTAAACCACTGCCTTGTGGCACAAGTTCTGGTTCTTGATATAATCAAAGGCTAAGGCTAAGGCTAAGGGAGAAAACCCTAACAGAAAACCATGTTATCGTGGCAGCATTAAGGGCTGTGATGAATGGAACTCCCAACATCTCCCGACCAGCCACTGCAGGGACAAATAGTGTGCGCCTGTCTTGACATGTTCTTACCGGTGTGAGACCTCTATTTGCTCCCTGAGAGAGTGCTGCTAGTAACTTGCAAAAGCCAGCAGCACTTCAACACTTTGCAAGCCGCTTTTATGAAATGTACAACCGCACAAAGCAGTGGTTAAGTAATGAAAGCAGTCTTTGTCGCATTGCGACTGACAGCATGATGATGATGACTGTAATTTATCAACTCCCCTGCTTTCGACTCTCCTTCCAGTGAACAAGTAATGGACTCAAGTAATAATTCTACTCCATATTGAAACACCAAAAGAATATGTTAACACCAAAGACACGAACAATAATAATACTCAGTTACTTCGGCTATGGCGACCAACCTCTTTCAGTCTTTAACTCATAGATCGATATATTGATTGGGTGTATTAATTACACCATTTGCAGCAGCTGCTTTTTTCACTGAATGGTTTTGTCGACAGGATGCGCTACTGGAATGTAGGCTGGTTGGTTGTTGGAGTTTTACGTCCTGGCAACATCTAAGGTCATATCAGTACGGGTACCGACTTGTGACAGCGTGCACTCATGGTGACTTTATAGTGCTGCCATACTGGGAAATCAGGCCACCAGCTACATGACCTGATATCCAACTCAGTCACATTATCCTGACACTGAGCCAACCCGTCCTTGCCTTATCCTAATAATGCCGAGCATCAGGCTAGGAAGCAACAAGCATACATTTATAAGTCATTGGTTTGACTCGACCAGGGTTAGAACCCATGGTTTCGAATCCCACGATCTACCAACATGGGAGAGGGATGCTCAACTCATTCGGCCATTTCGTCTGGTCACCAGGCTAAGTACTGACATCTATCAATTGTGTAAGTCATTGATTTGACTCGGTCGGTGTTTGCACACACAACTTCCCACGTGGGAAGCCAGCCAGTACTCTTACCTATTTCCCCACATGATCCCATCAAACATCACATACTCAATATAAACAACAGAACACAGGTAGAGACAGAAAGGTGTGTCACATTGCCATCAGGTGTCAGCTCACTCAGGTGGTGTGTGAGCATGCCTGTGCTAGAACTAGGTCAACCCATATTTCATTGGTTAAAGGCCAACTCACGTGATTCAAGCTCACTTTCCACTGCCGCCATTTTGTGACATGTTTTTTGTTGTTGGTAAAACAGTTTATTCATCAGAATATACATTTGTTTAGCACCGAGGCACTGGTCTTCCAGCCCTTTACATTACATTGTAAATAGGTAGATCAGTGGGTACTTAGATAGGGCATAATAGTAAATGATGAAGGGGGTTAGAGTGTCAGTGAATTAGCCACAATAAGTTCAGTTTTATCGGCTAAGGTCGCTGCAAAAACTGTATATGCTATCAAATATTTACTGCTGAATACACATATCATACAATTTCGTTCAATATTGATCAAATCATGTCATACCATGAAATATATCATCCATGTCATTCACAACCCATATATTATGACGATTTGATTTATTGTCGGTTTTCACATATTAATTACATTTGTCTATGCATTGCCTATAATAACATCATAAACATAGAAATATATTTATGATATTTATAACCTGAAATCTCAATAATATAATTGAAATCAGAGAGATATAGCAATTATATTTATAACTGGCATAGGCCTGCCAATTATACTTATAGTATTTAAAATTATATCTAATAATTATATTTCTAATATACAATGACATATATATAATAATCATATTCATAATAGTTATAAACTAATATGGTATTTCTATTAATACTTGTCATAAACAGAAATACGAATTTTGTTTACTATATTTACGAGTTGATATTATAATAATTACATTTTAAATATTCATAAGCAGACAGAATATTACACCTTTCCTGTTGAGCATGCGCAAGGAGTTAGTTGAACCTTGAGTGGTGGACCAAATTTGGAAGCGTGTATTTGGTTTGCATAGAGTATCCACTTAATTGAAGAATTAATTATTTCTGTCAAAAATATATAATAAAAGGTGAATAAAATAATTAAAAACACGTTCATCAATGAGTTGCATTGCGATGGCTTCTTGATCAGAAATATAAATATTATAGGAACAAGCAGCTATTGGACCTCTAGACATATCTAGATTTACATATCTAGCTACCAGCCCGGATACATGTATGACCTTAGATGTTGCCAGGACGTACATCTCCAACAACCAACCAACCAACCAGCCCTGTGTAGTGATGATTTACCTGGTGTGGTCTGACGCGGCCTGTTTGTGTGTGTTAAGGGGGATGGGAGGGGAGTAGGGGCGGAGGGGAGGAGGGGAGGAGGGGAGGAGGGGAGGAGGTGAGGAGGCGCCGCTTGGTGGGTGGGGGATCAAGTGAAGGTCTGCAGCTGATCCCGGTGTAGGACGTTCAAAACACTACGCCGTTCAAAACACTACGGTAGTGTTTTGAACCTACGTTCAAAACACTATGGTAGTGTTTTTAACTTAGGTTGAAAACACTACTGTTAAGTTCAAAACACTACCCCTATGTACATTCAAAACACTACCCAAGTTCAAAACACTATCATGACAAGCTGACCCTGCTGCGTCATTTGAAGCACGTATTAGTATACGCTGATAGTGCTGCGGCGTGCGCCCTGTTGTGTATTAGTATACGCTGATGGTGCTGCGGTGAGTGCACCACATATTAGTATACGCTGATGGTGCTGTGGCGTGTGCGCCACCAGTATACGCTGATAGCACTGCGGGGTGTGCGCCATGTAATAGTATACGCTGATAGTGCTGCAATGTTTAACAATGTACTAGTAGACATAGTGCTGCAGCATTCAACAAATTAGTATACAGTGATCGTACTGCGCGGTGGTTTAAACAGTAGAGCACGGGCATCGCGTGCGGAAGGTCGGGAGTTCGGTTAGCTGTCGAGTAAAACCAATGACTTTAAAATTGATATTTGTCGCTTTCCTAGCATGGCGTTAGGCATTAATAGGATAGTCAGTACCCATCCTGATATGACCTTCCATGTTGCTAGGATGTAAAACAATAACCACTAAAAACAACCCCTAATGCCAGCCGATGACTTTGTGGCTGGGGAGTAGATGAATCTTCCAGCTTATTATACTCGTACCTTACTACATACTGCCCTGTAGTGTTTTGAACTTAAAGGTAGTGTTTTGAACTTGAGGATGGTGTTTTGAGCATGGCCACAGTAGTGTTTTGAACCTACCTTCAGCTAAGTTGAAAACACTACCATAGTGTTTTGAACCCAGGTTGAAAACACTACCGTAGTGTTTTTGTAGTGTAGTGTTTTGAACTTACTACACCGGCCTTGATCTGACATTGAGGCGAGGCCTGGAGACCTGCCTAAGGTGACGATCCAAAAGGGGAGGATGGCTGTTTGGTTGTTGGAGTTTGATGTCCTGCCAACATCTAAGGTCACATCAGGATGGGTACCGACTTGTGACAGTGCACACTCATGGTGCCTTTATAGTGTGGCCCCACTGGGAAATCAGGCTGCAGGCACCATGACCTGATATCCCACTCAGTCACATTATCCTGACACTGAGCTAACCAGTACTTGCCCTGTCCTAATAATGCCGAGTGCCAGGTTAAGAAGCGACACATATTAATTTTGTAATATCGCATGTCGCGCATCATATGTATGGGTGTGTTCTGGCGCACCCGGGTACCAACTTGGGACAGTGCACAGGTGAAAGGAAGGTGGTAAAACCAAAAGTCAGGGACAATGCTGTTAGAATTATGGTTAACAAATTAACACCGCAGCCGACACACCTGGTCACAGTCCCGAAGAGTATGGATGTGTTCTGGCACATCTAGGCACTAACTAGGGACAGGGCACAAGTGAAAGGAAAGCTGCAAACAAAACAGACAAATCCTGGGAACACGTCCTCATCTACAAGCCTATTACCATCTCACTAGATGTACATGCTAGGCTAAGATATTAGTTATATGATAGGAAGTTATATCCCACCCACCCCCAAAAACTAACATAGATACTAACTACTTAAATGCTGGTGGATGTCCCGGATACCAACCCAGAACCGGAACCCTGGCATACACCGTAACATTCCTCACAGCTGTCCAGCATTGAAAACAAGCACCCTCGTGAGAGCTTCCATGCTATGGGCAGAATAAATATAAATAACAAATATATATATGGTCGTCACATATCGCATGTCTCAGATCACATATAGCACACCGCATGTGGCATATCAGATGTCGATCATGGTAAATCACATGTTGCATGTCTCATATCACATATAGCATGCTGCATGTAGCATATCGCATGTCGACCGTGATATATCACATGTCACATTCATGATATCACATATAGCACACCACATGTCGCATATCACATGTCGATCATGGTATATCACATGTTGCATGTCTCATATCACATATATCATGCTGCACGTAGCATATTGCTTGTCGATCGTGATATATCACATGTTACATGTCTCATATCACATATAGCATGCCACATGTGGCATATCGCATGTCAACTGTGATATATCACATGTCGCATGTATCATATCACATATAGCATGCCGCATGTCACATATCACATGTTGCACAATGTGCTAATGTAATATCAGCTTAATACAATACAAAGTAGATAAAACACATAGGGAATGATGTATACACAGTGGGAGAAAGAACACAAGGCAGGCAGGGACACACATGGGTTTATCTGAGTCTAATTACTTTGCTTGTTGTTTTACGTCCTAGCAACATCTAAGGTCATATCAGAACGGGTACCGACTTGTGACAGTGCGCACTCATGGTGACTTTATAGTGCTGTCACACTGGGAGATCACGCCGCCAGTACCATGACTTGATATCCCACTTGGTCACATTATCCTGACACTGAGCCAACCAGTCCTTGCCCTATCCTAATAATGCCGAGCACCTGGCTAGGAAGCGACAAGTATCAATTTTTAAGTCATTGGTTTGACTCGACCAGGGTTCGAACCCACAATCCCATGATCTACCAATACGGGAGATGGACGCTCTAACTCATTCGGCCATCCCGTCTGGTCTGGTCTAACTACAGTAGAGACACAAAATTCATAAAGCAACAAGAAATTCCCGAAGAAATGATGTGCCTATAATAATAACCCAGAGCAGACCCACTGCAGCTAGTTAAGCCCAAGTCACACCTACCCGGACGAGCCCCGAATTTTGAGCCGGACCACCCCCGGACCAGATGGCCAGACTGTCCCGGACAGCCCTGGATAAAATCGCTATTTTCATCGTTTTTTGCCTCGCGGTCACACGTACCCGGGCGGTGCGATCCGAGGGGGGTCCGGGTAGTCCTGTGCTGAACCAGGGCATGTCCAGGCTGTCCGCGGGTGGTCTGGGGCTGTTTCACTACTACTACTACTACTACCACTACTACCATGCTGAATCGAGCCCGGATGCCCCAGACCACCCCGGATGTTTTAAACATTTTAAAACATCCGGGGCGCACAACAGCGCACAATCAGAAACATAAAATCCATTGAAGCATACACAACAAACTGCATATATAATTTATTATAAAACAAAACGACCTACCCCGAGAACCAGTGGAGACTGTAGCCATTAGAAGGTTTTGGTGTGTTGGCACGCTGTAATTCAAGAATGGTAATTGTGGATCAATAGGCTTCAGCGTAGCTCTGAGATAAATGCACATCATCATCATCATGCTGTCGGTCGAGATGCGACAAAGACTGCTTTCATTACTTGACTGCCGCTCTTGTGCGGTTGTACATTTCATGAAAGCTGCCTGCAAAAGTGTTGAAGTGCTGCTGGCTTTTGCAAGTTACCAACGGCACTCTCTCGGGGAGCAAATAGAGGTTTCACACCGGCAAGAACATGTCAAGACAGGCGCAAAACTATTTGTCCCTGCAGTGGCTGGTCGGGAAATGTTGGGAGTTCCATACATCAACCGACCTTAATGCTGCCACAGTGACATGATTTTCTGTTTAGGGTTTGCTCCCTTAGCCTTCGGTTCTGTCAAGAACCTGTACCACAAGGCAGTGGTTTACAACTCTGCAGGGCAGGGGCGTCAAACTCCCTGAGGTATTGTAATACCTGCATACTCCTGCAAATTACCAATAAAGACAATAAGACAATAAACAACAAATTAATGACTAAAGTTGTTCAGCATTGAAAACAAGTTTGGTCATGAACTAAAGCCGTGTTCGCACGGGAAAATTATAAATCGATTTAGACAAGGCGAATACTAGGAATCGAATTAGCGGCCCGTTCACACGGGCAGTACTTGGGCCGGAAATCGATATCTGCGCATGAGCAAGTCCAGTCTGACCAGCGCCAGTTTTCGGTTAGGCAACGTCACCACGAGAGAGTGGGTTCGACCTAGATATGTATGTACTGAATCGTATTGGTTTGGAACGGTCAAAACTTCTGCTGGGCAGTGAAACCCTACAAATAAATGATGAAAAAAATATCTGTGCCCAGCTAGCGGTTTCATAGACTAAATTATATAATATGCGCTGTTGATCGACTGGAAAGTGTGACCTCCTTAATCCGCCTCAGTGCGTCCACACGGGCAAAATAAATCGGTTCACAGAAATCGACTCACGTAATCGACCTCCACAAGTGGTTTACATTATCTGCATCACAGGAATCGATTCAGCCCTAATCTGCCTCAGATGCCCGTTCACACGCGAAATGTAACCCGAACTATACAAGTCAATTTCTACGAATCGATTTATATCGCCCGTGTGAACACGGCTTTAAATGTAATGGACTGCGTAAATAAACCATCAATAAAAAAAGAAAGGAAAACTAAGGCAACCAACACATTGTCGTGTTCTCTGTGGCCGGGTGGTTAGAGTTTCTTACTTTTTTCTAGGTCAGACTCCTAATCTGAAGATTGATGGTTCTATTCCCCATGCCATCACTCTGCCAATTTAGATTTATACCACTGTATATAACTTACAGCGTCATCAAAGGCCAGCTGCTCTCATACCATGTCTATGTGGTATGAGAGGCTAAAAATCCCTTGGGTCGGTAAAAGTGTAGGCTTGGGCTTTCTATCGACCAACTGTCTAATGGTGAAAACAAGACTATTCAAACTTATGTATGACAGGCAGTATAAATCTTCAAGAAAAACCCCAATGAACAACACAGCGAGATGGCAGTTGGATACAGGTGCAGCAGGGGTGACACCTGGTAGCGCCTGGAGGGATTAGCATGCCGGCATGCCTGAGACGGCATGTCATGCCACTTCTTACTTGAACTGGGGGAGTGAATGAGTGCTCATTTATATTTGCTAGGTATTCTAAACAACAAGTTTTAAAATATTCCGATAATGATGCATTGGTGGGGGAATGCAAATGTTCTATTTGTGAAACAGGTATATAGGGCCAGGTGCATAGATGTGTTTATGTAGTTGCTGGTGGTACTTGATTGATTGGTAAATAGACATTGTGGTGCTAGTAAGATAGTGTGTAAGGGGCACTCAGAGCCATACCCACTACCCCCTCCCCCCTCTACTAGTCATGGATCACCACACACTCAGCTCAAGGCAGGTGGTGGCCAGGGGAGCCACACCGCTTGGTGGTTGTGGCCAGATCACTGTAACCATGGGGACCGGAAATGCTTGTTTCTCATTGGTGAAGCTAGAAATGCTTGTTTGTCATTGGTGGAGCTAGAAATGCTTGTTTCTCATTAGGAGAATGGGGTGAGGTGATATACAATACTGGTTCCATGTACCATATAAATGTCTTCTTTCACTCTTTATTCTCTTCCTTTCTCTTTTTGCCTGTATTGATTTCACTATAGCCTGCCTACACAACCACAGATTCGAGCCGTGGACTTTACAAAGTGCTCAGACGGGATTTCTTTTCCTCCATAGACATTTAATTTCTTTTTAATTACATCCTTTCTCAGTGGAGTGTTTACAACCAAATCAACATTAAACTTGCATAGTCCAATGAAAGCATCACATTTTCAAAAGTAAAACCCCTTATCTAGATTTGGACCTACATGGCCAACTGAGATACTGGTGCAGTTGTTAAGCATTTGATGCTACATAGAAAGGCGTATGAAGATAATTTAATAGAATATGTTACTGCTGAAACTTACAGGGTTAGAATTTTGGCAAGCATGAGAAGATTAATTTAACATGTTTTCTCTTAAAATACCTCCCAAGGTTATCATTTTAAAGTGAAGTTAGTTCGACAAAAGTAAGGGAGATTTTGTGGGTCAGGACTATAACCTACATGGCGTTAAGCATGTGACTTGCTTCGGCATTCGGGAGCGAGACGTAGCTCAGGCAGTAGCGTGTCCACCTGTGAAGGTGTTGGTCATCTGATCGATCCTGCTCAGTGGACACATTTGCAGTTTGGCCTTTTTTCTGTTCCAACCAGTGGTCCACAGCTGGTTCATCAAAGGCTGTGGTATGTGCTATCCTGTCTGTGGGAAAGTGCACATAAAAGACCCCTTGCTGCTTATCAGAAAGAGGAGCCTATGTGGCAGCAGCCGGTTTCCTCAAAAGAAATATGTCAAAATGACCATATATTTTACATCCAATAGCCGATGATGAAAATCAATGTGCTCTAGTTAAATAAATGTTAAATAAAACAAACTTTCCTTTTTGCTTTGGCATTCAGCCAATGTACAGATCTACTGGACGCACTGGCCGAATCGGTAGAGAACAGGCCTCCTGTGCGGAAGGTCGGCAGTTCACTTCCAGGTCGAGTCAAACCAATGGCATACAAAATTGATACTTGTCACTTCCTAGCCAGGCGTTCAGCATTATTAGGACAGGGCAAGGACTGGTTGGCTCAATGCCAGGATAATGTGACTGAGTGGGATATCAGGTCATGGTGCTGGTGGCCTGGTCTCCCAGTGGGGCAGTACTATACAGTCACCATGAGTATGCACTGTCACTAGTCGGTACCTGTCCTGATTTGCCAGGGCGTAAAACTCCAACAACCAACCAACTAACCAACCAATCTTACAGAGGAGCATTGTTGCATCGCCTATTATGACACACCGTTGTTGCTTTCTTTGCACTAGCGTAGTTTCTGGACGTCATCATGAGTTGGTACACAAACGCTGTGATTCATACCTGCTAGCACCAATCAGTATCGACAGGTGGCGTGACACTAGGAAAGGGCGGGTTACATCGTGATCACCTGTATTCAGCAAGAGTCGTCTGTTCTCACTAATTGTCGTCTGCTGCCAAACTTCATTCACAAGAAATTTCTTTAAATCTATTCCCTTGTTTGTTTAACAAACTGTCCATCACATCCACCACTACCACCAGTAGTAAACAAGTAAATCGAAATTACAGTAACTCTATTGCAGATTTCACTGCCGTTAGGCGGACATTACGTGACATCAGACGTCAATTACTGTTTGAGACTAGGACGCCTTCTTTTGTACGTTTCTAATTGCGAGCCGTGGGACGGTGGAGTGTAAAAGCACGCGCCAGGCGCCTTCTGTCATGACACGTGACCATGCGGACGGAACCAGGCATTTGGGTGCCATGTGTTTGGGGGCCATGCGTTTGGGGGCCATGCGTTTGGGCGCCATGCATTTGGGCGCCAGGCATTTGGCCGCCACGCGTTTGGCCGCATTATGCATTTTGTGTCACGCGGAATGCATCATGCATTATGTGTCATGCAGAACATGCCATACATTGTATGTATGCGGCATTCATCATGCGGCATGCAGGATGTGTCATGTGTCATGCGGAACCCGTCATGTGTCATGCGGAACCCATCATGCACTATGCATTATACGGAATGCATCATGCATTATGTATCATGCGTTTTGTATCATGTGTCATGCATCATGCGCTATGTTTTATGCATCATGCGTATGTGGCATTCATCATGCGGCATGCAGCATACAATATGTGATATTTACACAATGAAGACATCCTAAGAGAATGAGTCCTGTCCCAATAAAAGGATCAATGCTCCCAATTTGTTATTCTGAGCAAAACACACCCAAAATATAACATTACAAAATAAAACATTGGGTGTTTAAGCAGGGAAAATGTAAATTATGGATTGTTGGGTATCCTCCTTTCATCAATCTAAGCCATGTTCTAGTAATGTCGACTGCTAGGGAAGGTCAAATATCGATTTTTGTAAGTATTTGGTTTGATTCATAGCAATCTTAGTGATAGTAGCTAGATGTCACTGCTAGATGTCACTGCAGTAATTTTAGTGAAAGCAGAGACCTAGCAGCTTAGTAATCTCAGTCATAGTTGACAGCTGTCACCTTAGTAATCTACTGTCATACACAGTAGTAATATCAGTGTAGGCAGCCAGTTGTCACAGTTGTAATATCAGTGTAAGCAGCCAGCTGTCACAGTTGTAATCTCAGTGAAAGCAGCCAGCTGTCACAGTTGTAATATCAGTGTAAGCAGCCAGCTGTCACAGTTGTAATCTCAGTGAAAGCAGCCAACTACCACAGTTGTAATGTCAATGAAAGCAGACAGCTGTCACCTTAGTAATCTCAGTTAAAATAGTCAGCTGTCACAGTAGTAATCTCAATGCGTTGGAGTTTTACGTCCGGCATCATCTAAGGCCATATTATGACGGGTACCGACTTGTGACAGTACGCACTCATGGCGATTATATAGTACTACTGTCACATTAGTGATCTCAGTGTTAGTAGCCAACTGTCACACATAGTAGTAATCTCAGTGAAAGCAGACATCTGTCACACACAGTAGTCATCTCAGTGAAAGCAGCCAGCTGTCACACTAGTAATCTCAGAGTAAGCAGCCAGCTGTCACACACAGTAGTAATCTCAGTGAAAGCAGACAGCTGTCACTGTAGTAATCTCAATGAAAACAGCCAACTGTCACAGTTGTAATCTCAGTGAAGGCAGCCAACTGTCACAGTTGTAATCTCAGTGAAAGCAGACAGCTGTCAGAGTAGTAATATCAGTGAAAGTAAACAACTGTCACACATAGTAGTAAGATCAGTGAAAGCAGACAGCATGCTGTCACATAGTAGGCTTTGTAAAACAGTTGTGATGTAAATATTTAACCATGCCTTAATTTGGTGTGATCACAGATGGGCAGTGAATAAAAAAAAAACATACAAACCGCTACATTGGAATGACGTGAGGTCACGACAGGCAGGATCCGACAGACGACAGTTTGATGCTCGGTAGCCACTTTTTAAAAAAAGGTTGTAAATTGGAAATTTAGCCAACCAAGAATTGTTCGCTCTTTTCTTTCACCGAGGTAGAAATGGAATTTAATACCTTTAATACGGGATCAGTTTAATTCCTGACAGTTCAACGTCAGTGGTTGAAATAGATTGACTAAATGTTGACGTTGCCATAGCAACAAGCGGGAAACCCATTAAGGAACCAGGGTGGAAATCTGCTGAAGATCACTGTCAGTTCTGATTTATACCTTCATGTACGATGTTTTATCAACGTGAAACAGCGGAATAATATATAATATATCTAACTTGTAATATATACTGTGTAATAATTATGTAATATGTAATATCGATTATGCAATACAATATGCGTAATGCACAATTTACAACATGTAATATATATATATAATATACATGGTTACATAATATATATACATATACACGTAACTTATATGGACATATTATATATAGCATAACATAGCATATCTAAGGTATATAATATATACATATCATATAATATATATAATATGTTATGTGCTAGATAATGTATTATGTGCATATAAATAAAGAATAGTCCCTAAGGTTTTCGGTGTCCTTACCCGGACACCTCTCGCTTCCCAACACCCCTTATTCTCTGCTGGCCCCTCTGTAACCAGGCACTCTCACCTCTCAAATACAATATGCAACATACAAAATACACTATATATACAATTTATAACATTTTAATATTTATATTATTATAAAAGTGTAGTAGTCTGCACTAACCTCTTATGTGATTACCCACATAGACAGGTATAGTTGGGTAGGGTGATGACATCAGGGGGCTTAGGTGGTGTAATGGGTAGCATTCTGGCCCGAAATGTAAGGGGTGTGGGTTCGAATCCTCTTCGAAGCGCAATATTTCCCATTTCCATCACCCCCCCCCATGACAATGGCTATAATATATAATGGATACAATATACCAGTATACAACCCAATCAGTCATGCATTCACTTACTTTGAAACCCGAACCTCGATGAGGCCAGACGGGAACAAGTGACGGTTAACATCGCATTTGTATTTGTACACACATAGATACATAGATACACCCGCCACAGCCACCTTTCGCCATTACCAACAAAGCATTCTTCGCTGTACCCTACTCGCACCAACCCTGATCTGGTGCATGAACGGCCACACCGGCTCACATCCGCACCGCTGGTTCCAGCCTCCACCGCCAGGATATAATGATTGGTTGGTTGTTGGAGTTTTACATCCTGGCATCATCTAAGGCCAGATCAGGGTGGGTACCAACTTGTGACAGTGCGCACTCATGGTGACTTTATAGTAGAGCTGCCCCACTAGGAAATCAGGCTGCCGGCACCATGACCCGACATCCCACTCAGTCATATTATCCTGACACTGAGCTAACCAGTCCTTGCCCTACCCTATTAATGCTGAGTGCCAGGCTAGGAAGCGACATGTATCAATTTTGTGTAAGTCCTTTGTTTGACTCGACCGGGAACCGAACTACCATACTTTCCGCACGTGAGGCCCACACTCTCCCAATTCGGCTACCAATGGAGTGGGCCTTTTGCTGTCGCGCCTCCTCGCAGTGACGGCCACTGATTGTTTGTTGTCCAAAAGCTGGGTGATGTTTTACATAAGCTGTTGATGGACAATAAGCCCTTTGTTTTGGCATGATCTAAGGGATGGAGCGGCGAATCACCCCCCCCCCCCAACACACACACACATTCCAGCACCCCTCCGCACCCAATTCTCACTACAGTCCACCCACTAGGCGCAGTGGCCGAATCAGTAGAGCGCAGAATTCCCCAATGGAAAGTCACGAGTTCCAAAATCCCAACCTAGTCAAACCAATGACTTTTAAAATTGATACTAACTTGTTGCTACCTAGCCTGGCGCTTGGCATTAATAGGATAGGACAAGCACTGGTTCGCACAGCATCGGGATAATGTTTCAGTGTGGGATATTGGGTCATGATGCTGGCGGTGGCCTGGTCTTCCAGTCGGGCAGCACTATAAAGTCGCTATGAGCGCACACTGTCACAAGTCAATACCCATCCTGATATGACCTTAGATGTTGATACAACACAAAACAACAACACCCTACCCACCCTCCCTTGATAATGTAAGCCCTGCCACCCATTTCAGACAGGAGTACCACTAAACTGAGTGCAATTCACCAACACTTCGTCACCCACCACCCGTTTGTTCCTTCCATTAGGGCGTTTACAATTTAAAAGCTTTCTATTAAAAAAATCCTCATTTTGATTTATTGATGCACCTCATTACATCGCTCTCACTCAATGTGTCTCTTCTAAGAAATTGCTTTCGGTGGTAATGCAATAATCAGGAATTAATCAATAATCTAGGTGCATGTTTAGTTTGCATAACCACATGCTCATGGTGTGACCTGAAGGAGAAATGACGTGACGTCATAACATTCTTTATGCCCACATGCAGAATATTTCAATAAGTTGGATAATTAATTCAAACCAATGTGGAGATGACTTCAGACAGGGGGATGTGTATTTCGATCCATGTAGAGATGATTTCTGGGGGATGTGTATTTCAGGGGGATGTGTATTTCCCACCCATGTAGAGATGATTTCAGGGGAATGTGTATTTCCACCCATGTAGAGATGATTTCAGAGAGATGTGTATTTCCCACCCATGTAGAGATGATTTCAGGGGAATGTGTATTTCCCACCCATGTAGAGATGATTTCAGCAGATGTGTATTTCCCACCCATGTAGAGATGATTTCAGAGAGATGTGTATTTCCCACCCATGTAGAGATGATTTCAGGGGGATGTGTATTTCCACCCATGTAGAGATGATTTCAGGGGGATGTGTATTTCCACCCATGTAGAGATGATTTCAGGGGAATCTGTATTTCCCACCCATGTAGAGATGATTTCAGGGGAATCTGTATTTCCCACCCATGTAGAGATGATTTCAGGGGATGTGTATTTCCCACCCATGTAGAGATGATTTCAGGGGATGTGTATTTTACACCCATGTAGAGATGATTTCAGGGGGATGTGTATTTGCCACTCATGTAGAGATGATTTCAGGGAGATGTGTATTTCCCCTCCATGTTCTTATAGCTATGCAAAGTAATACCTCATGCGGTGATGGCGAACAGTGGCTGTGGCGGGTCTGTCTGTGCGTGTTTACAAATAAAAATGATATTTTGACCGTCACTTTGTTCCCGTCTCGTCGCGTCGAGGTTTGGGTGGCATAGTAAGTGAATGCTTCAGTTTATCGGGTTGATCATAACCTATGCTGGTTATAGGCTGCATACCTGCAGCATTGGAGCGGCATTGATAAATTGGGCCGGTCTTGGTAGAAGTAGAAACTTCTAGGAGTCACGTATTCAAAACATGTGAGTTTGGGTGCCGAAGGGAAAGAGAAGCAGGAAGGGAAAAAGACAGGATTCACAGTTGAAGAGCAGAGAGCAACAGTGAAAAAGGAAAAGGGCTGGCACCATGACCCAATATCCCACTCAGTCACATTATCCTGACATTGAGCTAACCAGTCCTTGCCCTATCCTATTAATGCCAAGCGCTAGGCTTGGAAGCGACAAGATTCAATTTTAAAGTCATTTGACTCGAGCGGGAAGCGAACAGGCGACCTTCCCCACATGAGGCCCGCGCTCTACCGATTAGGCCACCGCGCCCGGTATCAACTTATGTAGTTCGCTTGGTTGCTTGTGGCCTATTTAGCCTGTCGCCTGGTGGTAGTGGTAGAGAGTTGGTATGGGCAGGCTAGACAGGCCCTTACTCAGTGAAGGTTGAGCCTATCGCTGTGCCAGCAGGGTGATTGACAGGGCACGCACAGGGCTCTGGCGGCTCTGTTCGACAACGAGGCAGATCCCAGAGCAGATCCCGCAATGCTTCAGGGCCGGTATCACGAAATAGAATCGTCCCCTCAAAGTTTTCTCTCCATAGATTTCGAAATGTAACCTCCTTCCTTGAAATAGAATCTCCCTGAGCCACGAAATTTTGTTTGACATATATATATACATAATGAACACATATATTTCAGCGATTTTATTTCGAAATAAAATAGTGGGAGGTGAAGGAGTAGAGAGAAGGGGGGGGGGGGTGGTGGAAGGGGTGCAGGGAGGGGAGGAGGGGGGAGGGGGGAGGAGGAGGGGGAAGGGAAAGGAGGGATGGGGGGAGTTTTATTTCGATTTTATTTCAAAATAGAATCGCTGGAGGGGAGGAAACTTTGCGGGGGCGATTCTATACCGTGACACCACCTCCTTCCGTAGGTACAAGATTCACCCCGTACTGCTGCAGTAGGGGTGCAAACCAACCCTATGTAAAAGGTGGCGAAAATGCGGGTCAAAGAATCGGGAGCCTAATTTCACAATCTAAGAAGCAACATTTATTCTTTACATCTGTTTTATTATTTACCCGCTACCTTTGAGTTGAAAAATATAATATAATATATAGTTTAATAAGATTTAAAAGTGAAATCGACGGCGTTCTGCGGCCGCCATCTTGTCTTTTTTGCATTCTCTCCCATTTCACCAACTCTGTGCCTATATGCATAATATAAGTAGCCATTTGATACTGGAGCCACATACTGGAGCCTCACTTCCATATTAACGCTATTTTCGCCCGTATTTATATAAGGCTGGTCTTCACCCGTGTACTACAAGTACCGGGTGAATCTTTTATCTACTCCTTCCGCTGCTGGGTTTTCGTCGCTGACTCCATTCGCTACTGTGATTTGCACATGTGAATGTGCAGTAGCGTTCTGGGCATGATAGTGTTGCAGATTAGGATTGTCCGCCACTGCGTTGTCAATCGTAAAGCTGCATAGTCCGATGAAAGCATCACATTTTCAGAACCAAAACAGTGATCTAGATTTGATTCGACACATCTAATTTAAATACGGGTGCACTTATCAAACATGGGTCACCACATAGAATGGAATACCGAGCCAATTTAAAAGATCCGGTTACTGCAGAAGCGTATGATGTCAGAGTTTTGGCGTGCTTGCCAAAATTAATTGTGTACGCTTGCACTTCCATTATCTCAAAGGTTAACCCTTTAAGATCAAAGTTACTTCAAACTAAGGTAGTTTATAATCATCAACCAAATATCTTTATCTCAGAAAATGAGAGAAACCCAAAACCATCGGACTATGCAGCTTTAACTGGTTTGGAATAAACATATCGAATGTCCTTAATTTATATTTTCTCTCGCGACTTTACTGACTCATTGCCATTGAAATCATGGGTTTATTTTTTAAGTCATTGGTTTGACTCGGCCAGGATTCGAACCCTGGCTTCATTCGGCCATCCCTTCTGGTAATAAATAATATGTAGGATCAAATCTAGATAAGTGTTTTGATTTTGAAAATGTGATTCTTTCATCAGAGTATGCAGCTTTAATTTCAAGAGACAGCTGCTCCCCCCCCCCCCCCCCCCCCCCCGATCTCCCTACCACACGGAGGTCACGGAGTTCAAGGGAACGCTGAGTGGTCATTAATCACCCCAGCCGGCCTTTGGGCGCGGAGAATCCCCCTGGCAACTGTTTGAAATCTGGGCTGTAAAGCTAAGATTCCTTCTACGCGGTATGCGGCATGCGGCATGCGGCATGCGGTATGCGGTATGCGAATGGGAGGATTCCTTCTATGCGGTATGCGGCATGCGGCACACGACTGGCTATATCTAAAAAATAAAAATAAACAAGTATACTCCATACTGCACTGTATATGGCCTAATATGGCATTTTTATCTATGTAACTCTTGGTACGTCACATGGAGGTTCCTACCTTTATAATTACCAAATTATAGATAAGTATTCATATTTATGTGGCTATGGTAGCATTTTTACGAACCCGTAACCCAACCACCACCACTACCATATGTTTCCCCTCTGCACCCTTGTGTGTGTCCATTCCATAATGCTCAGTCGCCTCTCCTCGTCTAAACCTAATGGACAAGTGCGACTGATGTTTCTATTCGCACACCGCATGCCACATGCCGCATGCCGCATGCCGCATGCCGCATGCCGCACCGATCGCTACAGGGACCGATTGAGTTGTCGCATTCGCATTCGCATACCGCATGTAAGGGATGTAGTCCATTGACTTCAAGGCGTTTCGATTTTTTGTCGCATTCGCATTCGCATACCGCATGCCACATACCGCATGCCACATAGCTTAAGGGTATTTTATCCCCAACTTCCGGTGGCATTCTCAAGCATTAATATATAAAATACCTTTTTACGAGGAGCATGCTGCACATTGAGCTGTTACCTGCACACATTAGTTCTTGCCACTGCCAACAGAGGGCGCGTTGGTATTGGAAATCCCTTACAATTAATAAAAAAGACCTTTTCCGATGAGCATGCTGCACAGTGAACTGCAATCTACAATGGTAGTAGTAGTTTTTGCCACTTCCACTAGAGGGCAGGTTGGTGATGGAAATCCCTTAAAATTAATAAAATACCTTTTCCGATGAACATGCTGCACACTGATCTGTTATTTACAATAGTAGTAGTAGTTCTTGCCACTTCCACCAGAAGGCGGACTGGACTGGTGGTGGAATCGCCTATTTAGATTGGAGATCTATGAAAGGCATCTCTGGTTCACCCTAAGGTACATTGGAATGTGCTCCTATGAGGAATAAGAGCTTACTGGGGTTAGACTGTGTTCTATGGGGAACTGAAAATCTACATGCCATATGCATTAGGCATCACCGGGCGTGGTGGCTGAATCGATAGAGCGCGGACCTCGCGTGCTGAAGGTGAGGAGTTCGGTTCCTGGTCGAGTCAAATCAACCACTTATCAAATTGATATTTGTCGCTTCCTAGCCAGGCACTCGGCATTATTAGGATAGGGCAAGAACTGGTTGGTTCAGTGTCAGGATAATGTGACTGAGTGAGATATCGGGTCATGGTGCTGGCAGCCTGATTTTCCCTGTGGGGCACTGGGAGAAGTCGGTACCCGTCTTGATATCACCTTAGATGTTGCCAGGACGTAGTAAAACTCCAGCAACCAACCAACCAACATTAGATAGGAGGATGCTGGTAAGAAGTCCGTCTCACATTAAATGATAATTTATTTGGCTTTTATCCTAATAATGGAAGCTTGAAATTGGAATTACACTTTGAAGATTTCAATAACAAATAATGCTGGATGGCTTACTATGATGATAAGGAGCTGTTTGTTTGTTGTTGTTTTACGTTCTAGCAACATCTAAGGTCATATCAGGACGGGGATGTGGACAAGTAATATTCCACAATTGAAATTACCATTACTTACAGCTGCATAGTCCGATAAAAACATCAAATTTTCAAAATCAAAACAATTATCTAGATTTGATTCTACATATCTCAAGCCGTGTTCACACGGGCAAAGTTTACGCCGACTTAGATGAGGCGAACTAAATGAACCGAATTAGTGGCGCATTCACACGGACCGAGTTTGAAAGTGTGTCGCGTCCACACGGGCAGTACTTGGGCCGGCTTAAGCCGGAAATCGATATCTGCGCATGAGCAAGTCCAGACTAACCAGCGCCAGTTTCGGTTAGTCGACGTCGCCACGAGAGAGGGTTCGACCTAGATATGTATGTGGGTTCGACCTAGATATGTATGGACTGAATCGTATTGGTTTGGAACGGTCAAAACTTCTGGTGGGCAGTGAAGCCCTAAAAATAAATGATGAAAAAAATATCTGTGCACAGCTAGCGGTTTCATAGACTAAATTCTATAATATGCGCTTTTGATCGACCGGAAAGTCAACAAACTAAGGTCTCGACTGCGCATGCGTGTGACATGCTTAATTCGGCTCATCTAAGCCGCTATGGTTCACACTATGAACTTGGGCCGACTTAAGCTAGTTCGCTTCATATAATCCACCTCCACAAGCGGTTTATAAAAAGCGATTTATATGAATCGAATCAGCCCTAATCCGCCTCAGCGTCACGTTCACACGGCAAATGTGAGGCGAACTAGGCAAGGCGATTTATATGAGGCAGATTAAATCGCCCGTGTGAACACAGCTTAACTTAGATATTGATGCAATTGTTAAGTATGTGTTGCCACACAGAAGGGTATTAATACTGAGTCAATTTAATATGCTATCAGAGTTTTGGCATGCTTTCCAAAATTATTTTCACATGTTTGAATTTCAAATATCTCAAAAGGTAGCCATTTTAATTCAAAGTTACTTCAAACGAAAGTAAGGTAGATTATAATGATCAATTTAATATACTTATCTCAGAAAAATGTCAGAAACTCGAAACGATCGGACTATGCAACTTTAATCAACGAATGTAAGAAAATAAATAAAAGACCAACTGACAAGAAAACTATTGGTGTCATTTTCGGATTATTGGCCAGTGTGAGGTGGGCTTTTATGATTGAGGGTGGGGGACGGGAGTGTGGAAGGGTGTGGGCTAGGGGGGACGTCAGTGCTCTGGAGGGCGAGGGGGAGGAGGGGCTATATGGCTGTGGTAAGGGGAGAGCGCATTAGCAGTCCATCTGGGATTGTGGTGGTGGCAAGAGGTTGACGTGAGGAGACTGTATGGGTCACTCTCCTGAAAACTGGTCAGCATGGGATGGGATTTTAAAACATCAATAAAAAAACGTCCTACTTATTTGTGTCGTTATACTTGTCATATTCATGTTCAGATTTGATTCAAGAAATAAGGGAAATAAAATAAACCACGTGCAACTTTGGTCTTTTTAGCTATGAAGTGTTTTTGTACCAAGAAAAAACTATTTTACAGTCAGCCATTTGTAACATGACATATGGGACATGGTTGGATCCTTATTGCAATCTTGTATAGCATTGATATATCAAACAAAACAGTTCCCAAATCAAAAGGAAGTATTTATTAACATGTATGCATGTTTAAATATAAAAAGAAAATATTTGATGTCTTCAGAAATAACATTACAAATTTCCATCACAGATGTAACCAGTTGTAAAGTCGACGGCTAGCATATGTCGTTGTGTAGGCAGGCTGTAGGAAATCAATACAGGCAAGAAGAGAAAGGAAGAGTATAAAGAATGAAAGTAGAGTGAGAGCTTGTACCCTAAGTTTTATTATTATATAGTGGTACATGGATCTGGTATGGCACACCACCTGACCATTATCGCCAATCAGCAACAAGCATTTATAGTCCCCAATGAACAGTAAGCATTCTTGGGTCACCATGGCTACTGTGTTCTGCCCACCACCACCATGCAGTGTGGCTGCTTGGCCACCACCTGCCTGAGCTGTGTGTGTGGTGATCTGTGACTAACAGTTGGGGGGGGAGGGAGGGGGTAGTGAGTAAAGCTCTTGAGGCTCCTTACACACCATCACTAGTGCCTCCTTCACACTATCTAGCTAATACACAATGACTGTTTACCATAACTAAAGGATCACCAGCAACTACATAAATAAATTGATGCACCTGGCCCTATATATCATTTACATTAAGAGACCATTTGTACTCCATTATAGACCATCTGCATTCCCCACCAATGCGTTTTATCGGAATATTTTACACAGTGGTGTCTGGATGCCACACAAATATTGTACACTAATTATTCAGTGAATAAAGCATGGCTGGGAATTACTTTTTATCATCAATATAAGCACTACATATTTCTGTATATTATGCCATGATTAATATGCTTCTCGGTATGAAATTATTTAATTCTGCTTAGATTTTTAGTAAGCAGACTGTGTGGTGTCCTAAACATGTGTTACATCTGAGCAACACATGTTATACTGCCATATGACATAGCTTAATCATGGACTATGCTTTTATTTTATTATCTCATCGATGTAAATTTAACGCAGATGTAAATGGGAGCTTTCCAGCTTTATTTGCAACCAAACAATTAAAAAAATTCAAATATTAAATTTTACCTCTCCATGTGACACTTCTGGCCAGTGTTCAGGAGAGTGACCCACATACGCGCAGACATGGTAGATGGTGTTAGTGATGATGATGATGGTGTTAGTTGTGGTGATGATGGTGTTCAGTGATGGTGATGTTCAGCAGTGGTGGTGGTGTTTAGTGGTGGTGATTATCGTGATGGTGTTCGGTGGTGGTGGTGTTCAGTGGAGGTGATGATGATGGTGTTTAGTGGTGGTGATGATGGTGATGGTGTTCAGCGGTGTTCAGTGGTTGTGTTCAGTGTTGGTGCTGATGGTGTTAAGTGGTGGTGTTCAGTGGTGGTTTTTGTGGTGGTGGTGGTCAAGATAATGGCGAGGTGCTCAGTGGTGGTGAGCTGGTGGTGGCCAAGGCAGGTGCCACTGGCTGAGGGGTCACCCCTGAGTCAGGGTGGCAGAGGGAGGGGGGGGGGGGCAGCTGGTCGGTGTCCGTCTCGGTTTAGGAGCTCCGATGTGTTCCCTCCAGTGGTCCGAGCGCGTCTGGTTAGCTCAGTCTCAGATCAATGTGACTGAGTGGGATATCGGGTCATGGTGCTGGCGGCCCGGTCTCTCAAGTGGGGAAGCACTATAAAGTCACCATGAGTGTGCACTGTCACAAGTCAATACCCATCCTGATATGACCTTGGTTGTTACTAGGAGGCAATACCACCACCACAACAACAACACATTTAAATTCAGCATGAGTGCGCACTGTCACAAGTCGCTACCCGTCATGATATGACCTTAGATGTTGCTAGGACGTAAAACCACCACCACCACAACAACAACAAATTAAAATTCAGCATGAGTGCGCACTGTCACAAGTCGCTACCCGTCATGATATGACCTTAGATGTTGCTAGGACGTAAAACCACAACAACACCAACCAGACGGGATGGCCGAATGAGTTAGAGCATCCGTCTCCCGTGCTGGTAGATCGTGGGGTCGTGGGTTCGAATCCTGGTCGAGTCAAACCAATGACTTAAAAATTGATACTCGTCACTTCCTAGCCAGATGCTCGGCATTACTAAGGAGCAGTGGAATGAGGAAGACCAGTCGTCTGCGACTGAAATTTCCCCTGCTTAAACAACTAATGTACCAACAAAAACAAAAAAAACTACACAAAATGGACGCGCGTCAAACGAGAAAATCGCGGGAAACCGCAGAAGGCGGGTCACGTGTTCGATGTGGTGCCGCCGGTTCCCAGCGGGAGGCCGCCGCCCACAATTACCACCGACGGTACGGCCGCGCCCCGCCGGGAACCAGCGACGGCGGCGGCCGATGTTGGCAGCGACTCCCAGCGGTGCTACACGGGGACAACCGGAAGCGAGCGTTCATTACCCGCCCGTGATTAGATCATCTTCTGAAAAGGGTGCGCTGCATCCCAGCCAGCCTCGGCTCGGCCGGTTACACAAGTTTTACGTCCTTGCAACATCTGAGGTTATATCAGGACGGATACCGACTTGTGACAGCGCATGTCTTAGTCAGGGGATCCGAATCCATGGATTTGTGGGTTCGAACCCTTGTCGAGTCAAATCAATGACTTAAAAAATGTATGCTTGTCGCTTCCTAGCCAGGCGTTCGGCATTATTAGGATAGGGCATAGACTGGTTGGCAGGGTTGCCGGGGGTTGCCCGGGTTGCCCAGGTTGCCCGGGTTGCCGGGGTTGTGGGAGTTGCCAGGGTTGCCAGGGTTGCCAGGGTTGCCCGGGTTGCCAGGGTTACCAGGGATCCCAGGCTTGCCCGGGTTGCCCGGATTGCCCGGGTTTCCGGGGTTGCAAGGTTTGCCTGAGTTGCCAGGGTTGCCAGGTTTGCCAGGTTTGCCAGGGTTGCCAGGGTGGCCAGGGTTGCCAGGGTTGCCAGGGTTGCCGGGGTTGCCAGAGTTGCTGGGTTTCCCAGAGTTGCCGGGGTTGGCGGGGTTCCCAGGGTTGCCTATTTCCCTGACACGGCGCGTCAATATGACGTCCACAGACCCGCATCTCTTCCTGCTTATCTAAATGGAATCGTAAAGTGGGTCATGGTGACCTCCTTTCCCCGCACTTACATCACGCATCCCCCTATATCTGGGTCGTTCTCAGAAACTGTGTACCACATTGGTGACATGGAAACCCAAAGTTCAAAACATTCCAAATAATAGCATAAAACATTCCAAATAATAGCATAAAACATTCCAAATAATAGCATAAAACATTCCAAATAATAGCATAAAACATTCCAAATAATAGCATAAAACATTCCAAATAATGCAATAAAACATTCCAAATAATAGCATAAAACATTCCAAATAATAGCATAAAACATTCCAAATAATAGCATAAAACATACCAAATAATAGCATAAAACATTCCAAATAATAGCATAAAACATTCCAAATAATAGCGGAATCAATGTTTGCATGGAGCTTCACATGTCGTGCATATGTCAGAGTTGGAAAAAAAGATAGCACTTTTTTTAATTTTGATCGTATACCAATGGAGAAAAGTGATAAAATAAACCATGTAGCATCCATCCGTAACATCATTTCAACACACATCCACACCATCATTTTAATAAGCACAACAAATTCAAACAATCTCTTATTGTCTACAGCTAAGCAAAAAAAGATTCTCTTACAAGAAAGTTGACAAAAAATGTTTGCTTAGATGCATGGTGTTGATACCCAAATTTCACATTTTCTGTTATATCACAAAATCAAATAAACTGTATAAATAAGCTGTATGGTTGTTGAACATACCCTGTGTATGTATATGTAAGTGCATTGCCTGTTTGCATGTACATCAGGTACCAGACGGGATGGCCGAATGAGTTAGAGCGTCAGTCTCCTGTGTTGATAGATTGTGAGATTGTGGGTTCGAACCCGGATCGAGTCAAACCAATTGTAAAGGCTAGGGCTCGAATCTGTGGTTGTGTAGGCAGGCTAAAGTGAAATCAATACAGACAAAGAGAAAGGAAGTGTATAAAGTGTAAAGAAGGAGAGAGAGTCAAGCCCTCTGGTTTATTATTTATATGGTTACATGGGTTCATTGTAGAGTATCACCCCACCCCTTTCCCCAATGGAAAACAAACATTCTTGGCCCTACCAATAGGTATCCAGCATTCCTGGTCCCCATGGCTACCAGTGGTCTGCCCACCACCACAAGCTGTATGGCCCCATGGCCACCACCAATCTTGACCATGAGTGTGGTAATCCTACCCAGCAGAGGGGGAGGGGGTAGGCACTGAGTGCCCTCACACCCAGACCTGCCAGCACCACTATGTCTATTTACATCCCACTCAGGCACCACCAGCCCTTACATATATATACATACATGTGCTTGGTCACGTACACCGATCAGTAATAGAACATTTGCATTCCCCCCTATGCCGTAAATCAGAATACTTTACACAATGACTTAAAAATTGATACTTGTCGCTTCCTAGCCATGCGCTTGGCATTCTTAGTATAGGGCAAGGAGCAGTGAAATGAGGAAGACCAATCCGCGCTTGAAATTTCCCCTGCTTAATCAACTAATCTAGCACAAGTAAAGGCTACATTCCTTACACGCGGCATTTGGCATGCGGCATGCGAATGGGAATGTGAATGTGGCAAAAAATGGAAACGCCTGTAAGTCAGTGGGGGTCATTCCTTACACGCAGCATGCGAATGCAAATGCAAACTGAATCGGTCCATGTAGCGATCAGTGCGGCATGCGAATGCGAATGCTGCTGCGTTTGCCATAGAGAACAGTGGTGCGGAAACCTGACACTGTGTGTGGGTGTGGGTGTGGGTGTGGGTGAAAGGACCTATCCCGTATGCATGCCGCATGCCACATGCCGCATGCTGCATGCCGCATGCCGCGTGTAAGGAATCCTAGCTTTAACTGGTATACACAACATTAGTTCTTGCCACTGCCACCAGAGGGTGGGTGGGTGGAGGAAATTCTCTTTTGATGACTCAGATGCTCAGTCAGATACTTCACGTCTGCCTGGATATGGTGATTGTAGAACCACACGGTCAATCACTTCTCATCTCCTCCTATTATCGCCCGAATTCTACTCCTATTATCGCCCCGACTGGATAGCAAACAAACAGGAAATCCTGTAATTAAATTAGATACAGTTATATGCGGCTTTACGAATCTGTGTGGATTTATTTGTGTGTGGTGTGTGCGATTTGTGGTGTGGTGGTGTGAGAATGTACATACATGACACATGCGTGTGGGGAGTGTGGGTGTGGTGTGTTGGATGTGGAGCGTGTGGGGTGGTGGTGTGTTGGATGTGGCGTGTGTGGAGGTGTGGGATGTGTGGGATGTGTGGGTGTGGTGTGTTGGATGTGGAGCATGTGGGGTGGTGGTGTGTTGGATGTGGCGTGTGTGGAGGTGTGGGATGTGTGGGATGTGTGGGTGTGGTGTGTTGGATGTGGAGCGTGTGGGGTCGTGGTGTGTTGGATGTGGCGTGTGTGGAGGTGTGGGATGTGTGGGTGTGGTGTGTTGGATGTGGAGCGTGTGGGGTGGTGGTGTGTTGGATGTGGCGTGTGTGGAGGTGTGGGATGTGTGGGATGTGTGGGTGTGGTGTGTTGGATGTGGAGCGTGTGGGGTGGTGGTGTGTTGGATGTGGTGTGTGTGGAGGTGTGGGATGTGTGGGTGTGGTGTGTTGGATGTGGAGCGTGTGGGGTGGTGGTGTGTTGGGTGTGGGTGGTGGGGGTGTGGGTGTGTGGGATGTGTGGGTGGTGGGTGTTGGTGGGGGGGTGTGGGGTGGGTGGTTGGTGGGTGGGGGTGTGTGGGAGGTGGTGGGGTGGTGTGGGGTGGGTGTGTGGGTGTGGGGTGTGGGGGTGGTGTGGGTGTGGGTGTGGGGTGGGGTGTGGGGTGTGGTGGGGTGTGTGGGTGTGGGTGTGGGTGGTGGTGTGGGGGTGGTGGTTGTGTGGTGTGTGGGTGTGGTGGGTGTGGGGGTGGGTTGTGGTGTGGTGTGGTGTGGTGGGGTGGGTGTGGGTGTGGGTTGTGGTGGGTGTGGGGTGGGTTGGTGTGGGTGTTGGTGGGTGGGGTGGGTGGGGTGTGGGGTGTGTGGGTGGGGTGTGGGTGGGGTGGGTGGTGTGGTGTGTGTGGGTGGGGTGTGGGGTGGGGGGTGTGTGGGTGTGGTGGGTGGTGGGTGTGGAGTGTGGTGGGGGTGTGTGGGTGTGGGTGTGGGTGGGTGCCGGTTTGGGGTGTGTGGCTGTGGGGTGTTGGATGTGGAGTGTGTGGTGGTGTGGGCGGTGTGGCGTATGTGGGTGGGTGTCGGTTTGGGGTGTGTGGCTGTGGGGTGTTGGATGTGGAGTGTGTGGTGGGGTGGGCGGTGTAGGTATGCGGGGTGTTGGATATGGAGTCTGGTGGTGTGGGGTGTTGGATGTGGGGTGTGGTGGTGTGGGGTGTTGGATGTGGAGTGTGGTGGTGTGGGATGTTGGATGTGGAGTGTGGTGGTGTGGGGTGTTGGATGTGGAGTGTGGTGGTGTGGGCGCTGTTGGGTATGTGGGTGGCAGTGTGGGGTGTGGTGGTGTGGGGTGTTGGATGTGGAGTGTGGTGGTGTGGGGTGTTGGATGTGGAGTGTGTGCTGTTGTGGGGTGTGTCGGTGTAGGGGTAGAGGACGATTTGCCCCGACCGGCAGCTGCCATGTCCAACTTGCAAAGTTGCATAATCATAATTGTTCTATTCCTGCAGGTGTAAATTAACAATAAACACAGTTGTCAATTGACAGCCAATCATCAAATCCCGGAACCGACTTCCATAAATAAACCCTTGAGCAAAAACTCAGTGACCAAAAATACCCGTCCCCAAAAAAAACTTCCACGTATTGACCAATTTGATATGACGTCAGCACGTGTATTTAGGTCAGTGCGCGCGCCCCTTGGCTGCAGGACAACATCCGGTCACACTGCAAACTCAATGGCTATGAGCAATCTTCATAGAGAAAAAGTTAAATATCTCTAAAATCTCACCACCTGGAAACCAACTGATTGGAATACACATAGAAAACATGTTTACCAAAAGGATTATATTAAATTGATACGATTAGGGTTCTGGATTTCTATTAATTTTGAATAAAACTTACATTTTGTACTGCGCGTACCGCACTGACACTCAGAATATCCCAACTTTCACTATTATCTCTGTTTTTAATACTTTCAGAGAAAATTGCTCTTAAGTTAGATTAAATACTTCAGATCTTCCTCTTCAATCGCGCATTAAGATATTTTTAATCGACTCAATGAAAGCTTTTAAATTTATTTTGCAAAAATAAATGCTCTGCATAGACATAGCATTGCTGCAGCTCAAATCAATGCGGTGTTTACCCTTCGCGGGCTAGTTTCCAGGGCTGTGACGACACGCCAACATAGAGAATACAGAAGAAGTTAAATATCTCTAAAACCACACCACCTAGAAACAAACCACTTGGTACACATATAGAAAACATATTCAATGAATAGATTATATTAAATTTATATGGTTAGGGTTCTGCATTTCTATTAATTTTGAATAAAATAAACGTTCTGCACTGCGCCTCCTGGCAAACTCAGTCGCAGTGTGCATTCGTTCTGCAGCCGAGCTGCGCCTGCATACACGATGTTTACAAACATTGAAATAGGTCTATAGAAAGTGTTCTTTGTATTGATATGCCTTACGTCAATAATGCGAAGTGATCACGTAAAGTGAAACAGCCTTTAAAGGAATGCACTATCCCACATAGAGTGAAATGGCCTTTAAGTGGGTGTGATATCCCCACGTAGAATGAGACAGCCTTTACGTGAGGGTGTGATCCCACATAGAGTGAGAAGACCTTTAAGTCAGTCTGCTATCCCCTCATAGAGTGAGATGGCTTATTGGTGGGTGCACTATCCCTACATAGAGTGAGACAGCCTTTAAGTGAGTGCACTATCCCCATGTAGAGTGAGACAGCCTTTAAGTGAGTGTACTATCCCACATAGAGTGAGACGGCCTTTAAGTGAGTCTGCTATCCCCTCATAGAGAGAGTGAGACGGCCTCTAGGTGGGTGCACTATCCCTACATAGAGTGAGACAGCCTTTACGTGAGTGCACTATCCCCATGTAGAATGAGACAACCTTTAAGTGAGTGAGACGGCCTTTAAGTGAGTGCACTATCCACACATAGAGTGAGACAGCCTTTAATTGAGTGCGTTATCCCCACATCGAGTGAGACAGCCTTTAAGTGAGTGCACTACCCCCATGTAGAGTGAGCTGGCCTTTAAGATAGTGCACTATCCCCACATAGAGTGAGACAGCTTTTAACTGAGTCACTAACCCCGCATAGAGTGAGGCGGCCTTTAAGTGAATGCACTGCCCCCACATAGAGTGAGATGACCTTTAAGTTAATGCACTATCCCCACTTAGAGTGAGACAGTCTTTAAGTGGATGGACTATCCTCAGTCGTTAGAGGGCTCGTCCATAGTCAACCCGGGAATAACTTGAGCAGAAATGGCAGAGGCTGGATCTAAAGGCACCCACCACCTTCCCCGCCTTCCACACCCTCCACACCCTCCTCCCCCCCGCACCCCCCCTCCCCCTCCACCACACACACACACTATTATTTATGCGGCATGTTTCAACATCAGCGCATCCCAGCGGCAACATTTAAAAACAAACTCTAAGGGCCTGTTCAAAGTGTGCTGGTGGCAGAAGGCTCTCGGCGTCTACACAGTCCACATGACATCACAAATGGTAACCACAGTCACGTGACAATAGACTTCATCACGGTTCCAGCGGCGTGGTGCATTGTGGGATGTGTCAGAGCAAAACAAACCCGTGAGAAGCACATGGCACATGCTAATACCCTGTGTGCAGCTATGAAATGTGCTAGTTTCAGCTCATCTCAGCTACCAACTAAAGAAATATATATAATAAATTAAGATATTATTCTGTTATCCAGCATTGCATTTACATCAATATAATCAGCACATCTTATGCCTTGTGCATTTAGATTTAGACAAATCTAGGCACTCAGACTAGTGTTAGAGCCATAGCCAGAGTCAGTTTTACTTATTTTATTCATGTTTTTATTTATATCCTATGGTTAATGACATATGTAGAAATAAAAAATGAGTAGGGTTAATCAGATATTGGTTATATATTTCTTTGAAACAAGCTTTTGTTGACACATTTGACATTTTAATATTTAGAACAAGAATTACTTATGGCTAATCAATGGTGATGTAAACATCAGCCTGTAAAGTGACTGAAATTGTATGTTTCTTAGCTCAAAATGCTTAATTATGGAGAGTTGTGTCTTAAACATATTCATTATATTATTATATTGCATCCTTCCGTCCATGTTTGTGCCAAATTGTTATGTATTTCTATTTATTTTGAATAAAATAGCAGTTTTGCCCTACGCGTATCGCCAAACTCAATGGCCTTCCACCTTTGCTTTGCTCCCAACGCCGTTTTCAGCGCATGCGCAGTCGGAACCGTGATGTAGTCTATTAGGGCATTCCCTTAAAAGCTGCATAATGCGATGAAGGCATCAACTTTTTCAAAAACCAAAAGACTTACCTCTATTTGACCCTAAGTATCCAAGCTTGATACTGGTGCCCTCCTAAAATATTTAATGCAGTTTGGTGCTCCTGTGCTACCCTGCTACACTGTTAAAAGCGGTAAAGTGTAGCTGATAAATCCAACATGAATAGGGGGGAGGTCCAAGAGCACTTCTGCTGGAGAGCGATAGTTTTGTTTAATCGCTGCAGTTTTGTTTGATCTCTGTAGGGGGCGTCCCACACCAACTACCTTCCATGGGCATCCCACTAAGGGCTGGCTCCGGCTAACGCAGTATTGTTACATATGGGTAATCCATGGTCCTCACCACAAACACCTTAGACCTCACCTAACTGCAACTGCAACCATGCATAGCCATACCTAACCGTGCTAACCATACCTAACAGTACCTAATCATACCTACCCGTACCTAACCATAGCTAACCATGGCTATCCATAGCTAACCATATCCAACCATATCTAACCATACCTAACCATACCTAACCATACCTAACCATACCGAACCGTGCCGAACCATACCTAACCATACCTAACCATACCTAACCGTACCTAACCATACCTAACCATATCTAATGTACCTAACATACCTAACCATACCTAGCATACCTAACATACCTAACCATACCTAACATACCTAACCATGCATAGCCGTACCTAACCGTGCTAACCATACCTAACAGTACCTAACCATACCTACCCGTACCTAACCATAGCTAACCATGGCTATCCATAGCTAACCATATCTAACCATACCTAACCATATCTACCCATACCTAACCATACCGAACCGTGCCGAACCATACCTAACCGTACCTAACCATACCTAACCATACCTAACCATAACTAACGTACCTAACATACCTAACCATACCTAGCATACCTAACATACCTAACCATACCTAACATACCTAACCATGCATAGCCGTACCTAACCGTGCTAACCATACGTTTGTTTAACGACCCCCATCACAAAAAATAAACATCGGCTATTAAGGGTCATACAGTTAAACATTACTGACTAAAAATGTACATTTCAAACAGGTAAAATAAAGCACAGAAATGTATGCCAAAAGAGCGTACAACTGTGGTAAAATCTGAAGTAGGATATGATAAGTAGAATCAATAGTAAAAGACTTTTCAAGTTAAAAATGGAAATTGTTGTTGTAAAAACAGTTTTCCTAAAAAATGTAATAATGAGTTAGAGATGGAATTGGAACGACTCCATCACACCCTCATTTCCAAATACATCATCTCTAACTTGTTTGTTTGTTTGTTATTGTTTTACGTCCTAGCAACATCTACGGTCATATCAGGACGGGCATCTCTAACTGGTTGTAGGTGAGGACAGGAGAGAATATAGAAACTTGAAGAATAATTATGTGATGATACCTCAATATTTAAAGCTGCACAGTCCAATGGTTTTCAGTGTATGTCATTTTTCTGAGATAAATATATTTAATTGGTTGTTATAGTCTATCTTACTTTAGTTTGAAGTAACTTTTATTTCAAATGCCTTTGAGATATTTTAAGTGCAAACTTTAATTTAATTTTGGCAAGCATACCAAAACTCAGTCACCTTAGGCTTCTGCAGTAACAGGTTCTATTAAATTGACTCAGTATTCCCTTCTATGTGCCAACAAATGCCTAATCAGTGTGTCAGTATCTCAGTCAGATGTGTAGAATACAATCTAGATAATTGTCTTGGTTTTGACAAATTGATGCTTCATCTGACTATGCAACTTTAATATTGGCTTAATACAGTTACACAGCGCATTAATGTAAACTACGCTGTTGCTAACTTAGACAGATGTAGGTGGCGCTGCCTGCTGAGTTGGGACGTGAATGGAAATATTATCATATTGTTGAAGTGGTGGGAAGACAACATCACGGAATGAACAGGCCTGGAGCTCGGCAAATCCCAGAGGGCAGCGGTGCACAAGGATAACTGGAGAGCGCTGGTTACAAAGTCATCGGTGGTGCCCCACCGACCCTCGTGGTTAAGGGATTGATGATGACGGTGATGATGGAGATGATGATGATGAAGACCATCGCTAGTAATATCGTTATGAGCACTCACCCGTTGAAAAGCGACCATGGGTGACTAATTAGCATATTAGGCCCCGCCCCCACACTCCCTCCAGGCAACAACGCCGCCTCCTCATTGATTCTGTATCGATTGCGTTCTGCATGGCCTGGCTATGTTCATGCGCAGAGCCTGTGGGAGGCTGTTCCCCATAATGGCTCCATTGACGGAAACTGACGGCGCAGTCATGTTTGGTAGGTGTGGGGGGTCAGGAGTGGATAGGGGAGTGAGGAGGGGGAGGGGGAGGAAGAGAAGGATGAGGAGAGGGAGGGGGATGAGGAGGAGGGGAACATGAGGAGGGGGAAGGGAAAAGGAGCAAACCTTTGTGATGAGGAAAACGGGGAACAAGCGATGAGGGTTCTGTTAACTGGTGATGGTCGCACTGTCCGGCGATGGGCAGTGTCAGGGTGATGGCTCAAATGGTTTTGTTTGTTTTGGGGGGTTTTACATCCTGGCAACATCTAAGACCCGTCCTGATATGCCCTTAGATGTTGCCAGGGCGTAAAACTCCCAAAGCCAACCAACATCTAAGATCATATCAGGACTGGGTGGTGACTTGTGACAGCGCACACTCATGGCGACTTTATAGTGCTGCCCCAATGGGGGACCAGGCCGCCATTATCCTGACACCGAGCCAACCAGTCCTTGCCCTATCCTAATAATGCCGAGTAACAGGGTATGAAGCGACAAGTATCGATTTTTAATTCGTTGGTTTGACTCGTCCAGGGTTCGAAACCCATGGGTTCAAATACCATGATCTACCAAAACGGGAGCTGAACGCTCAACTCATTCAGCCATCTGCTCTGGTCTTGGGGTGAGGAGGTCTCTGATTGCAGAGGTGAGGGCTTCCGTTTGGTATTTTCTTGTCTAATTTAACAACGCCTCTAGAGCACATTGATTTTTATCATTGGCTATTGGACATCGAACATATGGTCATTCTGACATATTTATTTGGAGGAAACCCACTGCCACCACATAGGCTGTCTTTCCAATAAGCAGCAAGGGGTCTTTTATATGCACTTTCCCACAGACAGCCTTTGATGAACCAGTCGTGGACCACTGGTTGGAATGGAAAATAGCCCGAAGTGCAAATGGGTCCACTGAGCAGGATCGATATGATGACCAACACCTTCACAGGTAGACACTCTACCACCTGAGCTACGTCCCGCTCCCCAGGTGAGGGCTTCCAGAACAATTTACCCTCGGGGCAGAGCAGCGAGTCAAAAGACAAATGACTAGTAGACTGTTGATGACTCGTTAGTAAATCGAGTTATTCAAGTTGGTGCTAGTTGATGATTTATTAGTGACTCTCGCCTCCCTTCGACTTCATCATTCCTCCTAACGACCCGCTTGTGTTGCCAACAAAGAACGCGCTCCACCGGCCATCACTATGGTTCCTCTATAGACCGGTAGGGGCGCCACCACTGGCTGTCACAGTGTTACCCATTTTCACCTCAGCTGCCAACTCCCTAATGCGGAATCAATGGTACAGGTGCCATGTCTGTATGTGGCGATGCTGAAAGGTTGTTCTTAATTTGTTGGGCCGGGCGCGGTGGCTGAATCGGTACAGTGTGGGTCTCACGTGCAGAAGGTCGGGAGATCGGTTCCCGGTCGAGTCAAATCAATGACTTATAAAAATGTATACTTGTCGCTTCATAGCTTGGTGCTCGGCATTAATAGGATAGGGCAAGGATTGGTTAGCTCAGTGTCAAGATAATGTAACTGAGTGGGATATTGGGTCATGGTACCAGTGGTCTGATTTCCCAGTGGGGCAGCACTATAATGTTGTCATGAGTGCGCACTGTCACAAGTCGGTAGTCCTACCTGTCCGGGTTTGACTCAACCGCGATTTAAGCTAAGTAGTGACAAGTATAAATGGTGAACCTTTTTGGGGACACGTCAACTCGTGTGAATGAATATCCACCAATCACTGGGGCGGGGGGAGGGGGGTGTGCATTTGGGGGATATTCATCCATCAAGGCTATGCGGTATGACTCAGCAATACTGCAGCTTACACCCACTCTCAGGTCATTATGTCATAACATGATCTTGGTAGTGCTGATGGGTACCAGACGGGATGGCCGAATGAGTTGAGCATCCATCTCACATTTTGGTAGATCGTGGAATTCGGACCCACTGGTTCAAACCCTGGTCGAGTCAAACCAAGGACTTAAAACTTTATACTAGTCACGTCCTAGCCAGGCGCTCGGCATTATTAGGATAGGGCAAGGACTGGTTGGCTCAGTGTGAAGATGATGTGACTGAGTGGGATATCAGGTTATGGTGCTGGAAGCATTGTGTCCCAGTGGGGCAGCACTATAAAGTCACCATGAGTGTGCACTGTCACAAGTCGGTACCTGTCCTTATATGACCTTAGATGTTGCCAGGACGTAAAACTCCCGGATGTTTGCACTTCAATTATCTCCAAAGTTAGCCATTTAAAATTAAAGTTACCACAAACTAAAGTACGATAGATTATAACAATCAATTTAATATAATTATCTCATAAAAATGGCCGGAACTCAAAACTATCGGACCATGCAACTTTGGTCATAATGCTTGCATTGCGTTTGATGCGCGGCAGGGAAGGGGACCCCCCCCCCCTTGCTCTGACCGTTGCTCATTACATCATCTCCCTCGCTTCCCCCCTTATAACCAGCCCGCCTGGCCACCTCCAGCCACTCGCGCTCCAGCCTCCCCCGGCGCTACTCCTCTCCAGTTATTTTCTCCACCCACCCACCCGATCTTCTCCTCCTTCTAATGGGGTGGAGGGCTCCTCGGCTCCACCTCGCAGCTCTCACTAGTTCCCTAGCCTCCCTATGAGCTCTCATTATCTTTTCCATTATCACTCCTTTTGACCTGCATTATCCTGTATTGCATAACCTTATCATCACAATTATTGACCTGCATTATCCTGTATGTTTACCCTGTATTATCCTGTACATACTTAGCACCTATCAATAAAGTGCTTTTTTCTCCACTCGCGCCTCCTCTTCCTTACTTGTCGTGCATCAAACAAGTCGTCGGTGAAAACCTTTTGAAAGCCTTACAATTGCTGAGGAGGGTCAAGTATAGGAGGCTAGACTCACCTAACTAGGCACGAACACACCTCCAAATCTAGACGGGGATGGGGGTGGAGCGGGACTGCATCAAGGAGTCTAGATAATCAAATGGTTAGGACCGTGGAATAATATACCTCCTTCCTTGAAGATTTATACTGCTTATCATGGATAAGCCTGAATAGGCTTGTTTTCACCATTAGACAGTTTGTCGATAGAAAGCCTGAGCCTACACTTTCACCGACCCAAGTGATTTTTAACCTCTGACACCACATAGACATGGTATGAGAGCAACTGGCCTTTGATGACACTGTAAGTTATACACAGCGGTGGAAATCCAAATTGGTAGAGGTGGGGGCACAGGGAATCGAACCACTGACCTTCAGATTAGGAGTCCGACCTAGAAAAAAGTCAGACACTCTAACCACTCCGACACAGAGGACACCTCAAGGAATATTACTTCATTTGTTTATTTACTCTTCAACATGAAATGCAGAAAACATATCAGTGATTTAGAAACTACTAAAAAAAATAATGTAACCTAGAAAAAACAGATGATATTTAAGTGGACTAACACAAAGTATACTGACAGCTGGATTGTTGGACTGTTTGCAATCTACAAACAGTTACAAGCCATAAACAAGTAGCGAAAAAACTAAATTATTACTAAAACCAAATCCAAAAGATTTGAATCAAATTGGACTAGTGCTGGTCTAGCGGTGAAAACAAGTGTTAACACACTTATCCTTTATGAGCATGGTAAATAAATTCATTGCAAAGAAAAAAAAGAGAAACACAACGCACCATATTGCACACGACTGACAGACTGGGGCGAACTGCAACTACTTGCGGGTGAGAGTTGGTGCAATGCTCCGCCCCCCCACCCTCACTAGGCCCTCCTTTGTATACAGACACCCGGCATGTTAGTATAAGCCTAACATGGCGTCTAATTGCCCTATTTTCGACATCATCACGAACCATTCCAAATCTCCACTGGCCAACCCGGCGACGTGTCCCCACCCCACCTCCCCACGTCCCACACTCCCCACCTCGTCACCTCCCACATCCCCACATCCCCACCTTTCTCACCTCTCCCAATTTCCCCACATCCCCACATCCCCACCTCCCATCTCCCCACTTCCCCACCCCCTTCACCTCACCAACTTATTGGTAGAGCCTGGGCCTCGTGTGCTGGCGATAGGGAGTTCGGTTCCCGGTAGAATCTATCACGTCACTACCACCACCACGCCACTACCATCACCACATCACTACCACTAGCACAACCACCAGCACATCACTACAATCACCACATCACTACAACCACTACATTACTACAACCACCACATCACTACAACCACCACATCACTACAACCACCACATCACTACAACCACTACCACCACCACATCACTACAACTACTACCACCACCACATCACTACCACATCACTACCACCACCACATCACTACAACCACCACATCACTACAACCACCACATCACCACAACCACCACATCACTACAACCACTACTACCACCACATCACTATAACCACCTCATCACTCCAACCACAACATCACTATAACCACCACATCACTACAACTACCACATCACTACAACCACCACATCACTACAATCACTTCACCACATCCACCACATCACAACAACCACTTCACCACAACCACCACATCACTACAACCACTACCACCACATCACTACAACCACCACATCACTACAACCACCACATCACAACAACCATCACACCACCACAACCACTACACCACCACCACATCACTACAACCACCACATCACTACAACAACCACATCACTACAACCACCACATCACTACAACCACCACATCACTACAACCACCACATCACTACACCCACCACAACCACCACATCACTACAACCATCACATCACCACAACCACCACACCACTACCACCACCACATCACTACAACCACCACAGCACTACAACCACCACATAACTACAACGACCACATCACTACAACGACCACTTCACTACAACCACCACATCACCACAACGACCACAGCACTACAACCACCACATCACTACAACCATCACATCACCACAACCAGCAGATCACTACAACCACCACATCACTACAACCACCGCATCACCACAACCACCACATTACTACCACCACCACCACATCACTACAACCACCACATCACTACACCCACCACATAACTACAACGACCACATTACTACAACCACCACATCACTACACCCACCACATCACCACATCACTACAACCACCACATCACTACAACCATCACATCACCACAACCACCAGATCACCACAACCACCACATCACTACAACCACCGCATCACTACAACCATCACATCACCACAACCACCAGATCACTACCAACACATAGGTATAAAGGAGAAAAAAACAGCACAAACAGAACTGTTTATAACTCATGGCTTTTTAGCATTAAGACGGTCTAAAAGACCAGGAAGAGAATGGATTGCAGGCTCGGCTCCTTTTAGGGGACTCGGTATAATATTCTCCCTGTGAATTATGGGAGCTTTCGATATGAATAAATCAGAAGAGTCCAGGAAGAAGGAGAACCGGATTTTTGGTAAATCTTAAATCTGTCAAATGTATGGCAATTTTTTTTAAATTCTTGCGTGGCTGTAAATGCTGTCATGATTTATTCACTGTTATTATGGGGACATTTCAACACTACATCATTAGACCACATCACGATCGCACATCCACACCACCACATCTCTACCACTACCATCTCGCTACCACCACATCACTACCACCATCACTACCACATCACTACCACAACCAGATCACTACAACCACCACAGCCACAAACAAATCACTACCACCACCACGTTACTACCACCACCACATGCCTACAATCACCACATCACTACCACGTCACTGAACCACCACATCACTACCAACACCACGTCACTACAACTAGTACAAGCACCACATCACTACTGCCATAATCCTATCACCACATGAGCATCACACCACTACCACCACCACACCACCACATCACACCACCACCACCACACCACTACCACCACCACACCACCACATCACACCACTACCACCATTACCACCATCACTACCACATCACTACCACAACCACGTCACTACAACCACCACAGCCACAACCAAATCACTACCACCACCACGTTACTACCACCACCACATGCCTACAAGCACCTCATCACTACTGCCATAATCCTATCACCACATGAGCATCACACCACTACCACCACCACACCACAACATCACACCACCACCACCACACCACTACCACCACCACATCACACCACTACCACCACCACACCACTACCACCACCACCACATCACACCACTACCACCACCACACCACTAACACCACCACATCACACCACTACCACCACCACATCACACCACTACCACCACCACACCACCACATCACACCACTACCACCACCACCACACCTCCACAGACTGGGGAACCCCTCTAGCTCACACTTGCACATTAGCCATAATGAACACTAACCTTGCCACTCTCCTCCACATATTCAGTTACACAAACAGAAAAGGTGTGCTGGGAGAGCATTGATCAGCATACAGTCCCAGCAGCCTATACCGGATCCCTTTAAACTATAGTATATGTGTGGGATAACGCCCACCCCCTACATGGCCAATATTTCATAAACGCCCACCACTTAAACTCCCATATGTGGGTAAATGCCCATCCACCACTATAGTGATTTGCCAATTTAAACGCCCAGGACGTTAACCCACGTGAATACGGTACATACACCCAGAAGACCAGTGCATCGGTGCCACAAATAGCACACAACAGAAATCCCTTTAAGTTTAAGGGCTAGCTGGTTCGTGGAACAATCTACCAGGGGCTCATTCCCAGATAACACATGATTGAACTGATTCCCGGAAAGTGCCCACATCCAGGTTACCAGGCGACACAGAAGTATTTGACATGTGACCACTGATTGGTTGAATGGGGCCCAGAATTACCGGATCCAGTTAAACAATCACGTGGGTGTTCGAGTCTGTGGCTATGTAGGCAGGCTAAAGTGAAAAACAATACAGACGGAGAGAAAGAGAGAAAGAGAGAAAGTAAAGCAAAGGTAAGAGTGTAAGAGAAAGTCCAAGCCCCTCTGGTTTATTATATATAGTACATGGTATGCAGGTATTGCAGGTATTGCAATACCTCAGGGAGTTTGACGCCCTGTCCTGCAGAGTTGTAAACCACTGCCTTGTGGTACAGGTTCTTGACAGAACCTAAGGCTAAGGGAGCAAACCCTAAACAGAAAACCATGTCACTGTGGCAGCATTAAAGGCGGTTGATGTATGGAACTTCCAACATCTCCTGAGCAGCCACTGCAGGGACAAATAGTTTTGCGCCTGACTGGACATGTTCTTGCTGGTGTGAAACCTCTATTTGCTCCCCGAGAGAGTGCCGCTCATAACCTGCAAAAGCCAGCAGCATTTCAACACTCTTTCGTGAAATGTTGAGAGCTAAATGAAGAGCGGCAGTCAAGTAATGAAAGCAGTCTTTGTCGCATCACAACCGACAGCATGATGATAATGACATGGATTCCTGGTATAGGATCATGCCATTCACTTCAACCAATAGGGACACAGCATTCCCAGTTCCTCCAATAGGGACTCAGCATTCCTGGTTACCATGACCACCACTGGTCTGCCCACCCCCAGAGCTGGTTGACCTGTGGCTACCACCAACCTAGACCCCTGTGTGCATTGACCCCTACCTCAGCAGAGAGCCAGACCTGCCAATCACCCCTATGTCTATAATTACTTGCCCTCAAGCAAGTATATTTATACACAACATACATATACGCACACTCTTGGCCGGCCACACAAACTAATAATAGAGGATTTCCATTTCCCCCCTATGGTGATTATCGGAATCTTTTACAACGTGATCTAAGAGGCTGTCGGGGACCAGCCGAATTTGGAACGCTGCTTATTTATATGTTCTTACATGGAGACGCCACTAGCACCCACTGTGGTAGTTGTGAAGGCTAATGCTTGATGGTGGTTCATAAATAATAATAATAATAAAAATACAATATTTATTACCACATGATCATTGTACCTACAAGTTGATATTTATATCAGTAATGCTTCACATGAAAAAGGAGAAAGCAGAAGTACAATACTTATGAGGTGCTTTGCCCAGTTAAAAATAACACATATACATTACTAATACTATAAAAATAATAACAAATTTAAAAAAACGGTAAATGTATATTAATATTACCTTCAATACTGTAAATGACATCTCATTATTTATGTACGAGACAATTGTGTACTTTCATTTTGGTAAAGCTTGAAGATTTTCTTTTTATACATTTGTTTAAACATATAAATGTGTTTTTAACATTTAATATTATTATCAAGTGAATTCAATATTTGTATCAGTTTATACCGTGAGTAAATACACATTGAAACTTTAAGGTCATTCCTTCAAATACTTGTCTTAGGTTGACATTCTGCCATGTATCATTGCTACTATC
Organism: Branchipolynoe longqiensis; assembly: GCA_030323885.1. Classification (NCBI taxonomy): domain Eukaryota; kingdom Metazoa; phylum Annelida; class Polychaeta; order Phyllodocida; family Polynoidae; genus Branchipolynoe; species Branchipolynoe longqiensis. The sequence goes on along the minus strand of CM059190.1, from coordinate 29,841,800 downwards.
TGAACTTATTTTAAATAATGACAGTAGATCTTTGTTTGCATTGTAAATGATCATACTAGATTGTATCTTGCATAAATACTTCACTGCTAGTTGAAAAGGGACTTGCACTTGTTATCCGCTATGGTACCCCCAACCCCCCCTGCACTAAAATACACATGTCAGGGGGATCATTATATATATACAGAGAGAGACCAATAATACACAATTATCAAATAGGGATCTGTAAGTTTTGCAGCTTGCAAATTAGGCCAAAGTTTTAAAAAGATACAAGTACATAAAACCAAATATCATCAATAACAGGTTCAATAAAACTAACAGAATATGGCCAAATCCCCCAAAGCATAAAATAATCAAGAACTCAAACAATGATAGTTGTATATAATATACTAAATACGTTTTTTTATAATAAATAAATACATAAAAACAAATCGATCGTCAAATAGTTATTTCTTGGCTTTGGTGTATTGACGTCATAGAAGAGTGTTTAGCAATCCCTATGATCGCTCAACAGCCAGGTGCGAACAGTTTATCAATGCACAAACTGTTTTTTGCCTCATTTTACTGTCCTTCAGAAGACAGGACACCTCTTATGTCAGGACCACATTGTGCTGAGTACAGAGTTGTCCTGGAGACGAACTAGTCAGTAATACAGTGCACATCTGTAGGTAGAATCTAAAAGACTTACAATTCCAGGGGGACGAGTGTAGTACCGTGCTCTGACCTCTCATGCAAGAAGCCGCATAGACAAGTAGGCGTTGGTAGGATGGTGATATCAAGGAGCCTAGGTGGTATAATGATTAGCACACTGGCCCAGAATACAAGAGACGTGGGTTCGATTCCCGCTCTAGGCGCAATATTTCCCATTTCCATCAGCAGGCAGCAGTCTGCAGTAGTCTACTGGTGCCTTACTCCCTGTGGGGAGTAGGGCACCAGTAGAATACTGGCGCCACCATCGGAGTGATCGCCTGTCCATTATCCAGGACAGATGCGGGGAAGGGGAGACAAATGTGCCGGTGGGTTTAATTGGATTTACCGAGTTATCAAAGTTCGAATTGGATAGATAATTGAACTGCAGCATGGCTGGAGAACACAATCACAAATGGCCGGGCAGTAGATGAGAATTTAAGTGAGATGTCAGACTGGAGTTCTCATTGCGTCGGCTGATTAGAATGGCTATGTAATTTACATCGAGGGTCATAACAGATGAAACTTTCCAATGGAATATCTATGCAATTAAGCGCATGAATTCTAGTAATACTACTACTACGAATAATAATTAAAAAAATAAAATATTAATAATAATAGCTAAAGTTAATTATAATAATACAAATAATAAACATAATAACAATAATGAAACAAATAATAATAATAATAATAATAATAAAGAAAAGAAGAAAAAGCAGTTTGTTTGTTACGTTCATTCGCTAAAGTTGGATGCTCCAATACTCAGGTATTTCTGCATTTTATTTTTGTTGATGAATATATTAGGTTGATCATTATAATCTATTTTGCTCTAGTTTGAAATAACTTTAAAGTTAAATCATTTTTGGATATATTTGAAGTGAAAACATGCCAAATTTGTTTTGACGTGCACAACGAAATGTTGGACATGCGCTTTGTTTGCCCCATTTCAAGTGTTGGTTGGATGTTGGAGTTTTACTTCCTGGCAACATCTAAGGTCATATCATGACGGGTACCGACTTGTGACAGTGTGCACTCATGGTTTCTTTACAGTGTTGCCCCATTGGGAAATCAGGCCACTAGCAACATTACCTGATAACCCACTCAGTCACATTATCCTGACTCCAAGGTAACCAGTCCTTGCCCTATCCTATTAATACCGAGCACCAGGCTAGGAAGCGACTAGTATAAATCTGATAAGTTATTGGTTTGACTCAACCAGGAATTGAACTAAAAATCATTTGTTTGACTCGACCGGGAACCGAACTCCCGATCTCCCACACGTGAGGCCCACGCTCTACTGATTCAACGACCGTGCCCGGTCTTAATATAATGTAATAGGGCTACTGTCCTACATGTGCTTCTTGTGTGGATTTCTTTTAAATTCTAATCACAACTATTCTACATTGACAAGACGCCACTACTGTGTAGTGCTACAGAGTGCTCCACCGTCACTCCAGTTTAGGCTATTTTCTTTCCAACCAGTGGTCCACAACTGGTTCATCAAAAGCTGTGGTATGTACTGTCCTGTCTGTGGGAAAGTGCATATAAAAGACCCCTTGCTGCTTATCGAAAAGAGTAGCCTATATGGCTGCAGTGCGTTACTTCCAAAGAAATATGTCAGAATGACCATATTGTAAAATCGTCCGGTTGTGTCCATTCTTATGCCAGGTATACCCACCGTGGTGTCGCTTCTCTGCAGTGACAGTCTTTCTTACATATTTGATGTCCAATAGCCGATGACACAAATCAATGTGCTCTAGGGGTGTCGTTAATAAAACAAACTGTTTTGTCCACTGTCACCTGACCAGGGGCCATATGCAGGAGTCAGTGTTAGCGGGGTTTGGTGTTAGAGCCTGTTACCGTTTAGCTATCACCGACGTCGGGAACTGTGTCAAGTCATATGCAGGAACGCGTAACACTTTCATTATAGCTAAACGTGAATTTATTTATAGATTTGGGAAATCCCTCTGCGTCTGTACCCATATTAGGCTTAAATCTATTAAATGCTATCATATTTAACAGAATTAGATACGCAATAAGTGAAATTTGATGAAATTAACCCTAAATTCGAAGCAATATTAACACTGCCGCCACCACGGTGGCGATATTAATATTTATATTTTCGAATCGACGAACGTAAAGTAAACAAATCGCCACCGCCGCCGCATCGACGTCACTTTCCATACTGGCGGCAGCAGCGGTTGCTTGCATTCGTCGGTTCGACAATATTAATATCGCCGCCTTTGCGGCTGCAGCGTTAATCTCGCTTCGATTTTAGGGTTAATTTAATCAAATTTCACTAATTGACTACGTAACTCTGTTAAATATGACAGCATTAAATAGATTTGATACCTAACACCGCCTGTAAACCAGCTATTTTTCTGGTTTAGCTTAACCTAGTTTAAGCTTGTGGTGTTAGGCCTAACACTGCTCCATGCATACCGACTTTTCGGCGCTAAACCAGAAATCCCGTCTAAATGTGTTTTGGCTCGCTAACACTGCTTCATGCATACGGCCCCAGGAGTTGAATGAGTGGCTGGGTGGACACTGACGTTGTCATCCTTAAAGTGATGTATTACATATGCCTACATGAATGTGAAATGGGGTATTTCGATTATATCATCAAATTGGTTCCTGTGAGACAACGATTAATCAGATGGGACGGTGGAATATCATTATTGGCGTCCGTTGTATAAAATAAATAACAGTAACAAAAACCTTAATATCCCGGGGTCATCCTGATAAAGGAGTGTGAAGGCGGGTTAAGGGGTGGTGGCGGTGTGGGGGTGTCTGGGTGGAGGGTGGAGGGACTGATGCCTGGTGGGGGGGGGGGGGCTTGTCGGGGTGGGGTGCTGGTGGCGGTGTGGGAGTGTGGGGGTGTCTGGGTGGAGGGTGGAGGGGCTTATCGGGGTGGGGTGCTGGTGGCGGTGTGGGACTGTGGGGGGGGGGGGGGGGCTTGTCGGGGTGGGGTGCTGGTGGCGGTGTGGGAGTGTGGGCGTGTGGGGGTGCTGGTGGAGCGGGAGGGGATGGTGCCTGCATATAGCCCACATCCGACCGAAATTGCTCATTTTACGTCCAATAATATCGGATGGATTTACTACCCCTCTGTGTGGTGGTGGTGGTGGAGGTGGAGGTTGTGGAGGTATGGGTGGTGGTGAGACAACGATTAATCAGATGGCACGGTGGAATATCATTATTGGCGTCCGTTGTAAAAAATATATAACAGTAACAAAAACCTTAATATCCCAGGGTCATCCTGATAATGGAGTGTGAAGGTGGGTTATGAGGGTATGGTGGTGGCGGTGTGGGGGTGTCTGGGTGGAGGGTGGAGGGACTGATGCCTGGTATGGGGGGGGGGGCTTGTCGGGGGGGGGGGGGGGGCTGGTGTGGCGGTGTGGGAGTGTGGGGGTGTCTGGGTGGAGGGTGGAGGGGCTTGTCGGGGGGGTGCTGGTGGCGGTGTGGAGGTGTGGGGGGGGGGGGGGCTTGTCGGGGTGAGGTGCTGGTGGCGGTGTGGGAGTGTGGGGGTGTCTGGGTGGAGGGGGAGGGGATGGTGCCTGCATATAGCCCATATCCGACAGAAATTGCTCATTTTACGTCCAATAATATCGGATGGCTTTACTACCCCTCTGTGTGGTGGTGGTGGTGGTGCAGATGGCGTTGAGGTGGTGGAGCGGAGGTGGAGGTGGGGGTGGGGTGGTGGGGGAGTGGTGGTGGAGGTGGGGGGTGGGGGCTCATCACACACGTTTTTCCATGACAACAATTTCACACACTACCTCCTCCATCAAAACCATCGACACATTTTTTAAAGCAGAATTATTTTGTTATCTATCGTTTCCCCCCGATCATTCATCCTAATTAAAGCGCAACAAAATACCTAACATTTGAATAATCCCATCATGTAACAATTACAATTAAACATTTGCAACAGGCAACACATTAATTAAGATCCTGCTCCCACCCCACCTCCCACCTCCCAACCTTCCACGAAAAACAGCAAACGCGACAAAATGTGGTCAGCAATAAATGACTTGTAAGTGTTAGTTTCACAAGCTTCGAATGGACCCCGCGTCCCGCTTGGTGGCGCCAGCAGTGAGCAATGACCCTGTATGAGAACGAGGCTCCCAAGGGGAGCAGCTGCCTAAGTGTGCGGGGTTAACTTGGTGCATTGGAGCCAAGTCAAGTGTGTGTACACTTTATTGAATATGACTGTCTGGTCCTGATCTGGGACCACCCCACCCACCCTCCTCCTCTCCCCGGGTACAGCATTCTATAAATAGACACCAAGGCTCTTGTTGACAGGTAATCGATACACCATTAGCTATTAGTGTGTTTGTCTGCTCTGGTTGGATATGGCTACCTCATCCATTGTCAGCGGATATGCTGTTAACCATGGTGTCTGCTTAGACATCACTTTTGTGCTCGGAAGATAGAGGTGGGAGGGTGGCTGTCACAGCGGAAGTATGTAGATGGGTCATTCTCTAAAACTGGGCATCAACGTGTGACATGGAAACCAAAAGTGGAAACCTTCCAAATAATAGCAACAATCCTCCCAAATAATAGCCTAATCCAATGTCCTATGAAGGTTTGCATGTTGTGCATATGTCAGAGTTGAAAGAAATGAGTTTGACTTTTTGAATTAGATCTTATACAAATTGAGCAATACATTAATATCACTCGTGTAACATGAAAAGCAAAGACACATCCAGAACCTCATTTTAACATATACAACATAGTCAAACAAGATTTTATTCATTGCTGTTAAGCAGACAAGGTTATGACTTACAAGAAAAAAGTTGAAAAATAAGTTGAAAACAAGTTTGGCTACATGCATAGTGTCAATGTGTAAATTTTCACATTTTCACTCTAGTGCAAAATCATACGATTATGATATTGATATCTTATGTGGGATGAATTCAATACATGAAGAACTGCTAACATACCTAATAGACAGAGGCTAAAATAATTATTTGACTTGCTATCAATAAAACAAAGGCTTAATTATCAGCATTGTAACGTGGAAACCATATATGTGGTGCCCAGTTTTGAGAATAACCCAGATAGGATTCTGGGTGCTTCGGTTGTTGGAATTTTACATCCTGGCAACATCTAAGGTCATATCAGGTTTGTGATTTGAGCGTAAGATGGTTTGGTTTGGATGTTGGAATTTTACGTCCTGGCAACATCTGAGATCATATCAGGACAGGTGCTGACTTGTGACAGTGTGCATTCATGATGACTTTATAGTGCTGCCCCACTGGGAAATCAGGCCGCCAGTACCATGACCCAATATCTCACTCAGTCAGATTATCTTGACACTGAGCGAATCCGTCCTTGCCCTATCCTGTTAATGCCAAGTGCCAAGTTAGGTAATGACAAGTATCAATTTTGTAAGCCATTGGTTTGACTCGGTTTCTAGGTTTCAAACTCCCGCCCTTCCACGCAGGAATCATGCACTCAATCATTTCGGCCACTGTGTCCAGTATTCTATAGTTACTCTTCGCAGTTATCAGTACAATGACGTTGATATTCCCAGAACGAGATTATTTCATTAAAGTTGCATGTTCCGCTGAAACTATTGAAAGCATCAACTTTTCAAAACCAAAACACTATCTGGTCACGAGAGGTTTTGGTGGGAAGCTGGGGTCTGGGTCCTCCTGTAACCGGGGGGGGGGGGGGGGGGGGAGAGAGGTGCTCCACCCCAGCGCTAGGTGGCGCCACCAGAGCCGGTGGGTATCGGTGTTCTTTCCCCTGGTGGCGGGTGGAGTCGGATCGGGTCGTTCCGGGCTGCTCCCTCCCTCCGCCCCGTAAATTAACCATGTTACGTTAACATGCACAATTCACCCTATTCACACGCGACCTAATTTGTCATCATAACGAGGTTGAGTAAGCGTCAGTATTGGAAATGGCCATAAGATACTATTGTGTGCCAATGTGTATGAACTACTACATAAATTAAAGGAGTAAAATTTGAAGATATTAACATTTGAAACTATCATAATCATTTTTGCTTACCCTTTTTCTATTTATTGGTCAATTTTCATGAAGATTGAGTGATGATCAGATGCATTTCAGTAGGCAATGTCAACAAAGTCAATCACCTTGGCTGCCAATCTTTTCTTAAATTCAAAATTGCATAACTTTCTTAACATAGATATATTTTTTTTAATATATTTTAACCCTTTTAAAGCTTTTTAAAATTTGTATGACATCCACCTGTGCTGGGTGCCTGGCCATGCCGGCATACAAGGAAACGAACGAGCTGATCGGGCTGCCAAGAAGGCCCTGAACTGTGATCTTGAACCGTGTCTGATCCCTCACTCTGATCTGAAACCACTAATAGCCACCCACATAAAATCCAAATGGCAACATGAGTGGGATGAAAACATTAATAAACTTAAAGAAATTGGTCCATCTGTGGGAAAACTACCACAGACTCATGCGGGAGGTTGGCGGGACCAAGTGGTCCTTAGCCGCTGCCGTATCGGCCACTCATGGCTTACACATGCTTTTCTGCTCAAGGGGGAACCTCCCCCTGAATGTGTTGGGTGTCAGTCCCCACTGACACTCAAACACATTTTACTAAGTTGCGTTGATTTTTTGCCCATTGAACCCTCTTCTACATCCGGTAGACAGCCAGGCTTATCCCACACATAGTTGCAGGTGTCGCCACCGCCCCACTGTGGTGGCACCACTCAACCGAACTCTGTGAACCCCAAACCTGACGTCACTTCAGTTTGATAAAAGTATTAAGCATTTGCTGAATATGCATTCATTGTTCATGCCTCGGACTGATCATATAAAGACAATTGACCAAAAACATAAGAACTGTACCGAAATGAATACCAGCAAACGATAAATATTAACTTCCAACTCATACCAAATTTGTGTCCCGTGTCGCTGAATTATATGGTATTGCATGGTTCCAGAATGACCATACAACATTTTGTTTCTTCCCTTTTTTTCTAAATATATAGTAAATATGCAAATCAGTGGATTTAATCACAAGTAAGAGGCTGGTATCTAGTAAATAGGTACACTGATTTGCCCATAAATGTAAGTTATTATATACTGAAGGATAAAGCATGATGGTGACAGGAAAGAGTTAAGTAAATCAGAACAGTCATATTGGCATGGGCACCAAATCGCCTTAGTTACCGGCCATGTCGCGACTACTTCCGGTCGTGGGAAGTCCAGTGTCCTTGTGGATCCTTCCAAAATCAGTCTAGATGCATCATGGTCATTCCCCACATGGTGATTAGCTTGTTTTGCTAATAGACCTCATGTGTTACCAAGCAAATCAGCAATGCAATTATTTTTGTTGTTTAATTATCCGAAATTGAATCCATTGATTTTAGAATTAGAACAAGTGCATAACTTGGATAAAGGTACGATTCCATTAAAGCATAGTGTCACATGTAATTTGTGATGTGCGTAAGGTGGAATGTGACATGAGATGTGTGACATGTAATCATGTGACATGGAATATAGCATGTGATATACAACATGTGGCATGTGATGAATGGCATGTGATATGTGACAAAGGATATGTGATATCTGACTTATGACAGGCAATATGCGGCGACATGTGACATGTGCTATGATGAATGAAATGTGATATTGACATGTGATATATGATAACTGACATTACATGCACTATGCGCATGTGCGGCATGTGCTATGATGAATGACATCTGATATGTGTGACAATGGATATGTGAGATATGACATTCAAAATGTGACATGTAACATATGACATGCACTATGATGAATGGCAGGTGATATGTGACAAGGGATGTGTGATACATGACACATCACATGCAACATGTGACATGATGAATGATATGTGATATGTGACAAGGGACATGTGATACATGACACATCACATGCAATATGTGACATATAACATGCGACATGTGCTATGATGGATGACATGTGATATGTGGCATGTCATATATGACACATGACATGCAATATGCGACATGTAACATGCGAATTGTGCTATGATGAATGATATGTGATATATGTTGTGCTGCATGTTATATGTGGCATAAATGACATGTGATAAATGACATGACATTTGGTTTGCAATATACAAAATGGGGCATACTGCATGCAATATGATGAATGTCATGTAATATGCGACATGTGATATCTGACTTACAAAATGCTTAAGATGACATGTGGTATATTGCATGTGAAATATGACATCTAGTATGCAATATGTAACATATGGTATCTGACATACGCCATGTAATAATTTGCATATGAAATGTGATATCTGACATACATCATGTGATATGTGACACGTACGCGGTAGCCCAATCGATACAGCGCAGGCTTCCCATCGTGGAAGGTCGGGAGTTTGAAACCTGGCCAAGTCAAACAAAGGACTTGGACAATTGATACTTGTCACTAATCAACCTAGCGTTTGACAATACTAGGACACGGTAGGTAATGATGGTGGTGTGTCTGAGTGGGATATCGGGTTATGGTGCCGGCAGCCTAATCTCCCAGTATGGCAGCACTATAACGTCGTCATGAGTGCACACAGTTACAGGTCGGTACAGGTTCCGATGTTGCCATATATGTTGCCAGGACGTTAAACCCCAATAAACAAAACAAAGCAAACAGCTTGCAATATGCAATATGCAGCATTTCGATGCAGTCATGGTATCAATCCCCGGCCGAGTCAAACAAACAACTCATTAAATTTCCGCTTCCTACTTACCTTCGCCAATAGTAGGATCGGGCAAGGACTGGCTTACCCAATGGTAAGATAATGTGACTGAATTGAATATCAGGTCATGGTGGTAACGACCTTGCATGCCAGTAGACCAGCACTATAAAGTCACCACGTCACAAGTCCGTTCTCTTGCGGATGTTGCCTTAGATGATGTTCGGTTATAAAACCCCAAACACAAATACAGAACAGGCATTCCATGGAGCCTTTTCGATAACAATGTGTCCACGCTGTTTTTAATAAGCGGACGCCAACTGCGACATGAAGTCACAAGAATGATCAGGAAATCAATTATATACTCTAACTTAAATCACAAAATGGCTATTCTCCAGGCTACATGTACAAAATAAGATCCCCAGAATATTTGTAATGCCTAATTCCAACTTGCTGCTGTCTATATGGTTCATACCATCTCGTATCATACCATCTCATATGCCTCATAATTCACGGCGAGACATGAGTGGTATAATAGTGCTTTATTTAATCAGACGAATAGAACAGCAATCGAACACAGTGAACAGTACAAATAGACTCGGGCTCTCAACCCTACCCATGACAGTTTTTTTACCCCAAACCTCCAGCCATATGCATGGAGCGGTGTTAGCGGCGTGTGGTGTTAACCCTCTAACACCGGGTAGCTATCACCGGTTATCAGGGGTGTTGCGAAGTATGTCATGCCGTATGCATGGTGGCCTAAACGGCTCGTGTTAGCTATACGTGAATTAATTTTACATTATGGAAATCTGTCTGATCCTGTTGCCGGTGAGCACCGGTATTGCACAATATCGCTGCCGATTCGGCAGCCGGGAACCAGCAGCCTTGTTACTGGTGAGCCTGTTGCCGACGAGCACCGGTATTGCACAATATTGCCGCCGATTCAGCGGCCGGGAACCAGCAGCCTTGTTACTGGTGAGCCTGTTGCCGGCGAGCACCCCTATTTCCAAATATCACAGCCGATTCGGCGGTGGCGGCGATTTGTTTAGTTTACATTCATCGATTTGACAATATTGATATCGCCGCTGATGTAGCTGCGGTGTTAATATTGCTTCGCTTTTAGGGTTAATTTGATGAAATTTCACTTATTGCGTATGTTATTCTGTTAAATATGACAGCATTGAATAGATTTGGCCCTAACCTAACACGAACACTGCTGTAAACCTGCTATGGGCTGGTGTTAGAATCTCCGACTTTAAACTCGCGGTGTTGGCCTAACACTGCTCCATGCATAGCGACTTTTCGGCGCTAAACCAGAAATCCCATCCTAACCGTGGTTTGGCTTGCTAACACCGCTCCATGCATATGGCTGCAGATGTAGTTGAGGGGTGAGCAGCGGAAAATTGTAGATCGGCCAGACCTTGCGGTGTCGTGTCAAGGCGGCGAGTGGACGATAACCCAGAGGCAGGCTGAGGCACCAACACTGGAGGAGCTGTTTGATGCTGGGTGGCGGCAGCTGTGTCATTGAGTTAATATAAGAAAGTTAGGGTGTGCCAATCGTTAGGGTGTGCAAGTGTCAGTGGTAAAGTTTGGCGGGCCGACCAACTCCCATCTCGGCGAGAATTACCTATGTTAGGATGTACAATTGTTAAGGCATGTACAATTGTTAAGGCCGGAAGACCAGCTGAAGAAGGATATTATTCAACTAGAATATAAAGAATTGTGAACAACAAAAAAAGAGGGTGTACTATTTTAAATCATGGTTGATTCAGTAGGGGGCGCCACTCTCCCTCCTCCCTCACTACCTGAGCCTCCACTCCAGTACTCCACGGTCCATGCACCACCCAGCCTCCGCTAGGGGCCGCCACCCTTCAACGAAGCAACACCACACTGCACTTTGCTTGACACTGCGTACTGCCATCTTCCGCCCTCCTTACTCACTCCGCAAAGATCTCAGCTCACACCGGGCGCAGTGGCCGAATTGGTAGAACGTGGGCCTCGCATGCGGGATATCGGGAGTTTGGTTCCCGGTCTCGTCAAATGAATGACTTATAAAATTGATAGGTGTCGCTTGCTAGCCTGGTGCTCGGCATTAATAGGATAGGACAAGGATTGGTTAGTTCAGTGTCATGAAATTGTGACTGAGTGGGATATTGGGTCATGGTGCTAGGGGCCTGGTCTCCCAGTGGGGCAGCACTATAAAGTCACCATGAGTGTGCATTGTCACAAGTCAGTACTCGCCCTGATATGACGTAGATGTTGAAAGGACATAAAACTCCAACAACTAACCTGTTTGTTGGCAACATGAATACATCGGAAGCTGGGTAGGCCTGCACGGTGCTGCCACCTACAATGCATCTCATGTTCTACTTCCGCCCACGGTGAGCTGCTCCTGACCTCTGAAGACCTGGGGTCAGTAGGGAGTCTCTGCTATTCTCCATTTTGTGAGAGGGGGAGGGAGAGGGAGGCACAAACATAAAGAATAATACAAAAATCTAGGTCAACCGGTGAATGTCCAACATTCCCAGCAGCTCTCTGTCACAGTCTATGACCTGTGCTTAAAGTTGCACAGTCCGATGAGTTTGAGTTTTTTTACATTTTCTTTGATAAATATATTAAGTCGATCGTAATAATCTACCTTACTTCGGTTGAGGTAACTTTGATTTAAAATTACTAACTTGGGAGATATTTGAAGTGCAAACATGCAAAATTAATTTAACCTGCCTGTCAAAACTCTGATCTCATAGGCTTCAGCAGTGACAGGTTCTATTAGATTAACAAATGGTATCTACAAGACAGGCAGCCGGAGAGTGTCATAGCAGCAGAGTCTGTGAACTGTTTCAAGTCCCGACTGGATGCATACTGGTTAAGCATTACGTATATCTTGGAGCCAGTGACAGTTGCTACAATCCACCACATCTGAAGAACTGTCTCCATTTCTATTAATTAACAGCGGCTACCAGGTCCAAGGCCTATTATAGCTGTATCCTATTTATTGATTGAAGTGCACAAGTACTGAAGATAAATGTTTTAGTTGTGAAAAGTTGAAGCTTTCATCGTGTGTGATGGTGGCATTGAGAGGAGTTTTCTACACATTGCAATAAACACCCAGATTATATTGTGCATTGTATCAATATTTGTTAACTTGTTGAGTTAGTTGTTGTATCCCTGTCAATTTGACGACACAACAAGGAACTATAGTATGGTAATTTATTAACATAATAAATTGAATTTGAATTTGAATTGAACCCGTGCTAACTCACGGTAGTGCTACACTTTCACAATTTATCCTGGTTAGTTGGTTGTTGGGGTTTTATGTCCTGGCAACATCTAAGCTCATATCAGGACTCGTGCTATCTTATCACAGGCTAAAACCTTCACCATTTTCTCCTGTCTAACCATGTATTTGAAGTAAACCCATGCTAACTTACTGCAGTGTAACATTTTCACCATTTTCTCCTGTCTATCCATGTACATATTTATTTGAATTGAACCGGTGCTAACTTACCAGAGTCTGACACTTTCACCATTTTCTCCTGTCTATCCATGTACACGTTTATTTGAATTGAGCCTGTGCTAACTTACCACAGTCTAACACTTTCACCATTTTGTTCTGTCTATCCATGCATTTGAATTGAACTCATACTAACTTACCGCAGTCTAACACTTTCACCATTTTCTACTGCCTAGCCATGCATTTGAAGCCGTTCTAACGCTTTCCCCGTTTGCCGTCTATTTGCAGAGTTTCCACGTGGAGAAGCTCACAGACGAGCAGATCGCTGGTAAGTGCATTGAGCAGCTCACAGCGCCGCCCCTCTCCCCCCGCCCCGCCCCGCCTACACACAACTCCCCCCACCACACTCACCACGCCCACTGAGCACGCCCGGTGCGCTTGGCCACCGGAATGGGGTACTGGTTTGTCAAGGCCCTCAGTAGTACTCTCAGTGTTCCCACCGTTTTATACAAATATAAATATGTATGTATAAGGATATATATGTATAAATATATATATAGTATCGCACTGTATTCATGTATATTCTTATATATGTATATAATATAGGTGTATATATGTAGGATATATATATATATATATATGGAACTAAATTGATATGCAGATAGTCGGGAACCACCCATTCCATATTTCCATTCCATATTTCCAGGAACCTTTCAAGACAGCTTCCAAAAATTGATAAGGAAGGGGGAGGGTCGACATTTGCTCTCCTCTGAGTGTCACTAGAGTGTCCCCAGCGCCCATGGGCCCAAGGTACTTAGAGATTGCCACAGATGTCCATTTAATAACAAGGAAATTAAACCTTGTGAGGATTCTTTGTTAATTGATCATTATTGCAAAATGGGAATAAGCACAATATAGCCACATATATGTTTTTGTATTATATATTTCATATATATATTCTATATGTATTATGCAACTTATATACTATATAATCAATATTTTCATATATATATTATATATATTGTATATACTATATAAATATGAATACATGCTAGATATTATAAATATATATTAGATACCTTATTTTATAATTTTTCTACATATTTTACATATATATTTTCAATATATTCAGTATAGTATATATTGCATTATTATATATTATTATATATGATTATATATTAAGATATATAATTATACAGAATTATAAAGTATTATATATTATAAAGTATCATATGGTGTTATAATAGCATTATATAATCAAATAAGCTAACATATATGCTTATCTATAATTAGCTATTGTATATTACTATATATTATGATTTATTATTATATATTAGTAAACATTAATACATGATTAACATCCTCTATTATATACTATTTCGATATTATGGTGTATCACTTACATTTACAGTCTACCACTTTCTATGTCTGGTGATCTTTCCACTTGGATAAAAGTGATATCGTAACAAAACCAGTCCGGTAACCTAATTTAGAATCATCAATGGCCTTTTATATGCTTTAATAAATATATGGCAATTGTACTTTCTAACGTAATCAAAATTACCATAATTTGAAAGCGAGTGATGAATAATTAACTTAATACATCCTAACACTATTCTACACTGCTCGGCTCTCGGTTCTCGGTTCTCGGTCCTCGGTTCTCGGTCCTCGGTTCGATATGTACTTCAATCTCAGCAATGTCCCCGTGACTTAACCCGGACCATACTCGTGCTTCACCCCTCATATCTGACAACAACTGCGTAACTGTCTATTCAGTGAATTCCCGGTGTAATGGTCCACATACTTTAAAATAAATTATTCCAGCAAATTCATAGTAAAACGAACCTCTGGGACTAAAATTGGATTTTGGCAATGACTCTAAGTGTTTTACACCCCCACTCCTTCCACCCCCCCCCCCCCATCCGTCTCCGTTACAATCACCCACCCACCCACCCTGCCAGCATCCTTACCAGTCCATCCTCTCACCCCTGTCATCCTCACCCTGATGTATAACGGTGACTGCCGTCTGTTACTAAGTCACCAAACCCCAACAGGATCCAACATGGATCCCCTAGCACGAGGAAATAGGCGCTCCGCTTGTTCTATCTAATCAAATAAATTGTCAACAATTAGAAAAAAATTAGGCCTCCCCTGCCATTGTAAATTGTGCTTTCATTCCATATTGAAAGTAGAGAAGGAATATAATTGCATTATGCAACTATTTATATGTGTATTTAACTATTTATATGTATGTATAATTTATATGTGTATATATATAACTGTGTTTTATATCCTAAGTGGTGTGTACCTATTACATATATTAATATATTAAGTATGCTTCTTAACAATAATCATTTTTAATAACTACAGCATTGTCTGACAGAGTTTATGCGAAAATAAGGCTTATCTGTCGATATGTTCTCTATAACTGAACTGAAAGAAATGGAAAAGAAAGAAAAACACTAATTGACGAAATCAATAAGTTGCCTATTTGATTAATTTAATGGGAAGCTAATTTGATTATATACATATTACATAATATAATATATGCAGGTACATTAAAGCTATATTTTTGTTGTTGTAATTTGTTCAAAATGCTTATAAGATCCTTTCTTACTGATGTTGTTGCCCCATTTTGGCAAAACTCTAACAGAAACACGCTGTAATAGTTGTCAATCGTTTGCCTCCCTATCTCTGTACTCATCAAATCCTTTGTTTTCATCGATTTTGCCTGTCAAGTTATTTGAGATGGTTTCCACTTGTTGTCTCGAAGGTAACTATTCAGGAGAGGTTGAAGAGCTTATTCCAGGTAACGCGTATTACACGAAGTTGTAATGTTAGATTGGGTTTAGGCATACAACCCATAACAACCATGCTCAACACAATACTCACCACCCGTGTAGACTCAAAGACCCTATAATACTAAGACGGCTCACTCAGCCTGTACTGTGTAATCAAAATGATCAAACCCACCACTTGGTGCGCTGGCTGTTCTCTTGGTTAAACAGGTGCTATATTATATGTATAAATGTATATATGAATGTGAAAGATGTGTGATGATGGTGATGCTGATGATGATGTGTATTTATTCATAGCAATTTCATATTGATGTGTATTCATATTTACCTATATCATGTATAATATAATTGTATTTGTTTACATGTGAAACACCAACAAGCAGCCGGGCTGATCAAACCCACCACACGGTGGCACTGCAAAATTTAAATTACCATGGGAGAGATAGGGAGTGAGCCGTCTTAGTATTATAGGGTCTTCGGTAGAGTGTAGTGTGTACGATTGTGTGTATATTAACAACAAAAGCCGAATACCACGAGATGACAAACCACACCCGTATTTGAATCCTGTACGCATGTACACAGAAGGGAACTATCTGTTAACAAGTTGCCACTTATGAAAGTTTAGTAATGATCAACTATGTACAGAACAGACTGATAGAGTCTACACTAGCAGGATCAGGACTGTAATGAGGCAACATACTTTCCATCTCAGCTCTGCATTAATTATCTATATTTACATACCCAAAACATCTGCTTGGAGAGTACCTTAAGCAGTTCTGCAATTATGGATGCAGCAAATCCCCTATTTTAAATCTAAGGTTAAAAAACATAATTATTACTGCTTTGTTTTATATTGAATCCGGTTGTTACATTAATCTGACCTGTTTGTAAATTCTCACCAACAATTTATTATATATAATAAATGTTGTTTAAAAATATGTAAATATTTGTTTATGAACAGCAGAACACTGCCAGAGTTCTTACCCTACTCCTGTCACTCTCTAGGCACATAATTGGTTATGTATATGTAGACAGTGAACTCACTCACTGTAAGTGTAAATATCAAAGCTATGCTGGACAACATTTGTCGAGGTAGAGTTTTGGTTTTGTCAGCCTATTAATACAACAATAGGCGCGGAGAGGTGACAGTTTGCCATGGTGGGCGACTTCTTAACGATAGTTTGTTTTTGTTCTGTGTACACCTCACCCCAGTCAGTGCAAGCCGTCTAGATAAAAGATTCACCCCATACTGCTGCGGTACCCACAGGGGGGGGGGGGGGGGGGGGGGAGAACAACCCTATATAAAAGCTGGCAAAAAATATCTACATGCTGCGTAAATGAAATGAGCAGATAAATTGTTAATTTAAGAAGCAAAATATATTCTTCACATATATATCTTAATATTTAACCACTACTTTTGATTTGAAAAATATAATAAAACATGTAGTTTAATCAACTTTAAAAGTGAAATCGAAGGCATTGTGTGGTCGCCATCTTGTCTTTTTGTATTCTCTCTGATTTCACCAAATCTGTGACGATATAAGTAGCCATTTGATACAGGAACCAGGGATTCTATTTCCTGTTCCATACTAAAGCTATTTTCGCCCATATTTAGACTATGTTATCATTCACACCTACTGTAAGTATGGGGTGAATCTTTTATCTACAAGCCATCATGCTCACCCTGCGCACCCAACGTGCGCATGACCTAGATTTAGTGACACGTCACGCGTGATAACGTGGTTTGTAAACAAACATCGCTCGTAGTCTATATATGAGCGCTGAAAGGCTAATACTAACAGAGTAATCCATCTTCGACGACGTTCGAAGCCATACGTCTGTACCAGAGGACGGGCTCACAGAAAAACAAAGCAAAAAAGAAAAGAAAGTACGCTTCGATACGTACGTACACTGCTTCGCCCTAATCAGTGACGTCATGACGTCACGTCACAAGGCGCTGGTTCTCACAGAAGTACAACCATTGTCAAACAGTGGGGAACCAGCTGACGGTCCCGAGCTTGTTCCCGGTGTGGCGTGCTCAGCCGTGACCCGTGCTCAGCCATGTCGTTAGACTCAAACTCAAGGCATTGTCAATGGTCGTGAGTCACTAATCATATAAATTTAATATACTGTTTTTGGTAAAGATGTTTTCTATATATGTACCAGAGAGCGTGTATATAAACAGATGAGAGGGACAACTCCCATACTAGACCGTGTAACACCTGCCGACTGTGGCGCTCCAAGTGGTGGTTGTTGAACAGTATATGACACAGCTGTCAAACTCAAGGCATTGTCAATGGTCGTGTGCAATCTTCCTACAGAAAACGTTAAATATCTCTAAAACTACAACACCTAGCAACAAACTGATTGGGATACACATAGGAAACATGTTTACCAACAAGATTATATTAAATTGATATGGTTAGGGTTCTGGATTTCTATTAATTTGGAATAAAACTGACGTTTTTCACTATGCGTACGGCAAACTCAAGGCATTGTCAATGGTCGTGTGCAATCTTCCTACAGAAAACGTTAAATATCTCTAAAACTATAACACCTAGAAACAAACTGATTGGAATACACATAGAAAACATGTTTACCAACAAGATTATATTAAATTGATATGGTTAGGGTTCTGGATTTCTATTAATTTGGAATAAAACTGACGTTTTTCACTACGCGTACGGCAAACTCAAGGCATTGTCAATGGTCGTGTGCAATCTTCGTACAGAAAAAGTGAAATATCTCTAAAACTACACCAAATAGAAACAAGCCGCTTAGTACACATATAGAAAACATGTTTACCAAAAGGATTATATTAAATTGATAAGGTTAGGCTTCTGCATTTCTATTAATTTTGAATAAAAACAAATGTTTTGCACTGCACGTACCGTCAAACTCAAAGCTTTTTCAACACTAACCGCCAGGAACGCCACTGTAGCCTGTGCTACCGATTTTCGCGGGAGTTGTCCCTCTCATCTGTTTATATACACGCTCTCTGTGTGTACCAAGCGATTAGTTTCTAGGTGGTGTGGTTTTAGAGATATTTCACTTTTCCTGGATTTTCTGTATGAAGATTGCTCACCACCATTGACAATGCCTTGAGTTTGATGGTATGCGCAGTGCAAAACATTAGTTTTAATCAAAATTAATAGAAATCAAGAACCCTAACCGTATGAATTTAATATAATCTTTTTGGTGAAGATGTTTTCTATATGTGTACCAAGCGATTTGTTAATAGGTGGTGTGGTTTTAGAGATATTTCACTTGTTCTGTATTTTCTGTATGAAGATTACTCACGACCATTGACAATGCCTTGAGTTTGAGTCTAACGACACGGCTGAGCACGGGTCACGGCTGAGCACGCCACACCGGTGGGCGCTTAGAGCTATGCCTTAACACAGCCAGGTTCTGACTGGTATCAGCGGCACTACAACCAACGGCACGGCAACTAGCAACACTGGGTAAAAAAAAAAACAGGGCTTTAAGTTGTCAGCAAACTGCCAACACCACCACCTACCTCACCTGCTTCCAAGCACTTCATTTATCGCCCAACTGTGCTATGTAATTGTGTGCGTATTCCAATCCATGTCACCCCAATATGCCCCGTGTACTAATTAACCCTGTCAACTCCTGCCTCCTCGCCCTCCCCTGTCTACGAACACTGCCTATCTGTCCCTTCCCGTACGTAGGTATAGGTCTAATCCACTGTACACCTGCCAGAACATTACGGTCACTATGTCTGTCACAACACATGCCCTCTGCCTAACTGCTGGACACGACGAGTAGGCTGTCACAAAACATCTAGTTTCCACACTGTCACACATATCCGTTCCTTCTGCACACCTCTTAACTTAAGATGAGTCTTGTCATCAAAGCATAAATGCCCATTCTCACGGCATCCACTGTCACTGAATACTCGCACATAATTATTTGGATACATAAATACTTTTGGTATTATTAACAGATCGTTAGCACTAGTAGCGGTAGCAATGTCCCATGAAATAAACCAACGCTTTGTACGGACAGAACATTGTCCAATAAACCACCAATTGTAGCTTTGAATAACTCATAAATGAATAAATAAATAACACAGATATAATTATGACGGTCATTTCAATATCTGTTTAATTAGCATCTTGACCAATCTTAAATGACCAGACAGGATGGCCGAATGAGTTGAGCGTCTGACTCCGGATTTGGTAGATCGTGGGATTCGAAGCCATGGGTTCGAACCCTGGTCGAGTCAAACTAATGAATTAAAGACGTATACTTGTCACTTCCTAGCCAAGTGTTTGGCATTATTAGGACAGGGAAAGGACTGGTTGGCTCAGTGTCAGGATAATGTGACTGAGTGGGGTATCAGGTTATGGTGCTGGTGACCTGGTCTCTCAGTGGGGAAGTACTATGAAGTTGCCACAAGTGTGCACTGTCACAAGTCGGTACCTATCCTGATATGACCTTCGATGTTTCCAGGACGAAAAACTCCAACAACCTACCTTAAAGTCATCTAAAGTTGCATAGTCGACAGTTCTGAGTTTCTGTCATTTTCTGAGATAAATATATCAGGTTGATTGTTATAATTTACCTTACTGTAGTTTGAAGTAACTTTTATTTTAAATGACTAACTTTTTAGATATTTGAAGTACAACCATGACAAATTAATGTTGGCAAGCACGCCAAAACTTTGACACCATATTCTTCTGCAGTAACAACTTTGACAGATGCAGAAAATGCAAACCTTCATTGGATTGCTTGATTGGTGGTTGCTTTACAAACATGGATTCTACTATTATTTGTAATGTTTTTTTGCTATTATTTGGAAGGTTTTCACTTTTGGTTTCCATGTCACACTTTAGTGCTCGGTTTCAGAGAATGATTATTATATAGTATATATACTTAGCCATTGCGATGGTGATATATATATATATATATATATGTGATCCCGTCATCAGTCAAATATATATATATATATATATATATATATATGAACCAGAAAGCTCCTCACACATTTAATCAAACGCGACCTTTTTTTGGTGCTGTAAACCCCCATTGCTCTTGGGCGTCTGATCCGAAATGTTCAACGCTGATTGGTCCGAGTCGACTTCCGCCTGCGCAGTGAGCGCTGCCCCCGGGGTCATCAATCTACTTGCGGGGCTTCCCGTTAGGCGGCGCTAAGTGAATGGCTGTAGTTCAGAAGTCGCTCGTTGGGGGCGCGTCGACTGGAGATATATCTTTTGTGTAGGGTAGTTTGTTGCCTCGGTCAGTTTCTGGCGTCTCTGTGTCTCTCATAAAACAGATCACAGCATCACCATGGCAACGGACACAGTCTACACCACACCACCAACATTTGTTTGTTGTTGTTTTACGTCCTAGCAAAATCTAAGGTCATATCATGGCATCAGTGGAATCAGTGATTTGAAGAGAAAGGTTTGAATTACTGGGAATCGAACATTCAAATCCCAATGCAATATTCCTTACTATACTGCCTCATTATATATATATATATATATATATATATATATATATATATACATATATATATATATATATATATATATATATATATAACTGGCACCTGTCATGTAACTGACAATTGTCATGTAACTGGCAGATGTCATGTAACTGGTATATGTCATTAACTGGTAGCTGTCATGTAACTGGCACCTGCCACGTAACTGGAAGCTGTCATGTAGCTGGCAGCTGTCATGTAACTGGCATTCAGTGGAATGTTTTGTGGGTGGTAAGATGTCTAAATCCTCATTCTTTATTCACTCCTTTCCGCATACCTTGTCACTCTGCATTATGACAGAGCGGCTTTCTGTCCTTATCTACGGGCAATGACCCCATTCCACATAGCACATGATGGCA
Source organism: Branchipolynoe longqiensis (assembly GCA_030323885.1). Classification (NCBI taxonomy): domain Eukaryota; kingdom Metazoa; phylum Annelida; class Polychaeta; order Phyllodocida; family Polynoidae; genus Branchipolynoe; species Branchipolynoe longqiensis. The sequence goes on along the minus strand of CM059190.1, from coordinate 29,820,319 downwards.
GTCCAGGAGAGGAGGGAACAGGGATAACTCCCAGCTTCCGTGAGTGACTCAAGAATAATCAATAGCAACGCGATTGGTTACTAGGGGTAACCATGTAAATGGTTGCCATGACTGACTGGGATTATGGATGGTAATAGGATTCTTTTATGGGAGTAACTAGGAGTAACCATGTAAATGCATCTATGGAGTAACTATGTAAATGGTTACCCTGAGTGACTGTGGGGGATTAGAGATGTAACTCGGTAAAAGGGGCGACCAGACGGGATGGCCGAATGAGTTGAGCATCCGTTTCCCTGTTTTGGAAGATCATGGGATTCGAACCTATGGGTTCAAACGCTGGTCGAGTCAAACCAATGACTTACAAATTTATACTTGTCGTTTCGTAGCCAGGTGCTTTCCCTTAGTAGGATAGGGCAAGGACTGTTTGGCTCAGTGTCAGGATAATGTGACTGAGAGGGATATCAGGCCATGGTGCTGATGGCCTGGTCTCCCAGTGGGGCAGCACTATAAAGTCACTATGAGTGTGCACTGTCAGAAGTTGGTACTCATCCTGATATGACCTTAGATGTTGCCAGGATGTAAAACTCCAACAACCAACCAGTAACATGGGTAATCCGAGCGCGGCGAGACGTTTCATTTCCACTCAACAGCCTCTGCCTTTAGCCCATGAACCGCCGACAATGGCGCCACTTGTAATCACTTTTTCACATTGTCGGTGATGCTAAGGCATCGCAGGTAATTGGACGTGCGAATACAGCCAAGGGCCCAGTAACTAAGGCCGCCCCGATATTGTCGCCGACTAGCAGCTCCTTACTGAACTAACCTGAACTATATACCATAAACGTGAACTAGCGGGTTTTTTGCCACTTCTGCTACCCGATCGCCCAGTAAACAAGGCGCCTGCATCTCCACCTATATCATATTATTGAACTAAACTACGCCGCCTTTCGGCCAAAACCTTAATCTCTCCTATAAAAGCAGCTGCTTGCCTAAATTATTTTACTTTCGACACAGGAGCCAGGCTTACAACATCTACCTTAAATTGCCATCCCACCCGCCCCACAATTACAGAGGGGATATAGGGTTATAAGCGTGTCTAGCATTATCAACATCACAGAACTACCAAAGAGACTGTACTGATAAAAGACTTAAATTTATAATAAAGAGTCATAACTATATTTGCTGTGTTTGTGTTTCCAATTACAAACCTTCAGGTATCAAAATTTGACCGCACTTTGGCTGTTGCTTCGGCTTAAAGAGGCCAGTTATCCACCGCGTGGAAAACAAACGAACTCGGAAATAGTTCAGATTTGTGCCACTTGGGGCGTAATCGATTAATCAACTCTGGTCACCCGAGCCACTTTTTGGCGCATGCGCATATCCTGCCGATTCAGCAACAGCGGCGATTTGTTTAGTTTACATTTGTCGATTCGACAATATTAATAGCGAATGGTAGACAGGAAGTGTGAACACTTATTTGTCTTATCAATATCGCCGCCAATGCGGCGGCGGCGTTAATATCAGTTCGATTTTAGGGTTAATTTCAGGAAATTTCGCTTATTGTGTATGTAATTCTGTTAAATATGATAGCGATATTGTCAAATAGCGGTGCTCGCCAGTAACAGGCTCAGCAAAACCTTCTGATCTTGTTGCCGGCGAGCACCGCAATTTCAGCCAATCACAGCACAGCTTTTCCATTGCAAATGGCCACCGCCTATGGGGGCGGCCATTTTGAAGACAACAAACTGCCTTTGCAGTTCAGACTAGCAGGGCCCTGGTCCCCTACTCTCCCTCCCCACACATACTTGGTTCATTTAAACATAAAAACTAAACAAGGTTGTGCTTGGAGAGCATTTGTCGGAGTATGCGCAGTGTCCCAGTGAGTTATAGCTGGTCCCTTTAAACCAACCTTTTACAGGAACTTTGGTCTGCATCGTGAATTAGGATAGCAACAGGATTGGTTGATGAGAGTAACTAGGGGTCACTATGTAAATGCATCCATCGTAGTAACAACATATCTCTCAGTAGACGTTGGTAGACACCCTGTTTTTGGTGTTTTTTGGGGGTACATAAGTTGTTTAAGCAGGGGAAATTTCAATCGTAAATGATTGGTCTTCCTCATTCCACTGCTCCTTGCCCTATCCTAATAATCCCCAGTGCCTGGCTAGGAAATGACAAGTAGCAATCTTTATGCCATTGGTTTGACTCGACCAGGGTTCGAACCCACAATCACACGATCTACCAACAGTGGAGAGATTGGGAGAGGGTGGGGGCGAGGGTGGGCGCTGGCGGTGGCGGGGAGTGAGCGAAAGGGGCAGCGATGGGCCGTGCATGGTGAATATTGAATCAGCTGTCGGGATGTAACTAAGTTAGAGCGGTGCGCTGCTCCACCCGCCGTGTCAATCCGAGCCACCCCGCAGTGAGATAGAACCAGCATTAAGTCGCGCAAATCAAGTTCGCCCTGAGGGGCGCGTCACGTAGAACGGCCGCCAGAGGGCCCGCCGGTTAAATACATCATTGAGGGGCAGTTGTGGGGGAGCATCCCACCCCCACACGCCCCCACCCTCACCCTCACCCACACCCTCATCCCCACTCAACACACTCACCCCAGAACGAGGCCAAAGTGTATAAGCAAATTCCTAGCCAGACTAAGAAGAAAAATATCACCAAGGTTTCCAGGTACTAATGGTTTCATAATTGCATCTAGCCAGGTTCTGGGAGGCGTGTTGGGGGAGAGAGGAGGGGACTGGTTTGGTGGTAACGCTAAATCACCAGAGTATCCTGTTCCAAACAACTATCTAATGCTTCAATGTGGCACTTGTCAGGGGTGTCCTGGTGGGGTGCAGTTAGGTCAGAGTGTTTGTGGAGGGATGGGTGGGGTGGGGACATGTCCGGAGGGGAGAAGATGTCGTGCTATAATGCTAATGATGGTAAATCACCAAAGTCTCAGGACCAGACGGGGTGGCCTAATGAGTTGAGCGTGTATCTACTGTTTTGGGAGATCGGTGGATCTGAACCCATGGGTGCATGGGTTCAAACCCTGGTCGAGTCAAACCAATGACTTAAAAATTGATACTTGTCACTTCCTAGCCAGACACTCAGCATTATTAGGTTAGGACAAGGACTGGTTGGCTCAGTGTCAGGATAATGTAACTGAGTGGGATATTAGATCATGGTGCTGGTGGCCTGGTCTCCCAGTGGGGCATCACTATAAAGTCCCCATGAGTGCGCACTGTCACAAGTCGGTACCTGCCCTGATATGACCTTAGATGTTGCTAGGATGTAAAACAACAACAAACAAAACAAACCAAAGGCTCTTCTTATAAATGATGGTCTAATGGCAATTAGCCCAGCAGGTGTTTGTGGGCAGGGTGACTTTGAGGTTATGGTGAGAGTCGTTACTCCCACAGCACTCTCTCTGTGACTGGGCTGCTAAACCACCCATTAGAAAAAGTGTCGGAAGGCTGGGTTATGGAACCACATGATTTTGCAATCTAATATTCTCAAAAATATTGTTCAAATACTTATCTATCTTACCTCGCTAATCTTGGGGTGAATAATGTATGATGCCATGTAGATTAATAGACCTTAAAAGTCAAATCAATAGCTTTCTGTGGCTGCCATCTTGGGAACTTTTTGCATCCTCTCCCAAATTCAAATTGATATAGGTAAACACTGTCGACTGGAACCACCGCCTGCATAGCTTATTTAGAGTTATTCCTGCTGAAACAGTTTTTGCTTGGATTTAGGCATGGTTTTCATTCACCTCTACTCTGAAAAAGGGTGACCATAGGATGTGAAGTAGTCTCTGGAGAAGGGTGAATCTTTTATTGACCATAGGATGTGAAGTAGTCTCTGGAGAAGGGCGAATCTTTTATTGACCATAGGATGTGAAGTAGTCTCTCTCTCTTGGTTGTCCTTTGATGACGATGATGACAGCAACTCATGATTTGTTGTGAACTCATTGATGACTGATGAGTCCAATTTGTGCTTGGAATGCGCGTGGTACATTGGAAATGCATGTGCAACTGCCGTCAGAGAGTCTGGTAGATGAAGGAGATGTTCTTTTCTCTGCTGACACTTTTGTTTAGCTTGAGATATATGATCAGCTTCAAACTAATAATAGTATATTCAGGTACACTGATCTCCTCGAGTAAAATGGCACATAGAGAGGAAGGGGTGGGGGAGTAGATTAATTGCATCAGGGATTGTGATAGTCTAATGGTTAGGATGTTGGCCCAGGAATGGCAGAAATGTGGGTATAAGTCCTGTTCTAGATGCTCCCTTTAATTTGAAAAAAAAAGCACCCACACAAACATAAGAGTGACATACCATGACCAGGATACTGTAAAGCTAGGCATTGTATAGTGTTGATCCTTCACTTTTTGCACAAAGTGATTTGGCCGCAGTTGGCTCACAAGTGTTCTCTGTGGCGGAGTGGTTAGAGTGTCTGACTTTTGTCTAGGTCAGTCTCCTAATCTGAAGGTTGGTGGTTCGATTCCCCGTGCCCCCACCTCTGCCAATTTGGATTTCCACCGCTTTGGATAACTTACAGCGTCATCAAAGGCCAGTTGCTCTCATACCATGTCTATGTGGTGTGGGAGGTTAAAAATCGCTTGGGTCGGTAAAAGTGTAGGCTCGGGCTTTCTATCAACAAACTGTCTAATGGTGAAAAGAAGTCTATTCAGGCTTATCCATAATAGGCAGTATAAATCTTCTAGCAAAAAAGTACCACGAACCTGGGGTGGTGGTGCCACAGTAGTCCTGAATCTCGCAGCTTATGAGTAAGCAGCCTAGCTGATATCATATTGGTTAATAATAAAATAATATAAGTGAGTATAATTAATGAATAACAAAATACCTCCTGCCGAAGATTTATATCTGGTTGTTAATATAGCTACTATTGTATGACCTGGATATTTGTACAGTAAAACCTCTTTAAATCGACCGACCATGTGACCAACTTTAAATGGCCCATTTATGGAGGGGCTCGGTTTAGGGAGTTTTTGTAATCGTTACAATGTTATTACATGGGCAATCGTTTGGGACCCAAATAAAGTGATCGATATAGGGGAGTGGTAGATCTATGGAGGTGGTCGGTTAGAGAGGTTTTACTGTAATTATAAATGAAAGACTTACACTCCCAGGGTGACAAGTGTAATGAGGAACACTGACCTCCCCAGATGAAATACCACATACACTGGAAGGTACGGGAGGTTGATTGCATCAGGGAATCTAGATGGTGTAATGGTTGGGATGCGAGTAGCTGCAGAACGGTAGTAATGTAGATTCGAGGCGTGCTCTATTTGCGATGTTCCTCCAGCCAGCAACAGTGAATGTTGGTGTGAGTGTGGGGGGACTGGGGGTGTGAAGTGTAGGGAGGGAATAGAGTTTAATAGAAGAACTACATCACCAAATTACCCCATTATAAACAACTAGTTACTATGAAGGTGTGAATGGGATGGAGACATTACTAAAAAAATATTTAGTTTTAAAAATTCTGGTTTTCTATGTTCCCCTATATTCTTATGCGTTTTTTCCGATAAGGAGGAGTCATTGGGTGGGTTATTTTCCATAGTTTGTACAGTAATATTAAGATGACCAAAGGCTAAGGGGGGAGATTCCATTAGTCATTATCCCTTAGATGCAAAACGGAGGCCAACTGATGAGACGAAGCCATTGGCTAAACACGTATTAGTCTTATATGCCGGGAGTTAATCAGAGTGTCACTTCATATCGAAATAGGGACAATTCTTTGGCTGGAAAATGGGGATAAATTAAATCACAATGTCTGTTCACAAAATAAATTGCAATAAACTTATGAAATGTTCTGGTAACATTAAGTGCCTGCACAATTCTTTATGCTAAGCCTACACATGCTGTAAACAACACGTTATTAACTGTTTGGTCCACACTCAATAAACCGTCTCAATATTTCCCCATGTTTAAAGTTGCATAGTCCGATGGTTTTGAAATTCTGTATTTTATCTGAGATAAATATATTAGATCGATCACTATATCTACTTTACATTAGTTCAAAGTTACTTTTATTTTAAATGGTAAACTTTAGAGATATTTTGAGTGCAAGCATGGAACATTAGTTTTGGCAAGCTTACCAAAACTCTGACACCATAGACTTCTGCAGTAACAGGTTCTGTGTAAATTGACTCAGTATTGCCTTCTACTCAGAAACAAATGCTTAATAAGTGCATCACTATCTAAGTTAGATATCTAAAATCAAATCTAGATAATTGATTTGGTTTAGAAAATTTGATATTTCATTGGATTCTGCAGCTTTACACAAATATAAAATGATTGTCTATATAATATATAAAGAGAGGTCTAAATTTGTCTGTCGGACTATATCCAAATATAGATAGCAATATGAGTGTGTATAAGTGTGCAAAATAATGCCATCCAACACGAAAATACAAAATAACAATTGTATTTAAAATATATCAACAATACATGCATAGCTCTTTAGGGAATGACCTACTTCCCAGTGGGCTACCTATCTCCACTCATTGATTCTGCTATTCACTATGAAACCTTTCAAAGATGTAGTTTTGTATCTAGACAGTTGTAGGGTTGTAGCAAACCCCTGTACCTAAAGTGGCCTCGTAGTTCTATCCAGTTGTCCCCTTATAGCAATAGTGATAATAGCCAGGCACTTAGCAGTAAATCTAGATCAATTTACAATAGAAACCAAGCAAGATGATTCAAATTTTCTTTTGTCTATTTTGTTAAGTATGTTATTCGTATTAAGATGGTGAAAAGCCTAGAATGTGACCTTTTGTTCGCTTACTTAAATTACTCTTTTCATTTGTTTAATTTCTCATACACAATACCATGCTGTAGTGTATGTCACATGAATTCAATGAATAAACGTCTAAAGCCTTGTTTGCATACAATGAGAATAAGGTGCATATTTATAATACAGTATCCTTTTTCCTTATCTAACATTTTTTAAATAGCTTAGTACACAATTTCTCTATGAGTCTGTGAAATGTCCGAAAGTTACCATTAATCTGTATAGTATGTGCATAAATGTATTTTAATCATATATTTACTTCATAATCTTTCACTGAATCCTATTATTATTAATTATTAGATGCTATTCAAAGCCCTATTTGCCTTCCAATGTGTACTTAAATCAGTGTAGACCCAGAGAGAACCGATATTAAAAACCCGATAAGATTGTTACTCCATACTATCCTTATTTAAATTGTAAAACTGACACTGATAGGTGGAGTAAAAAAAGGGGTAAAAAAATGAATATAAAGGACCACCACTTCCTCAAAACGGGGCCTCCTCTTTTAAGTTCCTGATAGCCAACATAATAAGGAGAATCAATCAATTAATTAAGCAATCCCCTCTTGAGTTCCTGATAGCAACCTAATAAGGAATAAGGAGAATCAATCAATTAATCAAATGAATTCTCTTCAGTTCATAATACTTAATAGCCAAGATAATCAGGAATATGGAGAATCAATCAATTAATCAATCAATCCTGTTCCTGATATCCAACATAATCAGGAATAAATCGAACCAATCAATTAATCAATCAAAAAGCCAATCAACTGCTTCATTCAACACTGGTTTGAGTATGCATGAGATGGCAATGTTGTCACTGGCCTCCTGGAGACACTGCTATTAAGAGACACTGTTCCAATGTAGTTAAATGTCGACCATGTTGCACATTTTGGTACAGAGTTCCGTGATGCGTTCCAACTGTTTGACAAGGACGGCAACGGCTACATCTCGACCAAAGAACTTGGGATGGTGATGCGGTCGTTAGGCCAGAACCCGACCGAAGCCGAACTAATGGAGATGATCAACGAAGTCGATATAGACGGTAAAGTATCGCGCCGCCACCACATATGTAACTTCCGGTTCCGGTGAAGCAGCCCCACCACACACACACACATCCACAAACACACACAACAGGAGACGAACCCCAGATATGCATTCATTAAGCAGCTTACACTTAGTATTTATTTGTTTATTTATCTATTCCCTTTGATTAAAATCCAGAAATGCATCGATCCAAATAAGTTATTGTTAGGAAGCAGCATTTATTTGTTTGTTTATTCATGTATTCCCTTTGAATAAAATCCATAAATGCATCCATCCAAATAACTTACTGTTGTATTCATATTAATAACTTAATAGTAGACAGCAGACAATAAGTTTGTTTTCCCTTTTTTTTTATTTCCTTGAATAACTTAATGTTAGACAGCTAACAGTCATATTTTCATTTGGCTTCCCTTGAATAACTTAATGTTAGACAGCTTAGAGTAATATTTTCATTCTTATTGCCTTGAATAACTTAATGTTGGACATCTTACAAATGTTTTATTTAAATGCATAACTTTGCTTATCTAATGAACTTAATATTAGTCGGCTTGCAATATTAGTTCTATTTTATATTTTATTTTATTTGATGAATTCATTCATACAAGTAACTTAATAAGGAACTTATAAAGTCTACTCTCATGTTTCCCTTCTTACTTCTAGTAATTCATAAATGCCTTCATCTAAGTAATTTAATGTCAGGAAGATTACACAAATTAGTTTCTCCTTTTATCTTTTGTTGTTTTTCTTTAATTTACCAACTTTTTTCATCCGAATAAATTAATGTTAGGCATGAAATGAGTACTTTCTCTTAGTAATTATCGAATAAAGATTTGAGACAACATAGAATGACCATTTCTTATTTCATTTGTATGAAGTAGGTTTCGGCTTTTTATAATAATTATTTTTATTTTATTTCATAAATATATTCCTCAGAATAAATGCTAACACTGTACCTACACATAATTAATTTCTATTTTATTTCTTTTTAATATTCATCAGAATAATTTTGCATAAAAGAACTTACAATAATTCCTTCTCTTTTAAAACCATAATTCTTTGCACATAAATAACTTGATCATAGGTAGCTAGCTTACAAGAATTCCACTTTTAATGCACTTTTCTGAATAACTTTTGGCAGCTTACACTAATTATGTCCTATCGTCAATTGTTCATTTTTAATTCTTAAGTACATTCACCTGACTTCGATAACATTTGATAATACAAAGTAATTATTTTCGAATATTTTTTCATTTCATTTTCTGCTACAGTTACTAATATATTTGTTTGAATGACATAATATTAATGTATTTTGGAATAATGTGATATTTTAATTCAGTCCATTCTTTCATCTTAATAAACTCACTCCTTTTACGAAATAATAGTCCAGTATATATATAGATATATATATATATATGCTGTAAAAGAATTATACAAGTGTAATAGCCCGGAATATCCCTCCTGCTCCCCAGCACTCCCCCAGTCATCGACTGCTGGAGTGTGGACTAGTCATCTGCTGCTCGACCTCAGCTAGTATGTCACATACCTGCAAGTCAACCTAAGCTCTGATCGTGGTGTCATCACCCGTTTCACAGTGTAACCACCATTCACTGTACCGCCAACAATTTATAACAGATCTATATATGTATCAATATATTATAGTGATAACATCCATATATACACACATACATACATATATATAAATATATATTTACAAATATACATATCCATATATAAATATACATATATACACATATATATATATACATAAATACGCAAATAGCAGATCTATATATTTATTTTATTTTACCATAACAATTTATGTGCAAAGATCTAATCAACAACTACTCGTCAAAATGTGTACAAAACAGAAGCTACTCTAGACACGATGTGTGTGCACAGACCTAACATTAGCGAACATCAACTGCTACAAAGATTATACGATACAAAACAAAATTAATATGCCCCTCTTTGTGTATCTTCCTAAATTCTCTTTTGAGGGTGGGATTTATATTTATTTATATATATTTTGGTAAAGGAAACTATTTTCATATAAGCCTCATGATTCCAACACGAAAAAGAAACAAAAACAAAACAAAAACAAACCGAAAACAAAACAAAAAAAACAAAACCGAAAACAAAACCGAAATTAAAAACAAACAAAAAACAAAAACACGAAAATGAAAACAAAAACAAAAACAAAACGAGGAGTTTGGGGGGGGGGGGGTGGAAAGAGGGCTAGTGTGGGAACCCTTTTCAACATTTTGTTTTTGTTGTGTTTGTTTCATGACATGAAATTGACATCTTGTTTCAATCCTGACTCATCCTTCCAAGCAGATGTGTACTTTAAGCAAACCCCCATTTCACATCTTCACATCTCACAAAATAAACATGCATACCAAACCACACCAAATGCGACCTGAACGGTGGAATGAGTTTTCTGGACTGAAATCAGATTATTTCTTTTTTAAACTTCAAATATCTTTAACAATTAATATATTTTCCCTTTTACCATTATATCTTACATATTGTATCGCTGTAGTATACAATACATTATGGCTTTGACTCTGTGTAGTTCTCGTGATCTCAGTGGTATAAATAACTGCATGCTTATGTCGCGCTAGTGTTTGTATCCTTAATGCATAGATAATAAAACCTCAGAACAGAACTTAAGTCCATTCCATAGACTACCACCATTGCTGTCCATTCCTAATACAAAAAGGGCGGCAGCAGGTGCGCGCTATCCTACAGATAATATTGGCAAAGCTCCAAATACCTATCGCTGCTCTCATAGATGTATCATGAGCCCTTGTATTTCACCCTTAACCCCTTATAGGTACAGGTATGTATAACACACAGAGATAACACAAAAAAACAAGTAGGATTTACCAGGTTTTTTTTAGAATGCTAATTTTTACAGATACCTGCACTGAATGATTCCATTGATTACTTTGTTGTTTATTTGGTTGCAATGATACAGGTACAGGGTGGTTGGTACCATATCCATGAGTATCACTGTATTGCTACCGATTCATTATTCCTACCCTAGTCCATTGTGATCATTACAACCGTTATTTAAAACAGATCTCACCAGGGCACAAAATGGTTGCGGCGGATCCTGCCTTTCTGTTCCTTCACTTACATATGTTATATATATATTATATATATACTATGTTGGCCTGGTCTTCCACATCCTATGTTAATCCATGTTCTCTTAGTAGTCTCTACCTGCTAGTCAAATTAAATCTCTCCTTTTAATTAGTTCCTCATCTGTTGATAGACTCAGTTTGTTCACGGCCTCACTCATAGTCACATCTAGGTATGGCTGATGTCACACACACAGCCTTCGTGGAGAATAGCAATTACATCCATTCAGTTAGTAGAGTGCTTAAGACGGCGTATGTGTGGGTGACCTATTTAGAATGTGTGGAAACTAGGTCACGTCTGTGGCCGGGTCTACCATCATGAATACCTACACTTTCCTGTAAGGAACGGACTGTAGACATTCTTTGGGAATTCCCCGATAGTATTTGTAAATAGGTCCCGTCCGGTTCCCGTCTTAAGCTCTCTGTTGTTGTTTTTCAGCCACAGACAATGGTTGTCACGGTGCCGCAACTATGGCTCACTGTGCAGCACATTTGGCGCATGTTGTTAGTGCAGTGACCTAGATACTGCCTTTGGGAGACTGTCTTCATTACTGCAATGACCTAGATACTGCCTTTGGGAGACTGTCTTCGTTACTGCAATGACCTAGATACTGCCTTTGAGAGACTGTCTTCTTTTGTTCTATCCTTACATTTAAAAGAAAAAGAAAAGTCAAATTGTCATTTTCAAATCCAACATAAACAAACCTTGGATGTTTTCCCTGAGGTGCAAAGCTGTTCCTAATCCAACTTTGATTAGAGCGCTGAAGAAGCACTTCTCTTCTTCTTTTGGCCATTTTCTTTTGGGTCTTAGGGCTTTTTTTAGGGTTCTTTCAGAAAATATTAAAGGGAATACCAACTGCACATTGTGTGAGCTTAAAGTAAAAAATTACCATCTAATGTTTATTTTGTGTTGTGAGTGTGGAATTGAAAGTCCCCGATTGTAGTGCCACCTGGAGCATTGCGCTAACACTAGCTGGCATCGGCGCCAAAGAACATGCGCAGTGAAGACAATAGGTGTTCCGCCCTAATTAGAATTCCAGCCTGCCTTCAATTCAGCACACAAGTGGGCATGCTTCACCATCGTGTCTAATGACAGACATGCTGCCAACATCCTAAAACCTTCTCAGAAGGCCTTAAATGTATTATTATTATTTTAGGTCCTCTTCTGAGCTATATCTAATTATGGATTTATATAGCTTCTTGCTGTATATATATGTATATATATATACATATATATACACATATATGTAAATATATGAAGAGCTCTTTTTCAAAATGCGATAAGCACCAATAAAAAAAATGAGTTTGTAACGTCAATGTCAAGTTTGTAGATCGTGTTTTGGAAAAGAGCTCTTCATATATATAGAGCTCTTCCAAAACATGATCTACACACTTGGCATTAGCATTGCAAACTCATATTGGATTGGCGCTTATCACATTTTGGAAAAGAGCTCTTCATATTGATATATATATATATGTCTTTATATATAGAGAGATCAAGTTGCTGATATATCATGGTATTATTCCTGGTAATGTATGGATACAACTAGATACAAGATTCACACCATACTGCTGCAGTAGGGGTGCAAACCAACCCTATGTAAAAGCTGTCGAAAAAACGGGTCAATGAAATGAGAGCCTAATTTCACAATGTAAGAAGCAACAATTATTCTTTACATCTGTCTTATTATTAGCCCGCTACCTTTGAGTTGAAAATTATAATATAATATCTAGTTTAATAAGATTTAAAAGTGAAATCGACGGCGTTCTGTGGCCGCCATCTTGTCTTTTTGCATTCTCTCTCATTCACCAACTCTGTTCTGATATAAGTAACCATTTGACACTGGTGCCAGGCATTCTACTTGTTGTTCCATACTAACGCTATTTTTGCCCATATTTATATAAGGCTGGTTTTCACCCGTGTACTACAAGTAGCGGGTGAATCTTTTATCTAGGATGCAACATGACCTATATTCCACATAGCCAAACTTGGCAGAGGGTCTTTACTTGTGGTGGTTTGGTTCTTTCTTCTTTCCTCTCTTACTGTTAAACCTACTCACCTATGCTTCATCCTAGTTTAACAATGGATGGATGTTGCCAATCATAATCAGTAAATAGGTTACTGGAGTTTCGTGATATGCTCGTGTATAGAGTTCATCAGAGACTTGTAGTATTATATCTATATAGAGTATATATAGTTGATTAGAGTGATGCAAAGCAATTACTTCAATGTCCTGACATATATCATACATATATAAAATTACGTAGTATCCAATATTATATCTATACTATGTGAATTACATATAGTTTATTAGCCTGATTTAATGTCCTTTTGTACATGAGAACACTTAATTACTCTAAGTAGATTATTCATTTTGACTTCAATCTGTGCTTATATAACTAACTATGTATGCAATATATATAATTGATGAGAGTAAATCACCTTTCTTATATATAGTATAATAAATGAGGTGAATATAAATAACCAGTTGATCTATCTTTAGTATGTTTTCCGGTGTGCCTACCCAACCATTAATATGCATCACGTGACGTGCCAACTGCTGAGCAGCTCCCATTAATTCGGAGAGCATAAGATGCCCAATCCAGGCCCACAAGGCTGAAGCCTCTCAGCTGTCTACTCTCGGCCACACCAGTCAGAATGACCAAATGAGTTGAGCATCCAGGGTCATAGCTAGGCGTACGCGCATACGCCAAAACGTCCACATCATTTTGTCAACAAAAAATAAAATTAAAAAATAATAAAGAGAGAGAGAGAGGAGGCATGTAGTAGTCCGTAGTGTCAAAAACTCAAGTCTAAAATGTGTAAAATCCGCCAGCTTAAGCTTAAGCGGCCCCCTAAACCCCCTGCCGAAATTAGGAGTACACATCGTTAAAGGTCTAGCTACACCCCTGGCATCCGTCTCTGGTTGAACCCTGGTCGAGTCAAACCAATGACTTAAATATGTATACTTGTTGCTTCCTAGCTAGGTGCTTCGCATTATTAGGATAGGGCCAGGACTGGTTGGCTCAGTGGCTGGATAATATGACTGAGTGGGATATCAGGTCATGGTGCCCGTGGCCTGGTCTCCCAGTGGGGCAGCACCATAAAGTCATCATGAATGCGCACTGTCACAAGTCGGTGCCCATCCTGACATGACCTTAGATGTTGCCAGGATGCAAACTCCAACAACCAACTTTCGGCGAATTTCCAAGCGGAGGTAGTGCTGATGGAAGTCAATGTTAGCAGCTCAGACCACCACAAATCAGCCCGAGATAGCTCAGAACACCTCAGAGCTGCTCAGGAAAAGCTTGTTGCCGTTCACAGAAACTAAGAGTTGTGCAGGGAAACTCAACGAAGGTCAAGGCTACACATGGCAGCTCACAAAAGTTTAAAACAGCTTGAAGAACTCAAATCAGCTCAGGGAAGTTCAGAGCAGTTCGGAGCACCTGAGTTTGGTTGGTTGTTGGAGTTTTACGTGCTGGCAACATCTAACGTCAAATCAAGACAGATACCGACTTGTGACAGTGCACACTCATGGTAGCTTTATAGTGCTGCCCCACTGGCAGACCAGGCTGCCAGCACCATGACCCAATATCCCACTCAGTCACATTATCCTGACACCAAGTGAACCAGTCCTTGCCCTCTCCTAAGAATGTCGAGCACCCGGCTAGGAAGTGACAAGTATCAATTTTTAAGTCATTGGTTTGTCTCGACCGGAGTTCGAACCCCACCACCTACCAAAACGGGAGATGGACGCTCAACTCATTCTGCCACCCCGTCTGAGCCAGCTCAGGGATGCTCAGTAAACCTAGGAGCAGCTCATAGCAGCTCAATGAGACTCAGAGCAATACAGAGCACTTCCCTGTTGTGCGCATCAGAGGGCAACAGCAACGCTTTAAAAGAAAGCAGGGCCACACTGCATCACCCTAAGCATTGGTCATGCGACACACTGAGCGTGTGTGGTTCTAAATCACTCCCTGGCTTAGACAGGCCTATCAGGAAAAATCATTTAGGAGCGTGACCTCAGTTAAATGGATGCCGAGCACGTATATAGGTTGGCGAGAGAAAAAAAATCGATTGGGTTTGGGGGTAGATTGCAACGAGTGAGAATCTCCGGCTATGTCACACTGCATACCGCCACCTGGGCTACCCATTACTTGGTAGGGAATAAAGGAATCATCGATCCAGAGGCGAGGGCTGTGTGCATCATGTGCCGGTGTGGCGATTTCAGACCTCAGTGGGCTTGGAGTCTTCGCTCGGGATTCTGCGCATGCGTGTATTCGACTAACACGACCCAGGCGACTTGGGTCACCCGAGTTGGTAAAAATTCAAATAGAACACTGCGAGTGGAGTTGACAAAAACAAGTGATGTGTGCTAAAAGTAGTTTAGCTCAATAATATATATTTAGCGAATTGAAGAGTTATTAATGGCTTAACCACATTTATGCGTCGTCGGGTCACCCCGAGTGGGTTAATCGAACACGCTGAAATGCCGTTCGATTTTGACACATGCGCAAAACCCCAAGCAAAGACTCCAATCCCACTGAGATCTGAAACCGCCACACCGGCCTGGTTGGCAGATAAATGGAACTAACTAATGGAGGGGTAGGCGGGGGGGGGGGGGGGGGGGGGGGGGGTAGCAGGGGGGCTTGGATAGGACTAGATGATGCAGAACAGCAGTTTGACAAGTGCTCTTCGGCACATTTGGCATTGGTTTCTCTGTTCACGTGACTAAACATGTGCCAGGAGAGTGAGGGCGCCGTGCTAGGCCTGATTTTTGTTTTTGCACTGAGACTAGGCCTATTCCTCGCCAGTCTGCCTGCCCTCCTTTAAACTAAAATTAGGTCAGTGGGGTAAATGGACAGACTGTATTAAGCCTGTGTCAGTACAGTAAAGTTAGAAGTGTAAGCATGGCTCTACTCTACTTGTTTTGGATATTGCATGCATCTAGATAGTTGGAAACGTGATTGTTTTATGCAATTAAAAAAGGCTTTTTTCCGAATTTTTTTTTTTTTAAACATTAGTTGATTAAACGGAGGAACTTTCAATCACGGACAAACGGTCTTCCTCATTCCACTGTGTCTTGCCCTATCCTAGTAATGCCGAATGCCAAGCTAGGTAGCGACAAGTATAAATTTGCTAAGTCATTGGTTTGACTCTGCCAAGCGTCAAATTAGGTCAGTGGGGTAACTGGACAGACTGCATTAAGCCTGTGCCAGTACAGTAAAGTTAGAAGTGTAAGCATGGCTCTACTCTACTTGCTTTGGATATTGCATGCATCTAGATAGTTGGAAACGTGATTGTTTTATGCAATTAAAAAGGGTTTTTTCAGATTAGATTTTTTTTTTAAACATTAGTTGATTAAATGGAGGAACTTTCAATCATGGACAAACGGTCTTCCTTATTCCACTGTGTCTTGCCCTATCCTAGTAATGCCGAATGCCAAGCCAGGTAGCGACAAGTGTAAATTTGTTAAGTCATTGGTTTGACTCTGCCAAGCTTCAAATCCTAAGGTTCGAATCCCACGATCTACTAACACGAGAAGCAGATGATCAACTCATTCGGCCATCCCATCCACCTCTAGTGGTTCGGTTAGGTGGTTTTTCTCCTCTGCAGGGAAGTCTGATGTCCATGTGATGTCCGGAAATATTCTTTTTTTTTCGGGGGGGAAGGGGGAGATCCTGGGAAATGCTTTGCACCTAACACACGCAAAGAATTGCAATGAAGTCACGTGCATAATATTCGGTTTTGAAAAAGATCGGATGTGGTGTAGAGATCCGGTACAACTCGCTGGTTCCCGTGGTTCCCATGGTGCGCAATCCCCAGTAAAACTCGCTGCTTCCCAGAGTGTGCAATACCCGGTACATTATTTAACACCCGGTACCACTGGCTGGTTTCCGGGGTACACAATACCCAGTACAGTATGTAACACCCAGTGCCGCTGGCTGGTTCCTGGGGTACACAATACCCAGTACAGTATGTAACACCCGGTGCTAATGGCTGGTTCCTGGGGTACACAATACCCAAGTACAGTATGTAACACCCAGTGCCGCTGGCTGGTTCCTGGGGTACACAATACCCAGTACAGTATGTAACACCCGGTGCCGCTGGCTGGTTCCTGGGGTACACAATACCCAGTACAGTATGTAACACCCGCTGCCACTGGCTGGTTCCTGGGGTACACAATACCCAGTACAGTATGTAACACCCGGTGCCGCTGGCTGATTCCTGGGGTACACAATGCCCAGTACAGTATGTAACACCCAGTGCCGCTGGCTGGTTCCTGGGGTACACAATACCCAGTACAGTATGTAACACCCGGTGCCGCTGGCTGGTTCCTGGGGTACACAATACCCAGTACAGTATGTAACACCCGCTGCCACTGGCTGGTTCCCGGGGTACACAATACCCAGTACAGTATGTAACACCCGGTGCCGCTGGCTGGTTCCTGGGGTACACAATACCCAGTACAGTATGTAACACCCAGTGCTGCTGGCTGGTTCCTGGGGTACACAATACCCAGTACAGTATGTAACACCCAGTCCCGCTGGCTGGTTCCTGGGGTACACAATACCCAGTACAGTATGTAACACCCGGTGCTGCTGGCTGGTTCCCGGAGTACACAATGCCAGGTACAGTATTAACACCCGGTACCGCTCGCTGGTTCCTGGGGTACCTTGGGAAGAACTGAGCCTGAGGCGCACTGTCTGTATCGATCGTATGCTTCTGATGAGGGGGGTGTGAGGGGGCTCACGGGGGGGGGGGGGGTATGGGGGTGAAGTCTTGGCGCGTCCTATTGACAAATAAATAACCAACATCGTCAATTCAGATGCGGTGTGGCGGTGTGACGTTGTCACCGGTTAGCCTCACACTGCAGTCTAGTATTAGTAATAGATTGGCACCGCCTAGTTCGTTCATTGTGTACCCACATAGTAGATTGCATGGCAGATGCAGAACACATTTTCAAAGCCAAAATACATATCTAGATTTGCTCCGACTAGCTGACCCGGGGCGTATTCGATTATCCAACTGGGTCACCTGAGTCACTTTCTGGCGCATGCCCACATCCTACAGACTCGGGTTGAATAAAGGAACACGCTTCTCCATGCTCCGGGTGAAAGAAATGGTGGCTTAATCCAAAACTGTGTTTGTTTGTTTAATAACCGATATAACTACAGCAAAATAGGATTTGAAGTATTTTATGATTGCATAGTTTAGTTATATTTCCATTTCATTAATCTTGGTTATTACCCAAAAAACACACATAGGACTGGTACTGGTAGCTGTTATCCTAAGGGATGGTAGCAGCGCAAATGTGACATCATTGTGCCTCTAGCCACCCCCCAGCCAAAACGTGGGTCACTGGGGTTAGGACTTTTTGCACACGACACATGTTTTTGTCGACTCCACTCGCAGTGTTCAATTTGAAATTCTAGCAACTCGGGTGACCTCAATCGCCCTGGTCGTCTTAATCGAATATGGCCCTGGTGATTCAAGATGGTAATACGTGTGGACACCTTGCGTTTCAGTTTAGTACTAAATCTTTGCTACCTGGTGATTCTGCCTGGTACTATGAGAGAATACCTGGCTTTGATACCTAGTGCAAAATCTGTCCCACCTGGTGGTTCTATCTGGTACTAACAGAGGTTACATGGCTTTGATACTTAATAATAAACCTCTGCCATCTGGTGGCTTTGTCTCGTACTAACAGAGATTACCTGGCTTTAATACTTAGTAATAAACCTTTGCCACCTGGTGGTTCTGTCTGGTACTAAAAAGAGATGTTCTGGCTTTAATACCTAATACCAAGCCTAAAGTTGTGATACCAAGGTAGTAAGTAGTAGGACAACACCTTTGACACCTGGTGGTAAAGTTTAGTATTAACAGCGGATGTCGGGTCATTTCGCACCTAGGATTGCATTACCAGGAACAATACCAATAGCAAAAGGAGTTAACAAATTAAAACAAAAATAACTTCCATTCCCCCAAAACCACTGAACGCTAATCGGCGATATCATACCACCCGCTAATGGGGACATAGATGGTTACTTACTTATCAATGTGTACATCAGCCATCCATTGAAGAAACAATTCTTCCTTCCTCTACTAGAGCATTTATTTCCAATAGTACAATTTCACCCTACAGAGACAGTTCCTGCATCTTTGTATGCCTTTCCTCTTCTAACCTCAAACTAGCGATGCTTTGTTCAACTCTCATTCAACCTGGTTCTTGCCTACCACTACTATATTACCTTTTAAAGTGGATACTCTTCAGAACCACCAATAACTAAGAGAAAGAAAAATACATGTTCTTAGTAGTTGGCTCCCTACTTCAAAAGATATTTCCTTCCAGCCATATTTCCATCTATTTGATATATATATATGCATATATATTTACATATATGATCTACCTACTACATATATATATGAAGAGTTCAGGCGCAAAACCCTGTAAATGCTAATAAAAAAAAAACATTGAAATAACAGCTTTTTACGTGAAGCTATTTGTTTAATTCTCAGTAATTCCACTTTGTTTGTGATGAAATGATTCTGCAGCAATAAACAAAAAAATATGAATGTAAATAAATGAAATTGTTGAAGGTTTGCTTCCAATGTTTATCTCAATTTTTGGATCAACGTTTACGGGGTTTTGCACCTGAACTCTTCATATGTATATATATATCTATATATATATATAAGAGTATGTATATATATACGCTAATAATAAAATAGAAAAGAAGAAAACAAAACCTCTTCTTTTTTTTCTCCCCTTTTGTCTTGTGCCCAAATGGCGGCGCGTTGACTCGAGCCGCTCTGCACCCAGACTGGATCTCCATCTCCTCTTCTCCTTCTGACTCCCGTCCCTCCTTTATCTCCACATGTGACTCTCTGCTTTCAAGTCTCGCGCCACGTGTTGGCATGCGAGACCTTGTCACTCTGAGTGTGCGCGGTAGCTGTCTGCTTGTCCCTTATCCTTTGCAGTCGCCATTGGGAGCCCTTAATTTAGAGGAAATGGAAATTAGACATTTAAAACTTGAAAGTCTATTGACATGACAAAACTAACAGAGAAATAGACTACGTCATCGTTCCGACTGCGCATGCGCTGAAAACGGCGTTGGGAGCAAAGCAAAGGCGTACGGCCATTGAGTTTGCCAATATGCGCAGTGAAAAACGTCAGTTTTATTAAAAATTAATAGAAATCCAAAACCCTAACCGTATTATTTTAATATAATCTTTTTGTTAAACATGTTTTCTATATGTATTGCAATCGGTGTGTGCCTAGGTGGTGTGGATATAAATAAAAACATGAATAAAATAAGTAAAACTGACTCTGGCTATGGCTCTAACACTAGTCTGAGTGCCTAGATTTGTCTAAATCTAAATGCACATGGCATAAGATGTGCTGATTATATTGATGTAAATGCAATGCTGGATAACAGATTAATATCTTAATTTATTATATATATTTTTTTAGTTGGCATTCTATGTTTCAAACAAGAGCTGAGATGAGCTGAAACTAGCACATTTCATAGCTGCACCCAGTGTATTATCATATGCGATGTGCTTCTGGGGGGGTTGTTTGGCTCTGACGCATCCCACAATGCACCGCGCCGCTGGAACCGTGATGTAGTCTATATAGCTTAGAGATGAACGGTTAAAAGGAAGGGTTAGAATCTTAAACAAGATACACAGTACTAGACCTTTGCCACCTAGTGGTTGGGTCTGGTACTAACCGACATTATATTGCTTTGATATTTCATGCTAAGTCTAAAGCTTTGATACTTAGTACTAAACCGTTGCCACCTGGTGGTTCCGTCTGGTACTAACAGAGATGATCTGGTTTTTATACATCATGCTAAGCTTTGATACCCACCACTAAACCTATGCAACCTGGTGGTTCTGTCTGGTACAGAGCTATCCATTAGAGGAAATGAAGAGTAGAAATTAAAGGTGACAAAGTTGACTGGCAGATATATAGAGAGAGGCAAACTAAATTAACTAGGCAATAAAAGAGAGAGGAGGGGGTTCAATACATGGTTTTGACAGAGAAAATTATGAGGAAGTTTTAAACTTCTTTAATTTCTATTGGGAGCTCTTCATTACGGAAATATATTAGGAACAGAACTGCAAACTGGCCAAAGCATACTACCAAAATTAGCAGAGGAGATACGAATAGAGATAAGAAGAGATATAGAGAAAGCCATGTAATGGTTAGGTAGAGGATGAGATAGAGAAGAGAGTTTGAATACCAGTTTTCGACAAAGAAGCTTGTGACATCATTTAGCTGTCATTGTGAGCCCTTCATTACAAAAGAAATAACATTTAGATAAAAAAGATAAAATCTCAGACCTTTGCAAACACAGCTAAAAGATATAAATATATGTCTAGGGACAGGGTTAATGAAAGATCAAGTTGGGAAAAGCAAGATAAATAGGAGAGAGTGTAAGACTGGTATTTAAGAACACAAATTGTGATGTCATCTAAGTGATAGACTTTGTTTAACTGCCACTGTGTGCCATTCATTGTGAAATAAAAATTAGAAACGGAACTTAAAAAGCGTATTAATAAAGCTAATAGATATGTGTGAAGAGAGAGTGTGTGTGCGCTAAAGCCCCAGTCACACATAGCCGGACGAGCCCCGAATTTTGAGCCGGACCACCCACGGATCAACGGCCCGGACTGTCCCAGACCGCCACGGATAAAATCACTGTTTTCGTCAATTTTTTGCCTCGCAGTCACACTTTCCCGGATGAGCCCCGGACCGCCCCGTACCACCCCCGGACTGGGCCGGACCGGCCCTGGACGAGGCCGGACCACCCCCGGACTGCCCTGGACCACCCCCGGACTATCCCGGATCACCCCCGGACTATCCCAGATCACCCCCGGACTATCCCGGATCACCCCCGGTCTTACGGGGGCAGTCCGGGAGTGGTCCGTGGCTAGGCCGGGGGTAGTCCTGGATAGTCCGGGGATGGTCCGGGCCAAACCGTGGCTCAAAATGACCCCGGCCCACCCCCGGACAGGCCCGGTCCACCCCCGAAATACCCGGACCACCCCTGGACCACCTCCGGATCAGGCCGGATCAGGCCAGATTGAGCCCGGATCGCAAAATCCCCCGGACCGCCCCGGATGTTTAAAACATTTTAAAACATCCGGGACTGAGCCCGGACGGTGCCGGACGAGCCACGGATCAGGGGGTATTGGCACGGATGAGCCACAGACGAGTCACGGATCACCCCGGATCGCCCCGGACCACCCCGGATGGCGGTCCGGGGCTCGTCCGGCCCCTGATCCGGGTATGTGTGACTGGGGCTTTAAGAAAGACTAAATAGGGCGAGGGAGTCTGAGACTAGTTTTCTGCACACTTAATTATGTGGTCACCTCTTTTAATTATTTGTTTGGGTAAATGAATTTTATTCATGTAAATCTTTTGTCAACGCCATAGCACTGGTCATAACTTGCTTTAATTCAAATTTAGAAGCACAACTGTAGGAGCATACTGACAAGAACGAACGGAGAAAAAGGCATAAAGCGAGAAAGCTGAGGACAGATTAACATGGGTAGAGTCTAATAAGAGTTTTACACAACACAGATTGTGAGGTAATCTGAATTTGGAGACTTTATTTGAAATGAAACTTGTCGCCCTTGGAATAGAAGAATAGTTCCAAAGGTGCCCTAGCTGAGGAATAGTGAAAAAGTTACCTGTTTCTATCGTGCAATTTGCAAAATCATTTTGGTATACTTTTTTTTATGTGGGAAGGGTTATGTTTCTAAGTTAAAACCCATTTACATCATTATTAAGATGTGTAAAGAATGGCAAAGAACCAATGCCAGTCTTACAATCTCTCCTATTTATCTTGCTTTTCCTCAATTTTTAATTAAATAGATGAGATTAAACAAGTGCTTGCGTTTCTTTGCATCTGCTGCTTTGAATGTTCAAAATTCACCAATGAGATAGAAAAAAATGGATGTAAAGATTAAAAGTGTATTATTCCCCCCCCCCCACACACACACCCTCTTGAGATTTGTAGAGAAAATACTATCTGTACAAAACATATTTCGAGAAAAAAAATTCTAAAAGGAAGAGAACAAATATTCTGAAAACAATTACTAGAACAAAAGATTAACAGAAAGTTCCCATGAAAGTTTTATGGGAGAAAAGATTTTAAGGGAAGGTTAAAAGGTTTTTATAAAGAAAAATTTAGATTTTTTTGTGAAAGAAAAAAAGATTTTATGAAGATTTCATCAATGCGTTGCAACAGGAAGTGGGACGGTGGACTTTGCCGAGTTTCTTAACATGATGGCGAAGAAGATGGAGAATACGGATTCTGAGGAGGAGATACGAGAGGCGTTCCGGGTGTTCGACAAGGAGAACAACGGCTACATCACTACGCAGGAAATGCGCTTCGTCATGAGCAACCTGGGCGAGAAGTTGACGGACGAGGAGATCGAGGAGATGATCAACGAAGCGGACGAAGATGACGATGGTCGCATCAGCTACGATGGTAGGTTGGACCTTGTGCACCTCTTTGCAGTTGTTGTCGTTGACGTGGCTGAGTAGCGCGTTATTATTATTTATTATTAACACCGAAAGGCATTATTTCACAAGCACATAGTAAACATTCGTAGGAAGTGGTCCACGTAGGTCTGTGGAGTGATTCGAAAGGGCATTTTTACCATTTAATATCACTCCGCCCACCTAGGAAGATTATAGCGAATGCCTACATGTACGTTAAAGCATGTCTTTCGGGATGAGTGCTGAGTGCTGAGTTTTGTTGTTTTTTTAATTCGCAATTACACTATGGTAAAACCTCTCTAAATCGACCGACCATGGGACCGACTTTAAATTGTGCATTTAGGGAGGTGGTTTATCTTCCAATGGTATTTTATGGGTGATGGTTTGGGACCCAAATAAAGCAATCGATATAGGGGAGTGGTCGATCTGTGGAGGTGGTCGGTTAGAGAGGTTTTACTGTATATTGTTGTGACTCGTATGGTACTAGTGCCATTCTACTGAGAAGATGGTACCCCTTGTGTCAAAATAGCACATGTGCAATAATGTATTGGATAGTGTTACTACTAGTTGCTATCGAGTGTCAATTTTGCATAGTGAGTGCTGTATTGTTGTTTGTGTCGGTGGGTGTTTAGGAAAATCATAATATTCACATAATGTTATGATTTTGTATATGTATATTTACATATGAATTGATGGATCGATATATCTATATATAAGAATATATGTATATATCAGTATATGGCTATATGTATGGATATATGAATGAATGAATGAATGTATTATACGAATATTGACATATATGCATATATGGAAATATGTTTACATGAAAATATGTGGAGATGTGCATATGTGGATGCATGTATGATTGATTGTATTAATATATGAGACTGTCTCAAAAGGTGCTAAGCAGTATGGGACAAAACTTTGTCCATTGTAACGATCAACATACTATCTGCTTATGCATTTACTCAGGATAAGCTAATTTGTTTTTCACATGGTGTTTCATAATCCCAATAGGAAACATATTGATTTGAAGCAAATGTCTTTGTGTTTTCAGTGTAACCATTTCTGTGCTGTTTTGTGTCACTCATTACAACGGACAAAAACAAAATTAGTTATCACCTTTTGAGACAGGCTCATATGTATAAATGGATTATGCATATATGGAACAATGGATGTGTGTATATGTGTGTCCATGCATTCATGGTTGGGCATATGTATATGTTTTTATAATGTATATAAGGATATATATATGGATATAAGTGGATATAAAGATGTGTGGATACGCACATACAGTGCTATGTGCATGTGTGGATATATATTTGGATATATGGATGTGTGGATAAATGCATTATTCGATATGTGCCTGTGTGGGTATGTACATATATGGATATATGTATTGCAGTATGTATTGCAGATATCTACATATATGGATACATGTATTGTGGACATCTGCATATATGGATATATGTATTGTGGATATCTACATATATGGATATATGTATTGTGGATATCTACATATATGGATATATGTATTGCAGACATCTACATATATGGATACATGTATTGTGGACATCTACATATATGCATATATGTATTGTGGACATCTAGATATATGGATATATGTATTGTGGACATCTACATATATGGATACATGTATTATGGACATCTACATATATGGATATATGTATTGTGGATATCTACATATATGGATATATGTATTGCAGACATCTACATATATGGATACATGTATTGTGGACATCTACATATATGCATATATGTATTGTGGACATCTACATATATGGATACATGTATTGTGGACATCTACATATATGGATATATGTATTGTGGACATCTACATATATGGATACATGTATTGTGGACATCTACATATATGGATATATGTATTGTGGACATCTACATATATGGATATATGTATTGCAGACATCTACATATATGGATACATGTATTGTGGACATCTACATATATGCATATATGTATTGTGGACATCTACATATATGGATACATGTATTGTGGACATCTACATATATGCATATATGTATTGTGGACATCTACATATATGGATACATGTATTGTGGACATCTACATATATGGATATATGTATTGTGGACATCTACATATATGGATATATGTATTGCAGACATCTACATATATGGATACATGTATTGTGGACATCTACATATATGGATATATGCATTGTGGATATCGCCATATGTGGATATATGCATCATGGATCTCTACATATATGGATATATGATTTGTGGATATCTACATATATGGATATATGCATTGTGGACATCTACATATATGGATATATGCATTGTGGACATCTACATATATGGATATATGTATTGTGGATATCTACATATATGGATATATGCAATGTGGATATCTACATATATGGATATATGTATTGTGAATATCTACATATATGGATATATGCATTGTGGATATCTACATATATGGATATATGCATTGTGGATATCGCCATATATGGATATATGCATCATGGATCTCTACATATATGGATATATGATTTGTGGATATCTACATATATGGATATATGCATTGTGGATCTCTACATATATGGATCTATGTATTGTGGATATCTACATATATGGATATATGCATTGTGGATATTTACATATATGGATATATGTATTGTGAATATCTACATATATGGATATATGCATTGTGAATATCTACATATATGGATATATGCATTGTGGATCTCTACATATATGGATATATGATTTGTGGATATCTACAGATATGGATATATGATTTGTGGATCTCTACATATATGGATATATGATTTGTGGATATCTACATATATGGATATATGATTTGTGGATATCTACATATATGGATATATGATTTGTGGATCTCTACATATATGGATGTATGCATTGTGGATATCTACATATATGGATATATGCATTGTGGATATCTACATATATGGATGTATGCATTGTGGATCTCTATATATATGGATATATGATTTGTGGATCTCTACATATATGGATATATGATTTGTGGATCTCTACATATATGGATGTATGCATTGTGGATATCTACATATATGGATGTATGCATTGTGGATCTCTATATATATATGGATATATGCATTGTCTTTGCTATCTCTGCGGGCCCTACTAAGTTTGAGGCCGTGGAATTATTTCCTGGTTGCTAGGCAACTATACTACAGCAGAACACATGTGGGGTTTCCCGTCATCCACTCCGCATGCCCCATTAGATGCCGGCTGCACCGGACCAGTCAGCGATGGCTCCTGGTTTGTATTCACACCGGAAGGAGGGGGAAAGTGGCCGGCCCTTCTATGTACACATGACTTCGGGTGTGCTCTGTGTATTTATTATAAGTCAACAAAGGGTACGCCTAGTGCTTGAAGTTGAAGAGTTTTCGTCAATGAAAATAATATACTCACTGCTTTTGACAAGCTGTCAGCAAGGGTCAAGTAGAGTTGGATTGGAGATTAGAATTGCTCAACATTCCAAGGTCGATCAAATATGGTGTTGGTACCATATACATGTCACGTGACCACGCGTCGCATATCATATCTACAGACCGTGACAATCAGATGTCAGATATGCGTATTGCATATCATGTTCTTTTTTGGTTCTTCCTGTGTGTCGAACGTGAGCTTGATTTGTTCGTCTGGCGACCTGTGGCATGTGACTTGTGATTCCATAGCCTGAAACTGATGAGAATGCAGGTGCCAAAACCAGCCCCAGTTTATGACGTCACGTGGTCTGTTGAAGATGCATGGTCCAATGGTTATGAGTTTCTGTCATTGTCTGAGATAAACACATCAGGTTGATCAGTATTATCTAACTTACTTTATATTGAAGTAACTTTAATTTTAAATGATTAACTTGGGAGATATTTCAAAAGTGCCTGCAATCAAAATTAATGTTGGCGTGCTTATCAAAGGTCGAACTCTTTGGCTTATATTATAATATATTTTACCACGTGCAAATTACCCATGTTGTCAAACCCCCCTCCCCTGTGCCACCCCCCCCCCCCCCCCCACCTCTGCAAATTTGGATTTCCACTGCTGTGTATAACTTACAGCATCATCAAAGGCCGGTTGCTCTCATACCATGTCTATGTGGTGTGGGAGGTTAAAAATCCCTTGGGTCGGTAAAAGTGTAGGCTCGTGCGTTCTATCGACAAACTGTCTAATGGTGAAAAAAGTCATGATGGGCAGTATAAATCTTCAAGAAACAATGTTAATTTGCCATTCATAATATTGAAGAACAAAAGTAATGGTTCCAATTTCCTTCCAAACGGATCGCTCACTTACAAACAAAAGTACTTTGGGTAGGTTTTTGGTTTAAACTGTTTTTGTTCATTGGTGATATTAAATATTGATATTGCCAACTTAACACGGTACAGTTATTGATCCCCCACACGAATCATGCTTTCTGATTGGTTAGTCATACTTAGGGTCAAGGTCACCTGCCTGCTGGAATCTGTCTTATATATATGCACAAAGAAATACCGGTAATCTTCATTAGGTACTTTGAAACAATTAATTAGAGTTAATGTTAAAATGCCTGTCAGACATCAACTGATTCTTAGATGGGTAATGTTGTGCTCGAAAGATCTTAATAAGGCTAAATAAAAAAATAAAATGGTGATCGTCCATGCCCAAGCCTGAAAAATCACCTGCCACTGGATTTTGTTTGTAACTGTTAAAAAATGCATCAGGGTAGCAGCAATTCAACTTTTGTATAAATGTTTAAGTCATCGGTTTGACTCGGCCTTGGTTTGAACCCAAGAGTTCGAGTCCCACAACCTACCAGAACGGGAGGCGGACACTCAACTCATTCGGCCATCGCGTCTGGTTACAGATTATATCACACCTATGTCAAAAATAAAAAATAAAACTAGAAACCGCCCGCCCGACCCTGATTTTTATTTCAAAAGGACGGTCACCAATTTAAAAAAATATAATTTACCCTAATCAAGTCAATGACACTGGTTAATACATATTTATAATGCCATCATCCACTTTCAAGGCTATTCTAGATGGCGTTCATAGTTTCACACTAGGTGTCTTCTAATACCGAAGCAATAACTTCCAAAATTGATACTTGTCGCTTCCTAGCTTGGCGCTCGGCATTAATAGGATAGGGCAGGGACTGGTTAGCTCAGTGTCAGGATTATGTGACTCAGTGGGATATCGGCTCATGGTGCTGGTGGCTTGCTTTCCCAATGGGGAAGCACTATAAAGTCGCCATGAGTGCGCACTGTCACAAGTCGGTACCCATCCTGATATGACCTTATATGTAAAACTCCAACAACTAACTAACTATTCTCATAAGCCGTGTTTACACGGGGAATTGTGAAACGATGTAGACAAAGCGATTCATATGAAGCGTTTTAGATGTGTGTTTACACGGTGGAGTTTGAAAGTGTGTCGGCGCCGGGAACCAGCAGGTGCCTGTAGCCGGCAAGCTCTGCCAATTGTTTAGTTTACACACGTCGATTCGACGCCGATGTAGCTGCTACGTTAATATCGCTTGGAATTTAAGGTTAATTTAATTAAATTTCATTATTTGAGTCTGTAATTCTGTTAAATATGATCGCATTCACTAGATTTCGGCGTAATCGGGCCCTAACACTGCCGGGCACCAGCGATTAGTTACTGCTCTGCCTGTAGCTGGCAAGCAATACTATTTTATAATATCGCCGCCCAGGAACCAGCTGAATCGCTTCATATAAACCGCTTCATAGATGAACCGTTTCATACGAATCGATTCAGCCCTAAAACGCCACAGAGCCGCGTTTACACGCCAAATGTGAGTCGATCTAGGCAAGTGGTTTCATATGAAGCGTTTTAAATCGCCCGTGTAAACAGGGCTTTAGTGAACAATGGGTCCATGGTCAGGTTAGCGATAGTTTAGGAAGTCGGTTGATGTCTGCCAGCCATTACTCTTGCAATGGGATCCTGATTTAAAAGAGAGACAAAACTGCCAAATTTAAAAATGGCAAAACTACCATTCCTTACTGCTTAGCATGTTTCTCTGCATTTAATTTATTTCCTCGTTAATAAATAACGCAATCTGCGAAATCGGCGCAACCGGAGCTGGTGTCCAGAATCCATTAAATGATTTCATTTTTATCTGTATATATATCTTTTTTAAAACCCCGTTAAATATGTTGCTTAAAATCGATCTGGATTATCGGAATTAAAACTAAAATTAAGATATAGTTCGCATTACATACATACACTATCATTAGAATTTACATCAATTAGAAAAAGATATTTATAAAAATAAAATAAAAATATAAAATACACCTGAAATATTTCAAATTATAATAAGTACACAGATTCTGATTGGTCCAATTGCAAAACCTGCACAGAAAGGTTCTATTCTATTATTTATTAATGTATTCATTTTCTAAGCGGGGTAAATTTCAATCATGCACACTTGGTCTTCCCCGTTCCTGGCTCCTTATTTGGATGCATCTGATTTATATAATTGCATGATTTAGTTTTCTGGATTTAAACAGAATTAAATTATGTAAATGACGGAAGTTAAGCATGGCTGGAAGAGCAGTGCCTCGGCGCTGAAAAAGACTATATTCAGATGAATAAAAAATGTTTACCAAAAAAAAAAAATTCGAACATGCTCTGCTCCGGGGATCCTGTCTCATGTTGGTTGAACCATCATTTGACAATGGTTCCATGACCAGGATGGTGTACATATTGGGCACTTTATTACTTCACAAACATCGAACGGGGCCTGGTTCCAGTACCTTATGAGGTATTCAATGTGTCCCTTTGAACGGCACTAGTGCCATTTGACTGGTACTACTTTCAATTGAGGCAAATTCTAATTGGACTAGTCTGGAGTCCATAATCTCTGGGTATTGAGCTGGGACAAGAAACAATGACAATGCAGCCCATTCAACTTTCCATTCTTCTTGCAAATAAAGACAATAATTCTGCTAAAGTAAAGTGTGCATAAAGAGACACATTTTCTTTCATGAATTTTCTTATCAAATCAATCTGTAATTCGGAGCAACAGCTATTTATAAAGTGATTCTCGTATGATAGTTTGTTCTTTTTCCTCTTAAGAATTGAGACAGATAAAAAATAATCGGAATGTTCTTTTCAAGTTAGGTAATAGATCTAAAATACTAAAATATTATGGATTTGGTATTTCCAAGTAATACATATATAACAACTCAATTTCTGTGTTGGCATCATGAATGATTGGCATGGTCCCTCCACCATTAAAATAAGCTTTACGGGACTTAGTTTGACTGATTGATATCAATCTAGACTCGCCCTACATCGTTTGTCTAGTTCGATTTTATTTTTGTTCAAGTGTTTTTATTCCTCTGAATTAACATGTTGTCAGTGCTAATTCTCTGGTCTTCCAGTCCTAATGACAATTGCCACTACACTAAGCAAAGCTACAACAACATAGATAGACAAGTACAAGACCATAAGCAAAGCATTGATATGAATGACAGGTACAGAACACGATAAGGGGAAATAAACATATTATGTGGAGGTAGCTATGTTAGACTAATATGGTAAACAGAGATGGAGAAAAACTGATTATCTTTCTAGAGGTGAGATACTTATTGAAAGGGTGCTGGTGGGATGTAGTGTCGGGCTTGTGTTTGAACTGATCTTCATGGTAATCTCAGATGGGGCCTCTTGAGTGAGTAAAGTGGGTTAATATTGTTTAATTGCATAATGAATCTGTGATAGATGTTATGTGACGCCTGTATGGCGAACAGTGGGAAAGATCATGTTACATATAATATGGTATATGCACAGATACTGCAACCGCATAGTGTGTGCTTAAGGGGGTGCAGTGCCTGAATAATAGTCAGAATGCCCAGAATCGGGACACAACCTGCAATTTCAGGGTGAGGAGGTCTAATGATTTCCTGCATGCCTTAGAGGTACATTCCTTACATGCGGTATGCGGTATGCGAATGCGAATGCGACAAAAAATCGAAACACCTTGAAACCTATGGGCTACATTCCTTACATGCGGTATGCGAATGCGAATGCGAATGCATTTTCCGATCGGTCCATGTAGCGATCGGTGCGGCATGCGGTATGCGGCACGCAGGGTGCGAATAGAAACCTGAGTCTGATGTGTCCATTAGTTTAACACTAGGAGAGGCGACTGAGCATTACGGAACAGTCTCACACAGGGGTGAGGAGGGGAAACACATGGTGAGTTGGGCACCCGGGAGACATACGGCTAGGGGAAAGCTAAAAATGCTACCATATGCACAGAAATATGATAACTTATCTATAATTTGGTTATAATAAAGGTAGGAACCCCCATGTGACGTACGAAAAAGTACATAGATATAAATGCAATATTTGGTCATATACAGAGCAGTATGGAGAATTGTATATTTTTATTTTTTAAATATAGCCAGTCGTGTGCCGCATACCGCATACCGCATACCGTGTGTAAGGAATCATGCCATTCGCATGCCGCATGCTGCATACCACATACTGCATACCGCGTGTAAGGACTGGGCCCTTTACACCTATGTATACACACTGAAAATATTTCGCTAGGATTATTACTATTTGACAGAACCAATTTAGATGATCGAAACCTGAACTTGGGACACCATCTTGCATTTGTCAATAAATAATTAACTGAAGGTAATTCCATTGATTCAATCAGATTCCTTAATCCCCAAATCATAGGGTTAGACATCAAAACCGCCTTTCTATGTTGAATAGTAATTGAGATATCGCCATTTAAAGCTCTTGGCAGCCATTGTGGATGCCATCTTGAAAATGACCCCTTTTCGGGAGTCAGACTTTACAAAATTGTTAGTATGTTTTTTAGGCATGCCTAAAGGTATCAAAATCAGTTGAAAAACCTTTTGTATAAATTTGGGGGGGGGGTTAGGTGAGGTGTTTTTTTTATCGTATAATTACCCATCTAAGTGTCATGGGGCTTCAGGCCCCTAAACAGGTAATGAGTGAACCATCGACAGATGCCAATATAGGGCGGGTTAGATCAAAGATTCACCCCTATCCAGAGTAAGGGTGAATGACAACGTAGTCTAAAAGCAAGCGTAAACATGGTGCAAATTGTGTATTCAACAGGTATTGCACACCTTATTCTATATACCTTTTGTGTAAATAACCCTGAATTGAAAAATGGCTGGAAGACCAGTGTTTCGGCACTGACAAAAGACTTATTCAGCAGAATAAACATATTTACCACAACAACAAAAACAACAAAAAACAGATTGAGTATTACACAGAAAGTGGAGTTCCTGGTTCCACTATCCAGTGTCCACCTATATTGGCTTAGCATTGGTGAAATGGCAGACCATGTAAATAAGCAAGATGGCGACCCAAGAATGCTGTTGCTTTGACTTTTAAAGTCTATTAAACTACATAATATAATATATTTAGCAATTCAAAAGTAGCGGGTAAATATCAATATGTCTTATATTTTGCTTCTTAAATTAAGAATTGATGTGTTAATTTCATTTACCCACTTTTTCGCCACTTTTTCTAATGGGCTGTTCTTCACCCCGTGAATCTGTTATCTAGGGGAAGGTCAGCTGCATGAGGTAAACTAGGTGGTGAAAATGCCACTGATTGCATTACACACAAGGAGAATGTGATCATATTACTACAACTTCCTTTAAAAAAGTGTCATCATTTCTTCTTCTTTTTCTTGATTATACTTATCTTCTTATTTTAGTTGGTGTACATGTTTGCTCTAAATCATTTTTCTGGATATCTTTGCCATGTATTCCAACTTGGAAAAAGTATTCTCATCCTAGTATCAAAATAACATTATTGCCTTGTGTCAATTGGTGATCTTCATATATCATATTCTCGGAATGGGTATTGGGATGCGTGCATGTTATCGCCTATTTAACATCAGCATGCACAGTTTTTCCCTATTTCTTTCTCAATCTGCAAGAGTAGTATGCAGAATGATGGTCACATGTTGCTATGAACAGTATCATTATATATATATATATATATATATATATATATATATATATATAATTATATATATATATAGTAGAGCATAGTAGAGAAGGCCCATACTTTACCATCTTTAAAGAAATAACATTTATTCTTCTGAATAACTTTGTGTGAGTGCCAAGGCTCTCTTCTTTCGGCCATACATAATCGCAATAATTTAATATATGTAATTAGCCAAGGGAAAATAGTCAGTAAGGTGATACATTTGCCAACTTTTTTTTTTTCTTCTTTTTAAAAAAAACCGATTATGGGATGCATATTCCAATTTCAGGAGAAACATTTCTTCAAAATATACATCCATTATATACCACTTTAGAACGTCATATGAAATTAAAAGTAATGGTTGCGGGACATTCTAATCATGTTTTTCCCCATAACAGAAAATACATTTTCCCATGGTGAGTCACATATCTGTTAGTGTTTGCATTAATCTGAGTTGCCACCATGTGCATAATGGCATTTAATACAGCTATTTTAGTAACTCTAATTGTGAATATAATAATGATAATAATAATAATAATAAATAGCAAGCCAATAGGAAATCATTTCCGATTTATATTTACATAGATTATATTACCCGATATTCTGTTGTGATTGATATATGTGTAATATATGCCTCATATCTTGCTAACTAATACATGCTCTATATTGTGTTTGTGCTATATCCCATTGTATACATCCAACTTCAAACTGGTATAACATATGCCTCATTTCAAGGGTCTGCAGACAGCGTTGGAGATGAAACTAATGCTCTGTAAACTCTCTCTCTCTCCTGCATGTCTACGTCATGTCTACAAAGAAACCTCCAAACTGAAATGCTTGCTTTTCATCACAATAATGATCTCCTCATCAGGACATAACATTATACTCACAGTTCCTGGTTTCGTTTTTGGGGAGTTTTCAGTCTCGTTGGCGCGCTGAAGGCTGCAAATCTGCACAACTGTATACGTTTCTGGTGTAGGAGCAAAACGCCCACTTACAGGTGGCGCCGCTGTGGCAGAAGTGGGAACTAAGCCCTTAGTGTATTGTAGTAGTCTGCACTGACCTCTCAGGCAAGTTACCACATAGACAGGTACTAGAGGTAGGCCATAGGTAGTGTGTTGATATCAGGCAGCCTAGGTGGTGTAACGGTTAGCACACTGGCCCGGAATGCAAAGAGATGTGGATTTGAGTCCTGCGCTAGGCGCAATATTTTCCATTTTCATCACCCCGCATGATAGTATCATGTATCAAGGTCATGTGTAAGTCAGAGGACAATAGAGTCCGTGCCGGTATTTATATTCCCATAACCCCAATATGAAGCATATATATAGTATGTATCTATATATTTATATATCGTATAAATAGTAAATATGTACCAGTAGTATATATAGTATATATAGTGTATATTGTGTATATAGTACACTAACAACTAACAGGTAACCCCACCCACTGCCTAACTAATCCCATCCTCACTTCACTCCTTCCTCTGGCCTTGGCCGGACTTACTGTGCATACCGGTGAATCTGGAGGGACTGAAGTTAAGATGCTGGTCGAGTCAAACCAATGACTTATAAAATAGGTACCGGTTGCTGCTTGGCGCTTGCTGTTATAAGGTCAGGACAGGGACTGGGCGCACAGTGTCAGGATAATGTGACTTGCTGGGACATCAGGTCATGGTGCCGGTGGCGTGATTTCCCAGTGGGGCAGCACTATAAAGTCACCTTGAGTGCGCGCTGTCACCATGAGTGTGCCCTGGTATGGCCTAGGGTCTTATTGGGCCGTAAATCTAAACTGACCACCCAGCCTCCCCAGGCCCTCTCAGAGGACTGGTTGGGATCTTAGGCTGCCTCTTTCCTTCCTCCCCCCCTCCGCTCACCTCCCCCTTCCCCACAATTTCGCTGACCACTACCCATCGGACAGCAACTCCCGACCACATGGGACCGCTTTCAGCGGTGCCCATACAGTGCCGCAGATTTGCAGCCTTCAGCGCACCTATGCGACTGAAAACTCCCCAAAAACAAACATATACATACTGTATATAGTATACATACTGTATATAGTATATATAGTATATATAGTGTATACATTATAAATATTATATATAGTATATTTAGTGTATGTGAGCGCAGCGTAATACTGATGGAATTAAAACAAAAATAAATAACCTAACACTCAATATAAATATATAGATATATATATATATTCGCATGTTTATTCTGTTGATTGCATTGCTTAAAAAAGAAAGTTTGTTTTATTTAACGACGCCTCTAGAGCACATTGATTTTTATGATCGGCTATTTTAAGTAACATGTTTTTAAAAAGTCCTTCCGAATAGTCCTATTATGTGAGTATATACGTACTACATTGAGTAATAACTTTGAATCCAATCATAGATTGTGTTGCAAGATGCAGTAATTCTTACCTTAATTAAAGTTGTATAGTCCGATGGTTTTGAATTTCTGTATTTTTTCTGAGATTAATATATTAGATGGATCACTAGTATCTACTTTACATTAGTTCAAAGTTACTTTTATTTTAAATGGTAAACTTTTGAGATATTTTGAGTGCAAACATGAAAGATTAGTTTTAGCAAGCTTGCCAAAACTCTGACACCATAGACTTCTGCAGTAACAAGTTCTGTTAAATTGACTCAGTATTGCCTTCTACGCAGAAACAAATGCTTAATAAGTGCATCAGTATCTTAGTTAGATATGTCAAATCAAATCTAGATAATTGGTTTGGTTTTGAAAATTTGATATTTCATCAGACTATGCTGCTTTAAAACCCTGGTGTGCAGAAAATCCCTCAATAGAAGGAGCTATGCATATTGCCGCATTATAAACCTGCTGTAACCCCACTGCGGCAAAGAGCCACCATCGTAGTCAAAACCTACATGATCTCAGATCTGCCATCATTTGAACTTAAATCTATAACGAGGGAGCGCTCAGGCAGTAGAGTGTCAACTTGTGAAGGTGTGGGGCCATCCGATCGATCCTGCTCAGTGGACACATTTGCAGTTTGGGCTATTTTCCATTCCAACCAGTGGTCCACAACTGGTTGATCAAAGGCTGTGGTATGTGCTATCCTGTCTGTGGAAAAGTGCATTTAAAAGATCCCTTACTGCTTATCGGAAAGAGTACCCATGTGGTGGCAGTGGGTTTCCTCCAAAGAAACATGTCAGAATGACCATATGTTAGACGTCCAATAGCCGATGGTAAAAATCAATTTGTTCTAGGGCATCATTAAATCAAACAAATTTTTTAAAGCTATAGCATAAAATAGTCAATAGGTTGCCATCATTTTCCTTTAGCCAATAACATAAAATAATCAATAGGGTCCGTTGAATTTCCGTAAGCAGTTCAAGTTCGGAAAATTATTTTTTCAGATTCTAATTAAAAATGGAAATAACCGTTTCATATGAGTGACGTCATTCGTGTTTCTTCGAGCTCGATATCGCCATTGTGTATCTGTGTTTGTGTTTGGGGACGGTGTCGGATACCGATTATCTGCCGTGGACGTGGAAACCATGGTCATTTCCGATCCACAATCCACGATCCACAGGATTCAGCGACAGTTATTTGCTAATGGTATGGGGAATGTCCAATAATCAGGTCATCCGAGACGCTACCGGAAGTGTCCAATTAGTCGCCATTCCGCTAACCGGAAATGGCCTGACCGCATTCTCTGTCGCCTTGCTCTAACCACCGACAGGGTCTGGTAGTCAAGTACCAGTGGCGCCGCCGCGGTACAGATAGGAACTAGAGCATACTACTAATAAAGGGTATGCACTGACGTCACGCTAAACAGAAGTGCGGCCATTGTGGCGATATTAGCCACAATAATAAAGACTGTCACACTGGAAACTCAATGGCTATGAGCAATCTTTCGACAGAAAAAGTGAAATATCTCTAAAATCACAACACCTAGAAACAAACTGATTGGAATACACATAGAAAAGATGTTTACCAAAAAGATTATATTAAATTGATATGGTTAGGGTTCTGCGTACCGGCAAACCCAATGCATTGTCAATGGCAGTGAGCAATCTTCATACAGAAAAAGTTAAATATCTCTAAAACCACAACACCTAGAAACAAACTGATTGGAATACACATAGAAAACATGTTTACCCAAGAGATTATATTAAATTGATATGGTTAGGATTCTGCGTACCGGCAAACCTAATGCATTGTCAATGGCAGTGAGCAATCTTCATACAGATAAAGTTAAATATCTCTAAAACCATAACACCTAGAAACAAACTGATAGGTATACACATAGAAAACATGTTTACCAAAAAGATTATATTAAATTGATATGGTTAGGGTTCTGGATTTCTATTAATTTTGAATAAAACTGACGTTTTGCACTGCGCGTACCGGCAAACTCAATTATTGTCAATGGCAGTGAGCAATCTTCATACAGAAAAAGTTAAATATCTCTAAAACCACAACACCTAGAAACAAAATGATTGGAATACACATAGAAAACATGTTTACCCAAAAGATTATATTAAATTGATATGGTTAGGGTTCTGGATTTCCATTAATTTTGAATAAAACTAACGTTTTGCACTTCGCGTACCGGCAAACGCAATGCATTGTCAGTCAATGGCACTGAGCAATCTTCATACAGAAAAAGTTAAATATCTCTAAAACCACAACACCTAGAAACAAAATGATAGGAATACACATAGAGAACATGTTTACCAAAAAGATTATATTAAATTGATACGGTTAGGGTTCTGGATTTCTATTAATTTTGAATAAAACTTCCGTTTTGCACTGCGCATACGGCAAACTCAATGCATTGTCAATGGCAGTGAGCAATCTTCATACAGAAAAAGTTAAATATCTCTAAAACCACAACACCTAGAAACAAACTGATTGGAATACACATAGAAAACATGTTTACCAAAAAGATTATATTAAATTGATATGGTTAGGCTTCTGGATTTCCATTAATTTTGAATAAAACTGATGTTTTGCACTTTGCGTACCGGCAAACTCAATGCATTGTCAATGGCAGTGAGCAATCTTCATACAGAAAAAGTTAAATATCTCTAAAACCACAACACCTAGAAACAAAATGATTGGAATACACATAGAAAACATGTTTACCAAAATGATTATATTAAATTGATTTGGTTAGGGTTCTGCATTTCTATTAAGTTTGAATAAAAACTAACGTTTTTCACTGCGCGTACCGGCAAACTCTATGGGATGTTTACTGGTTGATATCGCCACAATGGCCACACATCCGGTTCATGACGTCACGTGAATACCCTATATAGAGAGGCAACATGGATGACTGTAGTAGGGAGACATAGATGGGACCGTTGCTTGTTTATATATATTCACAAAATGCATTATATATAATATATATATATATATGTAATACTAACTGACGATAATACCACGTTCTTATCTTCAGAATTTGCTGGTATGATGATGGTCAACCGAGTGTAACCTTAATTCATCGTTATGCTGATACCAAGCCATATCACTCACTCACATAACCATCGATGACGTGACGTCACCGATCAACATCACCCGTGACATCATCAACCATCACTTGACTTGACCTCACCAAACCGTGGTAACCGGTTGTGACGTCATCAAGCTTCAACAGATGAAGAGGGGGGAAAAGAAGATGTGTCAGGGTTATCCACTGGCACGGACCAATCAAACGCTGCGAGGTCGTCCGTCACATTCCAACGGTCGGGATGACGTCAGCAGTCATAAGCTCTTCCTGCATTGTGTCGTTCTCATCGAAGTCATCTACAATGACGTCACAACGAATCTACATCACAGACATCCGGGTCCTTAGCCCTCGATTTGTCCATTTTACACACATTTGCTCACATTACGCGTATAATATCTTAATATTGTTCCTAAGCAACGCATATTACATATGGTTACTTACGCAAGCACGAGCACAACTTATATTGTACCTATTATTAGTCTAATTACGTCAACATTACGCAATTCATTATCAATGTATCGATTAATAATAATAGCAAGTCCACGTTGGTCCCGATGTAAATATTTACCATTTATCATTGCTCACAGTGGACATTATTTGCTAATATCAAATCAATCGAACCCTCATCACTCAGATTTCACTTCATGGTGTCAACAGCTGATGTTTACTTAGAATGTTTTTTTTTAACACCACCACCCCCCTTCCCCTCCGCGAATTTTCACCTAAAAGACACTCTTGATTTCTACAAATGGATTCGTACAGCTATGCAAGAAGAACTAATCAATGAGAAGTTGTTTAAAACTGAACTCCTAATCAGATAATTAACAGTAATCTTAAGCAGCAGACGACATTGATTTACTGCTTTCAGGAATGGCGGGAAAAACTCTTCGGCGAGGAAGCTGCAAGGAAGAGCTTATGTGACAGTTTTCCTTCTTTTTGTTTCCTTCTTTTTTTCTCGATGGGTTTAAATTGTGCAGTCTACAAAGGAGATAGAAATCTAAGAAAACTGTGATAATATAACAAAGATTGCGGATTTACGATAGAATTTAATCCCCCAAAAACCCAAGACGCTCACAAGTATGTGTGTGACGTCACGTTGCCATGTCAATGCTATGCAGCTCAGCTTACGATGACGTCATCGTATACCATTTTTCCCTCACCAGGGATGGTTTATTCAAGATGGCCGCCAAGCCTCTTTGCGCATGCGTATCGGGTTCTAATGAGCACATCGTCTATTCATACATGCATACATAGGCACCCGTGCATTTGTTCACTCCATTGTATTGCTCAATCTTTGACAGTTTTGCATTGATTTTGCGACCATCCATTTGTTGGTGTGTTGTTGAGTTCTTGTTGGGGCTTCTTTTTTTTAAATTCATCTTAAAAGCGCCATTTTCTTTTGTTTCTACATATCCACTCAAAGATTGGAACGATGTTTGATAGAGGATTGAAGCCAACACTTACCCATGTGAATATTAACAATCCATTGAGTGTTTGTTTAAATATATTAATTAATTAATTAATTTCTATTCGATTTATCAATTCAAAAACCTTTTTTTTGTATTACTCATACTCATATTATATACATGCATTTATATATCTCGAGTAGATGAGAACTTTTGTTTCCCTTCCCACATCATCAATGACAGTTTCTAGCGGGTAATACCTAGACGAATCACTCAAAGTCATTGACTCTTGTTGACACTGTGTGTACTCAGTGCACCTCAATCACGTGACTACAGCCAGGGTCTGTCTAAGACAACGCCTATTAAAGCTGCACAGTCCGATAAAAACAGCAAAAAGTAAAGCTTGTTTTATTAACGACACCTCTAGAGCACATTTACTTTTTGAATCATCAGCTATTGCCATGGTCATTCTGACATATTTCTTTGGGGGAAACCCGCTGCCGCCACATAGGCTACTCTTTTTGATAAGCAGCAAGGAGTCTTTTATATGCACTTTCCCACAGACAGGACAGCACATACCGTAATCTTTGATGAACCAGTTGTGGACCACTGATTGAATAAAAAATTTCAAGTTTTTTTCAAACCAAAACACTTCACCTAGATTTGATCCACAAAATCTAATTCAGATAAGGTTCCACTTATTAAGTTTGTTGTTGCATAACTGTGAGTAGTTAGTTAATTAAATAGAACATGTTAATGCTGTGTTAGCTATCCTATCCACACACACGTCCACATTAATTTGGAATCTTTTCATTTGAAACATCTCCTAAAGTAGCCATTAATAATCCAAATTACTTCAAACTAAAGTAAATAGTGGTTAATAGCGGACAATCTGATATATTTATCTAAAAAGATTTTCAGGAACCATCGGACTATGCAACTTTAATCCGATTTGTGACACTATATATACGTATATGTATATAGTGTATAGGTACATATATATATGTGTCGTGGGGGTGATGAACATGGGAAATACTGTGCCTAGAGCGGGACTCGAACCCACATCTCTTTGCATTCCGGGCCAGTGTGCTAACCATTACACCACCTAGGCTCCCTGATATCAACACACTCCCCACGCCTACCTGTCTATGTGGTTACTTGCCTGAGAGGTCAGTGCAGACCACTACACTCGTCCCCCTGGAATTGTAAGTCTTGTAATGCTTACAATTACATACATACAGGCAATGCACTAACACATACATACACAGCGTAGGTTCAACAACCATACAGCGCAAAGCTTATACAGGATCCTGATCACGGCAACCAGTGTCGTGGGGGTGATGAAAATGGGAAATACTGCGCCTAGAGCGGGACTCGAACCCACATCTCTTTGCATTCTGGGCCAGTGTGCTAACCATTACACCACCTAGGCTCCCTGATATCAACACACTCCCCACGCCTACCTGTCTATGTGGTTACTTGCCTGAGAGGTCAGTGCAGACCACTACATATGTATATATATATATTGATATATATATATAAATATACTCATAGTGTTGTTCTCACCCCCCCCCCTTTCACTCCCACCTCTCACCCACCACTTTAACATTACTATAGTAACGAGTTTCACCAGTATACATGGATATATCTATAACACCCATTGTATTTTACAGTTTTCTACTTTTGAATCCAATTTATCTTTCTTATCGAATGCTATTTGAATAATAAACCCGTTGATATTTTCTCTTTACCTTGACAACCGTTATCGTCAGTTCTTTCTTCTTTGTTTCATTGTTGCTACTGTTGTTGTTTGGGCAGTATAACTCAATTGGACTTTGATAGTAAGTATTTAGATATTTAGAATAACATTGTAGTTATAGTTTATTAGGATTGTTGCTTTCTTTTAATAGTTCAATCACTTCACAAAATAGTTCAAACACTTCACAAAATAGTTCAATCACTTCTCAAAATGAGAAAACATAGTAAAATACACAAATAGAAAATTATAGTGAACTACAATATAACGTGATGCTTACTATTAATGCGAAACTGACATTGACAACGATTTTGGACAAAGCAAAAAAGAAAGAAGGGGTATCCTTAAACCTAAAACTAAAGGGGGTAATTATTTTTTTCATTTAATTGTTTTCCCTCTTAAATTTTGATCCAGTTACATGCTGAAAGGGAGCTACTTCTGCTAATAGGCGGAGAAATCTGATTTTATTATTTTGTTATATTCATTTATATTCTGGCCATGGCTTAAGCCATATTAAAGACAATGTGTGTTCAGAACACTTCATCAAGTATTTTACTATATTTGCAACTATTGCTATCTCATCGTGAATCAGAGAAAAGTGTAGCCATTGTTCGAATTTTGATTATTATATTTGATTATCCTTTGTTTTGTGTGAAAAAAAAACTATTTCTTTTTATGGCCAGCTCAACGATACTCGTCTAGGTTATCTAAACAGAAATACAATTATTTGGGGGGTTTTCCCACATCAAAGCACTTAAATAAATTAAATAGGAAAAAATCCAGGTTCTGGTAATTGTTAGTCTGTCAAATAAATTGTACCGCTATATG
The DNA here is from genome assembly GCA_030323885.1 of Branchipolynoe longqiensis. Classification (NCBI taxonomy): domain Eukaryota; kingdom Metazoa; phylum Annelida; class Polychaeta; order Phyllodocida; family Polynoidae; genus Branchipolynoe; species Branchipolynoe longqiensis. The sequence continues at coordinate 29,777,290 of CM059190.1, read as the reverse complement.
AATCAGAATTGATCATAAATTATTCTCTGCAAATAAAATAAATTAAATCATGTCAAAATTGCTTTTGAAGCAGCAAACCTAAGGAGCTAATGTGTATTAATGAACAATGAATACAGAAATAAAATAGCAATAATTAGATCCCTTCTTCCCTTTAAAGAAAAACAATTGTGTACGTGTTAAATTATTCTTTTACTTCTTCCTCTTATGAAAATTTGAAATAACTAAAGAACAAACGCTTGTTGTTCTACTTGTTTGTTGTGGTTTTACCCATGAGAACATCTAAGGTCATATCAGGACGGATACCGACATATGACAGTGCACACTCATGGCGACTTTAGAGTGTTGCCCTTATGGGAGGCCAGGCTGCTGGGACCGTGACCCAATTTTCCACACAGTCACATTATCCTGACATTGAGCCGACCAGTCCTTGCCCTATCCTAGTAATGCAATGTGCCAGGCTAGGTAGTCACTAGTATAAATTTTGTACGTCATTGGTTTGAATCAGCCAGGTTTCGAACTCCCAACCTTCTACACAAGAAGCCTGCACGCTTGCATATTTGGGCACCACGTCCAGTCGAAACTACGATGGTAATCTAATTGGGTGAAACAAATAGATACGTTTGTTTTATTCAATAATGCGGTAAGCAGACGACATGGCTGCATAAGTAGAACGTGTGATTCCTGTGGCCTAAGAGCCTTGACTCAAACTTCCGATTGAGTCAAGCAAAGCAAAAGCTTCCAAAATTATACTTGTCGCTACTTTTCCTGACATGCCACATTAGTAGGATTGGGCAAGAAGCAATGGTGGAATGAGGAATGCATTTTCAAAAGGTTCCCCTGGCTAATCAATAAATGGGGACAACAAAAAAAAGTAGTAAGAGGGAAAAAGTTCAGTCACATGTCATCTGAGACTGCGGGCTTGTTCTCAGATTCTGTGTGTTAATGCGCAAAATGGACTATTAGCCAAGGCGGGCAGCTGACAAGAAGCCGAGAGCTGAGAGACACCAATGCTGAGAGCTGCTCCCAGAGGATATAATAAAAAGGGTGCTCACTTTATTCAGGTATTCAGCTTTCACAATGCATTATGGCTGCATAGTCCAATGAAAACATCACATATTGTTAACCAAATGCTGACCTAGATTTGATTCAGCTTTCACAAGGTATTAAGACTGCATAGTCCAATGAAAACATCACATTTTGTTAACCAAATGCTGAGCTAGATTTGATTCAGCTTTCACAATGCATTATGGCTGCATAGTCCAATGAAACATCACATATTGTTAACCAAATGCTGACCTAGATTTGATTCAGCTGTCACAAGGCATTAAGACTGCATAGTCCAATGAAAACATCACATTTTGTTAACTAAACGCTGACCTAGATTTGATTCAGCTTTCACAAGGCATTAAGACTGCATAGTCCAATGAAAACATCAAATTTTGTTAACCAAATGCTGACCTAGATTTGATTTAGCTTTCACAAGGCATTAAGGCTGCATAGACCAATGAAAACGTCACATTTTGCTAACCAAGCGCTGACCTAGATTTGATTCTATATATTGAACTTAAGCCGTGTTCACACGGACAAAATCTAAAGCGATTTAGACAAGGCGGATAGCAGGAGTCGAATTAGCCGCCCGTTCACACGGGCACTACTTGGGCCGGAAGTCGATATCTGCGCATGAGCAAGTCCAGTCTGACCAGCGCCAGTTTTCGGCTAGGCGATGTCACCACTAGAGAGTGGGTTCGACCTAGATATGTATGTACTGAATCGTATTGGTTTGGAATGGTCAAACCTTCTGCTGGGCAGTGAAACCCTAAAAATAAATGATGAAAAAAATATCTGTGCACCTCTAGCAGGTTCATAGACCAAATTATATAATATGCGCTTTTGATCGACCAGAAAGTCAACAAAGTAAGCTCTCGACTGCGCATGCGTGTGATGTCCTTAATCCGCCTTATTGCATCCACACGGACAAAATAAATCGATTCACAAAATCGACTCACGTAAACTACCTCGAGAGGTGGTTTACATTATCTAGATCACAGGAATCGAATCAGCCTTAATCCGCCTCAGACGCCTGTTCACACGCGAAATGTAACCTGAACTATACAAGTCGATTTCTATGAATCGATTTACATCGCCCGTGTGAACACGGCTATAGATACCAGTGAACTTATTAAACATGTTTTTCTGCATAGAAGGGCATTTAATACTGGTGCACTTATTATTAATGCCGAGTGCCTGGCTAGGAAGCAACTAGATAAAAGATTCACCCGGTACTTGTAGTACACAGGTGAAGATTAGCCTTATATAAAAACGGTCGAAAAAATCGGGCTAATTTCTCAATCTAAGAAGCAACATTTATTCTTTGTATATGTCTTCATGTTTACCCGCTACTTTTGAGTTGGAAAATATAATAAAACATATACTTTAATGCAATTTAAAAGTGAAATTGATGGCATTCTCTGGCTGCCATCTTGTCTTTTTGCATTCTCGCCCATTTCACCAACTCTGTGCCTATATGAGAGTTTCTAGTTCATGTTCCATACTAAACCTATTTTCGCCCGTATTTACACTACGTTGTCCTTCACCCGTGTACTACAAGTACCGGGTGAATCTTTTATCTAGGAAGCAACAAGTATACATTTTTAAGTCATTGGTTTGACTCGACCAGGATTCAAACTCACAATCCCATGATCTACCAACACGGGAGACGGGCGCTCTAACTCATTCAGCCATCCTGTAGTTGTAGTTGTAGTGCTGAAACCCAAGTTATTGTACCATAACAAGTACTCAAAAAGTAAAAAGGAAATGTAAAAGTAGCCACCACGCAAAGAAAACAACAAAAGTGAACAAAAACAAAACACCTACTAGCTACGAAGATAACGTTGTAAGTACAAAGTAGGCCTACTCAGAAAAAGTACACTGTACACTCTATGACTATGGTCTATCTCTATGAGCTTAGGTCATATTGTATGTTTCTTGGATGCCCCACCCACATACACACACGCACACTTGGTTTTATTCTAGTTAGGAACATGGGTAATTAGATACGAGGATCTAGGCCTACACAACTTTCAGGAAAGTGAAATAAAACAATGAAATAAATACCTGACACGGCCGAGCTCACATACGGGTTGCATGGTACGAAAACAACAGGTGGCGCCACCTGTGTTTGGAAATCTCGGCAGCCTTGACCAAAAATTGCACTGTAGTTACATATCACTCCACTAGATGGCGAGATTGATGCGCAAAGCGTCACACATGTCATCATCACTCACAAACTGCATTCAATAGACGATATTCACAACATGTACGACGCCTAGTGGCCTCAAATGAAACCACGGTTGTGGGCCGTTTTTTGCGGCTAGACCACAACTGCATTTGTTTACAGTACAAAACAGTAAGAGCGTAGTCATCAAAACTCTTATTTTTATCTATCGTATGTATGCTACAGGCAAGAAACAATGCACGATTGGTCATCCAGGTTTCTGTATGCTATAATGGTTATACAAATTGGTGGTTAAAAAACAAAGTAAAGCGGGGTTTATTTCTGACATCTTCCCGTAAAATTCTCTCAATCTAGCTCTATCACTATTGTGATTTTACTAGATGTCTGGACACGTCTGTAATATATGCAAATGAGATGACGTCATGGAAAAGTTGGGCTGGCTATGGTTTGAGCCCTGGAGGGGAATAAAGTCATTCAGTATCCAGAAGTCAAAGTGTTCAGAAGTTGTACTTTCACAACTATGAACTAGTTTTGACAGCTCACCAAGTAAACAAAATCCGACCATGCAACTTGCGGCTTGGATATTGCATGAAATTATCAGTAAATCTTGCCTAAACCCACAAATATTAGAGTGGGAAATGATTGCGGATCATGGATTTTTTTCTGATCGGCTCAAATTATGCACAATCAGCCCACAAACGGATTATAAGACTGTGTTGATCGCAGAGATCGCCATCTTTTTTGTTAACCGGATTCTCGCTTGTTAGACCCTATTCAGAAAATTCTATGATACAGCTCTTATTTCACAACCAGGTATGAAGCCAGGCCGAATTACATCCAGCCAATGAGGCTCCGAATTAAACTTCATTTGGAGGCCTTGGGTGTGAATTTGGACGTGTTGGAGGATGCCAAAGTCCCAGAACATTCCCTGTGGTTGTTGAGAAAGCCATCGGTTATCCTCCGACTCACGGAACTGAGGAAGTCTGGGACACATCCACTCGAGTACCAAGGACTGCAGCCAGAGATTCAAGGCCAGTTTGCACACCACCTCTCCATATACACTGATGGTTCGAAAGACCCAGTCCTTGTCCTATGCTAATAATGCCGAGCGCCAGGCTAGGAAGCGACAGGTATCAATTTTTAAGTCATTGGTTTGACTCGACCAGGGTTCGAACCCTCGACCCCATGATCTACCAGCATGGGAGATGGACGCTCTTATGCCCGGTACACACCTCCCGTATAAAACCTAAAACTGCCTGTTTCACGACTAAGTTTGAGTTTTCGTCGGTTTCAGTCTTAGGTGTGTGACCCCTAACACACCTGAGCCATCCGATTCGCGACTTAAAACTCAGTTTTAGGGGTTAAGACTGGAATCTTATAAGATTCGAAAAATGAATCGGGCATTTCGAGTAATGGTATATATGTGAGCACCCCAGTCTTTAGCAGTCGGTATATGTCTGTTGTCCCTGTGTTCAGTTTTAGTCTGGAAATGGGATGGGTCAGGTTGTGACTAGTCGTGTCGGGCAGTCAGTTTTAGCGCATGAATCGTATACGGGAGGTGTGTACCAGGCTTAACTCATTCGGCCATCCCGTCTGGGATACTAGAATCAAATCTAAATAAATATTTTGGTTTCGGAAATCTGATGCTTGCCAATGTCCTTGTTGTGCCTATATTACCACCCATACCTAACTCGTTCTTGTTTGGGTTTTATGGTCTAGTAACATCTCAGGCCATATAAGAATGTATTCGGACCAACCAATTTGGTCATATACATCCTGATTCCTTAGCAATTTGTTTAAAGCTGAATAGTCTGATGAAGAATCTAATTTTCAAAACCAAACAATTATCTAGATTTGATTCTACATATCTAACTTAGATACTAATGCACTTATTAACCATTTGTTGCCACATAGAAGGGAATACTGAACCAATTTATTAGAACCTATTACTGTAGAAGCCTATGGTGTCAGAGTTTTAGCGTACTTGCCAAAATAAATGTGACATGTTTACACTTCAAATATCTCAAAAGGTAGCCATTTAAAATTAAACTTCAAACTAAATCGCAGAGATCTATCTTTCTTTTCTTCTTTTTTTAAACTACATGTATTTTATTCAGTGAATAATGCCTTGTCAGTGCCAGAGCGCTGGTCTTCTGGCCGTTAAGTACAACTTGTTGCTACATAAATGACAATATCAGTTACACTAATAACCACATGAAAATCCTGTTCGATAATAGACTACATCACCATTCCAGCGGCGCAGTGCATTGTGGGATGCGTCAGAGCAAAACAAACCCGCGAGAAGCACATGGCACATACTAATACACTGTGTGCAGCTATGAAATATGCTAGTTTCAGCTCATCTCAGCTCTTGTTTGAAACATAGAATACCAACTAAAGAAATATATATAATAAACTAAGAAATTAATCTTTTATCCAGCATTGCATTTACATCAATATAATATGCACATCTTATGCCATGTGCATTTTGATTTAGACAAATCTGGGCACTCAGACTAGTGTTAGAGCCATAGCTAGAGTCAGTTTTACTTATTTTATTAATGTTTTTATTTATATCCTATGGTTAATGACATATGTAGAACTAGAAAATTAGTAGGGTTAATCAGTATATATGTGAGCACCTTAATATTTAGAACAAGAATTAATAATGGTGATGTGGATATCACTGATTGTTTTGTGTGGAATTGTATGTTTCTTAGCTCAAAATGTTTAACTATGGCTAGTTTTGTCTTAGCTATATTCATCAGATCATTATATTGCATGTGTGCATACATGTTTATGCCAAATTGTTATGTATTTCTACTCATTTTGAATAAAATCTAAGTTTTTCCCTAGGCGTATCAACAAACTCAATGGCCATTCGCATTTGCTTTGCTGCCAATGCCGTTTTCAGCGCATGCGCAGTCAGAACCGTGATCCCGTCTATTGAAGCATAATATAAATTAACTATTAGTTGTAATAGTAACTGCATACAATTCCAGTTCGACAAAAGTATTATCTCTTGGTAAATATGTATCACATGGTATTGCATGATTCTAGAATTGTCTTTAAACATTTCTATCTTCCCTTGTCTTTCTCTCTTCTTTTTTCAAAAAGAAATCGCATATCTCCAATGCACATATATAATTATATATCATAGTGTAAATATGCAAATCAGTGGATCCAGTCACCAATACCAAATGCGAGAAACCCTTGGATCTTTTACACTTGGGGAGGGGGGGGGGGGCTGGGGTGGCGAGGTGGCAGTGGAAGCTTGACACGGGTGATTTCCGTGTTTGTGTCGTCATTTCCGGTGTTTGACGTCGTGCTCGGCGTCGCCCACACCACTACGCTGGTTGACCCTACTGACGTGTATACAGCGGCGCCATCTGGCGGGAAACGACGCCCCCCCCCCCCCCCCGCTCTGCCAACCAGCTGTCACCTGGGTGCGCAGCTGTCACCACTTGACATCTACCGCCGGTGTAGGACCGGCGTCGACCCTCCAGCACTGCCCGCTTTTCATTTACACCGGTTTCCTCAGCCATTGAAAAGAAGGAGGAACGATGTAGTTATTTTTATAGGGAAATTATGTCACCATAATTGTATATGTGTCCACCGGATGCGGTGGCCGATTCGGTAGAGCGCAGCCCTTCCGTGCGGAAGGTCGGGAGTTGAATTCCTTGTCGCGTCAAACCAATTACTTACTAAATTGATACTTATCGCTTTGTAGTCAGGTGCTTAGCATTATTAGGATAAGAAGGCAAGCACTGGTTGGCTCAGTATCAGGATAATGTGACTGAGTGGGATATCAGGTCAAGGTGCTGGTGGCCTGGTCTACCAGTGGGGCAGCACTATAAAGTTGTCATGAGTGCACGCTGTCGCAAGTCGGCACCCATCCTGATATGACCTTAGATGTTGCCAGGATGTAAAATTCCAACAACCAACCAATCAGCTGGCTGGCCAATTAACATACATTACAATAGCTACGAGATTAGCTCAATGAGATGTTGGTCCTAGAAACATTTGAGGTTGCATTGGGTGGACATCGACCTGTGACAGTGCATGCGTGTCCATGGCAACCACGCTGGGATATATAATGCCGCTGGTATCATGCTATAGTAGTCTTCAATGACTTCTCAGTCTCAGGCAAGGAGCCTCAGTTGGTGTGCGTTAGGTATTTATTTATTTTTCAGGGTGTCGCAGATCTTGAGCATGAAGCAGTGATAAGGGAAACAAGGTGCAAAAGAATGCTTGATCTATTTATGGGCATGTTGCTGCCGGACCGAACAGCATGCTACTTAGAAACGCGCACAACGCTCTGCGCGCTTGTTGCTATAACAACGGTCGGGTGTGTTGATACAACAAGGGGCAGCCCATGTGGGGTGCGTGATGGGTGAGGTGGGCGGGATAGGATTGGGGGAAGGGGGTAAGGGGGGGGGGGGGGGGGAGGCGCAGGGGGCGTTCAAGGGTAAGAAATATGGGTACGGTAGATAAAAGATTTACCACATACTACAGTAGCCTGATTAGGGGGGAAGAACAACCCGATATAAAAAGTGGAGACAATGGAGGTAAATGAAATGAGCACATGAATTCTTAATGCAAAAAACAAAATATATTCTTCACGTACCTTGATATATTTACCCTCAACTTTTGAATTGCTTAGTAGATTAGTCCAGAAGGTCAATGAACTTTAAAGTTTGAATTGACAGAGCCCACATGTCAACATGGCAGCCATTGGCAGGAAGTTGAGAGGTTCCTGGGTAATATGGCGTTCTCTGTGGTGGAGTGGTTAGAGTGTCTGACTTTTTTCTAGGTCAGACTCCTAATCTGAGGGTTGGCGGTTCGATTCCCCATGCCCCCAGCTCTGCCAATTTGGATTTCCACCGCTATGTATAACTTACAGCGTCATCAAAGGCAGGTTGCTCTCATACCATGTCTATGTGGTGTGGGAGGTTAAAAATCCCTTGGGTCGGTAAAAGTGTAGGCTCGGGCTTTCTATCGACCAGCAGTGGAATGAGGAAGACCAGTCGTCTATGACTGAAATTTCCCCTGCTTAAACAACTAATGGACCCAAAACAAAAAAAAACAACAAAAATCCAATCTAGGCCATGAAGAAGTCATTTTCATTGGCTGAGATAGTCAGGTGGTACAACCAGTTCATTCAAACATGAAGGATTTACTTCATGGACTCTATCACTTCAAACTGATTTTGTGTCATTATGCCTTGATATTATGTGATTTGAACACCTTATAGACTATATGTTGAGGGAAAACATACACAATTGGATTGTAGCAATTGGAATTTATTCAATGTAAGGTAGGAATGCCAAACAAAGACTATCAACCGTGAGACATATTTTCTCCCTAGCAGCATTTAAGTTCATAACAGGACGGGTACCGACTTATAATAGGCAATGCACATTAATGAAGACTGAATGACGCTGCTCCACTGGGATACCTAGATAAAAGATTCACCCTAATGCCTGGCACACACCTCCCGTATACGATTCACGCACTAAAACCTGACCCATCCCGTTTCGCGACGTAAAGCTGGCCGATTCCTTTTTCGAATGTCTTGCGATTCGTGTTTTAAGCACTAAAACTGAGTTTTAAGTTGGGAATCGCAATGCTCTGGTGTGCTACGGGGGCGCACACCTAACGACTAAAACTAAAGCTTAATCGCGAAATGGGCAGTTTTAGGTCGTATACAGGAGGTGTGTGCCCGGCATTACATAGAGCAGGGGTGAAGAACAAACCATTAGAAAAAGTAGCGAAAGGCTGGGTAAATTAAATCAGCACATAAATTCTTAATTTAAGAAGCAAAATATATTCTTTATATACATATTCATATTTACCTGCTACTGTTGAGTTAAAAAATATAATAAAACATGTAGTTTAATGGACTTTAAACGTGAAATCGAGACCATTCTGTGGACGCTATCTTGTCTTTTTCCATTCTCTCCCATTTCACCAACTCTGTGCCAATATAAGTAGCCATTAGATTCTGGAACCAAAAATTCCACTTCCTGTTCTATACTAAAACAATTCTCCCCGTATTTAGTTTTTTTTTTTTTTAGCTTTACGTACTGACAACATATAAGGTAATATTTAGAAGGCCCGTATTTAGACAACGTTGTGATTCACCCCTACTGTAAGTACGGGGTGAATCTTTTATCTACAGGATGCCGTTCCACCATAACTATATGCTGATATCCCACTCAGTCACATTATTCTGACACTGAGCCGACCAGCACTTGCCCTATTCTGCTAACACCGACTGCTAGTGCTTCTACTAGCTAAACAAGGCAGCGTCAAGAGTCGAGTTGGTAAGTTTTGGGTTTGACTCGGCCTGGGATTGATCACAATATTAAACACGGGAAGCGCACGTTCTACCCAGCAGCCCAGGCGGCCATCTTATCTGCCACACACCGCGTAAACGTGGGACTGCGCACGTCCACAACCTGCGCAGTCGTGACTTGGAGCACACCTCCTGGAGGGTTTCGTTTGGTTGTTGGAGTTTTACGTCCTGGCAACATCTAAGTTCATATCAGGACAGCCTGGAAGGTTGAGGGCAAAGGACCCTTGGACTTTGGAGGATGTTCCCCATATTTATAACCAGCTTGTCAATTGCTAAGATTTGTTTGTTGGTTGTTGGAATTTTACATCCTGGCAACATCTAAGGTCAAATCAGAATGCGTGCCGACTTGTGACAGTGCACACTCATGGCAACTTTATAGTGCTGCCTCACTGGGAAATCAGGCCACTGGCACCATGACCTGATATCCCACTCAGTCACATTATCTTGACACTGAGCTAACCAGTCCTTGCCCTATCCTATTAATGCTGACTGCCAGGCTAGGGAGCGACAAGTATCAGTTTAATACGTCATTGGTTTGACTCAACCGAGATCAGAACTGAAAGCAGCAGTAGAGGAGGAAGAAGAAGAAGAAGAAGACGCAGGAGTAGCGGAAGAACAACAACAATAAGAGGTGTTATTCCTGCCAGGGGTGTGTGCTTCAAACAAGTGTGTGCCGGGTGATGGATGAGTGACTATTTCTTCAGTGACGGCGCGGAGTGGAGTGAGGTATGGCGCTTCTTACACAGCGGAAGTGGTTGATTTGTGGTGCTTGTGTCTGGTGGCAGCACTCACGCATTTTCGCCACAACAGCTCGACAGAAGGCCGGGTAACAGAAAAAGGCTGAGGCTTGATTATACTACTGGGTTACCCGACCCTTCCCCCGGCCACCGGGCTAAGCAGCCAGTGGCTTTTAAATATTTATAAAAAAGAAATTATGCATATTAAACAAATTAAAGATATTATTTCCCTCGTTTTGGATGATGGCAGGCAATGGAGACAGGTTCGGGAAAGTAAAGCTTGTTTTATTTAACAACGCCTCTGGAGAACATTGATTTTCATAACATCGGCTATTCAAACATATGGCCATTCTGACATATTTCTTTGGAGGAAACCCGTTGCCGCCACATAGGCTACTCTTTCCGATAAGCAGCAAGGGGTCTTTTATATGCACTTTCCCACAGACAGAACAGCACTTTCCACAGCCTTAGATGGACCAGTTGTGGAGCACTGGTTGGAATGGAAAATAGGCCAAACTGCAAATGGGTGCACAGAGCTGGATCGATTGATGAACCACACCTTCACAGGTCGACTTTCTACCGCCTGAGTTACGTCCCGCTCCTCTACAGGTTTGGGATGCAAATAGATTGGTGTGAGCACGAATTCACCTGATACTCAGATTTATAGGATAAAGCAATAACTGATTATATATAACCAGTCCTTGTCTTATCCTAATAATGCCAAGTGCCAGGACAGGTAGTGACAAGTATCAATTGTGTATGTCATTGGTTTGAGTTGGGCGTAATTCAAATGCCTGACCTTCCACATGGGACCGTCCTGATATGACCTTAGATGTTGCCAGGAGGTAGCACTCCAACAACCAAGCATCCACATGGGAAGCCAGTGCTCTTATCAATTTAAAGTTGCATAGTCCGATGGTTTTGAGTTTCTGACATTTTCTGAGATAACTACATTAGGTTGATCGTTATAATGTACCTTACTTTAGCTTGAAGTAACTTTTATTTTAAGTGGCTAACTTTTGAGATATTTGAAGTGCAACCATGCAAAATTAATTTTGGCAAGCTTGCCAAAACTCTGATACCATAGGCTTCTGCAGTAATGGGTTCTATTAAATTGCCTCAGTATTCCCTTCTGGGTGGCGATAAATATAATATAAATTGATTGCCTGATTGATTGATTGGTGTTGGCCTAGCACTCTGTTTGTATATGGATTGTGAATACATTGTTTGCATAATACACTAACAATTAATTAAAGCTACATTATAGAAGCACGGAAAAGATTTAGTTTTTAATGTTAGGACAAATTAATTACGGTCACATAGGCTTTGTTAAAACTGCATAGTCCGATGAAAACATCACATTTTCAAAATCAAAGCAATTATCTAGGTTTGATTGTACATATTTAACTTAGATACTGGCACTCTTATTAAACATGTGTCGCCACATAGAAGGGAACACTGAGCCAATTTAAAAGAACCTGCCACTGCAAAAAACTATGGTGTCAGAGTTTTGGCATGCTTGCCCAAATTAATTTTCCATGTTTGCACTTCAAATATCTAAAAAATTAGCCATTTAAAATAAAAGTTACTTCAAACTAAGGTAAGGTAGGTTATAACAATCAGCTTAAAATATGTATCTAAATCCTGATCGAGTTAAACCGATAACTTATCAAGTTTATACTTGTCGCTTCCGAGCTAGGTGCTTGGCATTATTAGGATAGGGCAAGGACTAGCTGGCTCAGTGTCAGGATAATGTAATTGAGTGGGATATCAGGTCATGGTGCTTGTGGCCTGATATCCCAGTGGGGCAGCAGTATGAAGTCGCCATGAGTGTGCACTGTCACAGGTCGGTACCCGTCCTACTATGAAATTAGATGTTGCCAGGATGTAAAACTCCAACAGTCAACCAACATCAGCACTAAGACTTATTGGACCGTGGGCCGACCCCAATCAGCGATTCTGGACACAACGGTGGCGCCACCTTTCGTCTAGAAAAACATACTGTTATCAGAACGATTGGAATCCACTAGGTGGATCTCGTTGACCTCCGAGGACATGATTAGAATTTGTAGTGGCCTGACAACCATCTCACATACCTAGTGTCCCTGACAACTATGCCACATACGTAATGTACCTGGCAACCCACCAGTCTATAACACCTGATTACCCACCAGTCTATAATACCTGACTAAACCAATAACACGTATATACTAACGACAAAGCTATAGTTGACCAAGACAATTTAAATGAGTCATGCAACCTCTTGGTGTCACGTTACTACCTCCATAGGGATCGATCATAGATCATCAGCAAAGGGATGTTTATTTTCCGTGGATGGTAGCTATGAATAAAAGTACTTGTAAACAATTATATCGACCTAATGGGGCTGTCACATTACGACGCATCACGCAAACGTACGGCGACCTATGTGATTTTTTGTCGCTATGTCAGGATACGTCGTTATGCGTTACATGGGTGTTAGGCGTGCATTGGTATACATCAATGTACGTCGCTCGCGTCAGGGGGGGTCGGCAGAGTTTTGTGCATGCACAAAACCTTCGACGTATGACAACGCATGGGTGCTTACGTTATGCCTACGTTAGGCGCACATCAAGATACGGTAGATGCGTGTTGGAGGAACGTTCTTCCTATGTTGTCCTATGTTGACTTTCGTTCCTCTGATGGAGAGCGTTCAGTCCGCGTGTTGGCAATGTAATGCCAACGTATGATGACATTGTTCTAACATATGCATAGCATATGGCCGACACGCGTCTCGACGTATTTGACATATAGGGCGCGCATCTGGTGCTCACTTAATGTATATAACGTTCCCCTGCATTCTGCGAACGTGTCGTGAGCATTTTGCTGGTGGGTCAGGTGCCCCCCGCATGTTGGCATGCATTACTCATGTGTAATGCCACTGTCGCGCACGCTGGGTGCACGCTGCCGCAATGCCGAAATTAGCTGGACTGTCATTGGACATGCATCGCTCATGCACTGGCACTACGCTCTCATATGTTGTGCAACACGTTTAACGGTCGCTAGCGGAACATTGAGAGCGCGTTATGCCAAAGCTAGGTAAACCCCGCACACGCGAGAGGCACGTTAGCCACACATTGTGCAAACTTTTTTTTTTTCTTATGCGTCGACATATGTTACCACTATGTCGGACCGATGCTACGCTTACGTCCACTACGTTGCATTGACGTCCAATTTTTCCCCTGCGCCAAAAGGTTTGACACTTCTCGACGTAGAAAAGTGATTTTATGCATTGGCGGCGCGCTTGCGAGATGCGTCGAAATGTGACAGGGCCTTAAGACAACATCTCCTCCATTTTTTACTTCTCTTTTTCGATTCGCTGTATACTTGATATTCTCTTTACTTCATATTTGATCCAATCAATATGGGTCACTCGCAGAAACTGTGTCCCACATTTGTGACATGGAAACCAAAAGTGAGAACATTCCAAATAATAGCAAAAAACATTCCAAATAAAAACAAAATCCATGTGCATATGAAGAGTTCAGGCGCGAAACCACCAATCCAAAAATTGACATAAACTTTGGATTCAAAACCTCAAAAATTTAGTTTTTTGTACATTCCTACTCTTTTGAGGACGCCCTCGTCTCTGGTTCAATGATACTATCAAGAGAAACCTGAAGCTGAGAGACATTAGGACCGACTCATAGATATCACTCTTAGTTAAATGGAGAGCGACAGTTAAGAAATAAAAGCAGTCTTCATCGCAATGCGACAGACAGCATGAGGATGATGATGACTTTTTTGGTTCATTCCTCCATAATCATGTCATCACAACAAAAGTCGAATTCGTGAGAATTAAAATCATTTTCAAGTAAAAATCTTTTATTTTAATTGCATTTTTGGATTGGCGTTAACGTAGTTTAGCGCGCAAACTCTTCATATGAACGTGCACATGTTGAGCATATGTTAGAGTTAAAAAAGGTTCCCTTTTATATTTTGATCTTAAACAAATTGAGAAAATTAACCATGTAACATCCATTTGTAATCTGCTCATTATAGCATGCATCCATAATATCATTTTAACATGCACAACATATTCAAACAATATTTTTTTATTACAGTTAAACAAAAACGATTGTCTTACAAGAAAAAGGTTGAATAAAAAGATTGGATACATGTGTGGTGTCAATATGCAAATTTTCACATTTTCACTTCAGCGCGAAATCATGTAAGCATATTTTGGATAGATTTTGTGGGATAGATTGTATGTATGACCTTAGATGTTGCCATAATGCAAAACTCCAACGACCAACCGTCTCATGACTACCAGACCTATTCGTGACGGATGTCACGTGCCAACTTGCGACGCATGCGCTGCCAACACCCTCGTGACCACCGTCACGTGACCGCGAAGCTCTGTGTGGTTCGAAATAAAGGAGTCATTGCACAACACAGAACGGGGTGAAGGCGAGTGGGCGGGGGAGATAACTGAACACATTGTGTTATGAAAGTTTATGTTAAGTTAAACGCCTCCTTTGAAGTTTGTTTGTTTGTTGTTGTTTTGCGTCCTAGCAACATCAATGGTCATATCAGGACGGGTCCTGACTTATGACAGTGTGCACTCATGATGACTTTATAGTGCTACCCCCGTTGGAGACCAGGCTGCCAGGAACAGGACCCAATACACAACTCAGTCACATTATCCCGACACTGTGCAAACCAGTCCTAGTAATGCTCAGCGCCAGGCTAGGTAGCGACAAGTGGCAATTTTATAAGTCATCGGTTTGACTCGGCTGGGATCCGAGCTCCCGACCTTCCACATGGGAAACCTGCGTTCTATTGATTCGGTCAATGTTTCCGGTCTGTTCTGAAGTAGGGTCAGCTGGTCCTGGTAAGGAGGGACTGAAGCACCTGTGAAGGTGTGGGTCATCCGATCGAATCCTGCTCAGTGCACCCATTTGCAGTTTGGGCTATTTTCCATTCCAACCAGTGGTCCAGAACTGGTTCATCGAAGGCTGTGGTATGTGCTGTCCTGTCTGTGGGAAAATGCATATAAAAGATCCCTTGCTGGTTATCGGAAAGAGTAGCCTATGTCGCGGTAGCAGGTTTTATCCACAAAGAAATATGTCAGAATGACCATATGGTTGACATCCAATAGCCGATGATAAAAATCAAAGGGGCGTCGTTAAATAAAACAAACTTTCTTCTTTTTTTTTGGAGGGACTGAAACTTGTACCTGCTGTGGGAAAGTTTTCTCTCCCAGCCCCAGTCTTCGCTATATATGCCTTAAGGGCGCATTCCATATACGCGTAATGCGAATGCGAATGCGAATGCGAATGCGACAAAAAATCGAAACGCCTTGAAACCTATGAGCTACATTCCATATACGCGTAATGCGTAATGCGAATGCGAATGCGAATAAAATCCATTATCCCGATCGCTCCATGTAGCGATCGGTGCGTAATGCATAATGCGTAAAGGTGCTGCGAATAGAAAAGCATCAGTCGCATTTGTCCATTGATATAAGGCTGGAGGAGGCGACTGATAATTACAGACAGCTGGTCATTCATTCATTCATATGGGGTGTTCGTAACCTTACGACGGTTACCGGTTGCAGGACTGCAACATTATAGAGAGGCTCCGATAAATCGGCCCAATCTTTGGTTGAAGACTTGTCTTCTGTAGGGGAAGTGGTGTTCGTAGAGGAGGTGTCTGGGAGCTAGGCCATCATGTGGTGGCGGGGGGCGCGTGGTGGTCTGTGAGCTGGCTTGCGCTGCGGTGGCACGGGAGTGGTGACGTTCTTGGGCCCACGGTCAGTACCTCGGCCGGAGATCGAAGCGGGATCCGGTTTCATTGGTAGCAGGCCATGGCGGCGGGTCGGTCATCCGGGTCCTCATCGGAGGGAGGGTGGTAGAGAGAAATAGAAAATAGGTCTTGGAGCGGGGTGATGTGGTGGGTGTGACTGGATCAGCGGCCCCGGCACCCACTCCGTCGGTGGTCGAGGTGGGAACCGGCGTTGTGGGTGCAGGGGCCGAGGCCCGTCAGCTGGGTGTGTGCAGGACCGCACGGGGCTCCTGGTGTGGGGGGCTGGATCTTGCCCGTTTTTTTTTTTCCACACTTTTTTTTTTTTTTTTTTCACCTTTTTTTCACCTTTTTTTTTTTTTTTTTTTTTTTTGAGTGGTGAGGCGGAGGCCCGGCAGTGGCAACGCGTTATCGGTCCAAGGTCCTGTACCTCGACCGGAGATCTAAGCGGGATCCGGTGTCATTGGCAGGGGGGCAGTGGGCGGCGCGCTGGCACTCCGGGCCCTCGTCGGAGGGTGGGTAGTAAGAGGTTTTTTTTTTTTTTTTTGGGGAACTCACGGGGCTCCCAGGTGGGACCTCACGGGGCTTCCCTGCGTAGGGGCTGCGTCTGGTGGGACCTCACGGGGCTCCCGGGCGGGACCTCACGGGGCTTCCCCACGTAGGGGCTGCGTCTGGTGGGACCTCACGGGGCTTCCCTGCGTAGGGGCTGCGTCTGGTGGGACCTCATGGGGCTCCCGGGTGGGACCTCACGGGGCTCCCGGCGTGGGGGCTGCGTCAGGTGGGACCTCACGGGGCTCCCGGGTGGGACAGTGGTTACCAGTCACTGTCGCTGCCATTGGGTTCGGAGTCGTCGGTGATGGGTTCGGGGCCACCGACAATCTCGAAGGTGTGGTAGTTTTGGTTGTAGAACCTACCGAGTGGCTCCCATGAGGAATCGGAGAGTCTCTCGAGGATGGCGAGCGCAGCTCGGGTGTCGGGCAAGCCGTGGGGTGGGCCAAGGAAGTCTCGGATGGCGGTCCTGTCAAAGGCCACACATGACGCCAAGACGTGGGCGACGTTGAAGAATTTGTCACCGCATGGACATCGTTGCAATGCAGGGGTGTCGATGAACCGCCTGTATCCAGTCCTGAAGCGCGTGACCGCCTCTTGCACGGATGCAGAGAGGTTTTTTGGGGTTGGTAGGCGCGCTCTGACATTTCTGTGCCAGGCCCAACTGATGGAGTATGGGTTCCTGACGGCGATGTTGCTGAGGGAAGCCTCCCACAGGGCTTTAGTGGCTCTAGCGTGGGTGGCTTTGAGCTTGGACAGGGAGTGGTCTATGACGAGGTCGATCTCAGGACGGCGGGAGCCATCCAGAGCAGCTGAGTCGGCCTGGTCATTTCCGGGAAGTCCTATGTGGGAGGGGACCCAGGCCAGCACTGTGTCGAGTTGAGCTGCATGCCTGGTGATGATGGTGTTCTGGATCAAGGTGGCCAGAGAGTGGTTAGCTCTGTGGTCCTTGATCTTGCGGACTGCATTTAGTGAGTCGGTGACCACTATGCAGCTGCAGTGCCGGAGGTGGGTCAATGCGTGGTGGATGGCGGCGAGCTCTGTATCGAGGGTGGAGGAGTAGTCCGTGACCCTGATAAGGCGTCTAGCCTGCCCATCTGGTAGGAAGTAGCCAGCCCCGGCTCGGCCAGTGTTAGGGTTGAGCGAGCCGTCAGTGTAAACCGTAGTGGCTAGAGGGAAGTCCTCCTTGGCCCGGGCAATGGTCTCCTGTGCCAGGGTCTTGAGGACTATAGTAGGGTAGTTGGCTCGGGCTGAGCAAAGGCTGGTGAGTCTGACCTCGACGGGCACAGAGTACCAGGGGGGTCTTGCCCGGAGGTCAGGGATGTCAGCGAGTGCCAGCCCGTGTGTTCCTTTGAGGGTGCGGATTGCCGTTTTCGCACCCCAGGAGAGGCCGAGGCGCCGTCCTGGGCCGTTTTGAAGGCAGGAGGCTGCGCTGCGGTAGAAGCTGGAGTGGCCTGTGGACAGGGCTTGGCAGAGGTGGTTTGCCAGCAGCTGTTGTCCGCGTAGGTGGAGTGGTGGGAGGTCGGCCTCAAGGAGGAGTATCTCGACCCTGGTTGTCCTGCGAGCTCGGGTGATGAGTCGCGCTGCCTGGTATTGGACTCTTTCCAGGGTGAGGAGGTCTTTGGCCAGGGTGCTACTGGGAGGCAGGCAGGTCTTGCGGCTCTCTCTGCAGTAGCCGATCCAGGAAACGGTGTTGGCTGTATAGTCGTAGAGGGCCCGCACGGCCTGTTTGTAGAAAAGGCTGAGTACTTCAGCTGGTGATCCCCAGTTGAACCCGGAGATTCTAGTCATTAGAAGAAGTCTCTTGTTCATTCTGGTGGTCAGGTGTTTAACCAGTGGGCTCATGGAGAGTTGGTGGTCGAGCCTGACTCCGAGGTAGTCGAAGGTTTCCACCCAGTCGACGTCCAAATCCCCGGCACGGAGTGGGTGGGGAGGCTGATCAGCAAACATCATCATGGCTTTGGTTTTGCTTGCGGATATTTTAAGCCCCAGCTCGCAGCAGGAGCTGCTGAGTAGGAGGAGGATATCCGCCGCGAGGAGGGCCACGTCCCTTGTGCGTGAGCAGACTACAGCGATGTCGTCTGCGTAGCAGAGTATTTTGACGTGTTTGAGGCGTCGTTCGGTTATGCCGGCTTTCAGTCGGCTTATGAGGGCAGCGACTACGGCATTAAAGAGGTCAGCTGGTCTTCATGAGAAATATGAAGCAGTCTTCATATTTGGGACGGTCCTAACATCCTTCAAAGCAAGCTAAACTGAGCCATGTTTGGACCGTCCCATTCTTCATATTTCTCATGAAGACTGCTTCCTAACAGGTCCGCGCATAAACCTACATGTTTGCACCGTCCCATTCTTTATATTTCTCATTTCTGTGTTTCTGTGTGTGTCTCTGTGTCTATGTGTGTGTCTGTGTGTGTCTCTGTGACTCTGTGTGTGTCTCTGTGTCTGTGTGTGTCTCTGTGTGTGTCTGTGTGTGTCTCTGTGTTGTGTGTCTCTGTGTTGTGTCTGTGTGTGTGTATCTCTGTGTCTCTGTGTGTGGGTCTCTGTGTTTCTGTGTGTGTCTGTGTGTGTGTGTCTCTGTGTATGTGTGTGTCTCTGTGTCTGTGTGTGTGTCTCTGGGTCTGTGTGTATGTCTATGTGTGTGTCTGTGTGTGTGTCTCTGTGGGTGTCTCTGTGTGTGTATCTGTGTCTGTGTGTGTGTGTCTCTGTGTCTGTGTGTGCCTGTGTGTGTGTGTCTCTGTGTGTGTCTCTGTGTTGTGTCTGTGTGTGTGTCTCTGTGTCTGTGTGTGTGTCTGTGTGTGTATCTGTGTGTGTCTCTGTGTCTGTGTGTGTGTCTGTGTGTGTGTCTCTGTGTGTCTCTGTGTGTGTATATGTGTCTGTGTGTGTCTCTTTGTCAGAGACACAGAGACACAGACACACACATAGAGACACACACAGACACACAGAGTCACACACACTTTGTATATACTTTTTATAGACTTCACTGCATAACATGTAGGTTTATGCAGCGGACCTGTTAGGAAGCAGTCTTCATATTTGGGACGGTCCTAACATCCTTCTAAGCAAGCTAAACTGAGCCATGTTTGGACCGTCCTATTCTGTGTGTGTGTGTGTCTGTGTGTATATGTGTCTGTGTGTGTGTGTGTCTGTGTGTGTGTGTCTCTGTGTGTGTCTATGTGTGTGTCTCTGTGTGTGTCTCTGTGTGTGTGTCTCTGTGTCTGTGTGTATGTCTCTGTGTGTGTGTCTCTGTGTGTGTCTGTGTGTGCGTGTCTCTGTGTTGTGTCTCTGTGTGTGTCTGTGTGTGTATATGTGTCTGTGTGTGTCTCTTTGTCAGAGACACAGAGACACAGACACACACATAGAGACACACACAGAGTCACACACACAGAGACACACACATAGACACACACAGAGACACGGAGACACAGACACACACAGAGACACAGAGTCACACACACTTTTTATATACTTTTTATATACTTCACTCCATAATGCATAACGCATAACGCAATACGCATTACGCGTATATGGAATGCTGGCATTCGCATAACGCATAACGCGTAACGCATTACGCATTACGCATTACGCGTATATGAAATGCAGCCTTTACACAAAAAAGCTGCATAGTCTGATGGTTCTGAATTCCAGGCATTTTCTGAGATAAATACATTACGCAAGATCGTTTCGAGGTAGGCGGTGTAGTTCATCACGTTCATCTGGGACGGCCTTCGCGGGTTAAGGTGGTTATTGGCGGCAAACTGGGTGTACTTCCGAACTTGGTGTAGTTTGTTCCTCCAGGAGCCAGCAGAGAGGCCGGCCAACAGGAGCACAACGATGTGATGATGTCTTGAAGGGGGCGGACCTGGGGAGAGAGAGGCAAATAAACTAGCTTCCCAGGTCTGGCCGGTCTAAATAGGCGGTTCATATGGCATTCTCTGTGGCGGAGTGGTTAGAGTGTCTGACTTTTTTCTAGGTCAGACTCCTAATCTGAGGGTTGGTGGTTCGATTCCCCATGCCCCCAGCTCTGCCAATTTGGATTTCCACCGCTTTGTATAACTTACAGTGTCATCAAAGGCCGGTTGCTCTCATACCATGTCTAGTGTGGGAGGTTAAAAATCCCTTGGGTTGGTAAAAGTGTAGGCTCCGGCTTTCTATCGACCAGCAGTGGAGTGGGGAAGACCAGTCGTCTGTGACTGGGATTTCCCCTGCTTGGGACAACTAATGTACCAAAAAAAATGAGAGACAAATAAGTGTTCACACTTCCTGTCTACCATTCGCTATATCGCTATATGGTTCGAAAAATTTAATATAGGGAATGCACTTCAAAGTTCCCACACCTTAGGCTTCAGCAGTAACAGGTTCTAATAAATTGGCTTAGTATTCCCTTCTGTGCATCTACACATGTTTAATAAGTGCACCTCTATCGAAGTTAGATATGTAGAATCAAATCTAAAGCCCCGTTCACACAACGGCCTTAAAGCTGCGTAGTCCGATGAAATATCAAATTTTCAAAACCAAACCAATTATCTAGATTTGATTTTACATATCTAACTTAGATACTGGTGCACTTATTAAGTATTTGTTTCTGTGTAGAAGGCAAGACTGAGTCAATTTAACAGAACCTGTTACTGCAGAAGTCTATGGTGTCAGAACTAATTTTCCATGTTTGCACTCAAAATATCTCAAAAGTTTACCATTTAAAATAAAATTAACATTGAACTAATGTAAAGTAGATACTAGTGTTTGATCTAATTATGTATCTCAGAAAAAATACAGAAATTCAAAACCATCAGACTATGCAACTCTAAGTCGCCTCAACTATTTCGCCTCATCTAATCCACCTCGCGAAGCGGTCTACATGAGGCGAGCTAGTTCAGTTGAATCAGCCCTAATTCGCTTGTTGTTTGTTTGTTTGTTGTTGTTTTATGTACTAGCAACATCTAAGGTCATGTCAGGACGTAAGTCGCCTCAACGGCGCGTTCAGACACCCATTTTGAGTCGAATTAGATGAGACAAACCAGTTGAGGCGACTTAAGACCCAGGTGTGAAGGGGGCTTATGTAAGTGGTTTGGGTTTGTGTCCATTATTGCGGGCTGTCCTAGATGTTGGACATGCTGTTTTTCAACCAAACCGACAGGATCCGTCGCAGCTCAACTGAATCTTCAATGTCTGGTGCACATCTGGCCGATCACTCACTAGTATCCCACGAGTTAACTTCCGGTGTGTAGTGAACAATGCACAAAACTGTCTTACTTCTTTTTTATTTAAAAGATATTTGTTTTAAGTTAAAGCTGCAGAGTCGGATGACGCATAACAGTTTCAAAGGCAAAGCAATTATATACATTTTATTCTACATATTTAACTTAGATACGAATGCATGTATTGAGCATGTATCGCGCCATAGAGGGGAATAAATACTGAGTCAATTTAATAGAACCTGTTTCTGCAGAGGCAGGCTCATGGTTTTGTCTGTTTGTTGGAGTTTTACGTCCTGGCAACATCTAAGATCATATCAGGACGAGTACCGACTTGTGGCAGTGCGCACTCATAGTGACTTTATAGTGCTGCCCCACTGGGAAATCAGGATGCTGGCATCACACCCCGATATCCCACTCAGTCACATTATTCTAACACTGAGCTAACCAGTCCTCACCCTATCCTATTAATGCAGAGTGTCAGGCTAGGAAGCGACAAGTCAATTCAATTCAATTATTTTATTTTAACTCTCTGTAAGGTATGTTTACAATAAACTGAGGTGATACAATAAATGCATACAAATTCCTTACAGACAGAAAGGATCTCAGAAAAGTGATGCTTATCTAGCTGGTCTCCATGATGTGAATGAGGTGACAATTTTATAAGTCATTGGTTGGACTCGACCGGGGAACCAAACTCCCGACCTTCCGAACGCGAAGACCGCCCTCTACCGATTAAGCCAAACGCGCCCTGTCAGGCCCATGGTGGCGGGCGGCACCCATGGTGGCGAGCGGGGCCCATTGTGGCGGGGGCCCATGTGCTTGAGTAACCCCGACGCCGGAAGAAGCGCCCGTCCTCAGCTCAGACGCCGATAGATTCGACAAAAAGAAGTAAACACTAGCCCGCCCAACGTCCTCTCAAACCAGGGTCTGTCTAGCAAATAACGGCCCGCCTCGTCACGCCACGGACAGCCAATGTCTGTCTGCTGGGGTTTTATGGCCATGCAACATCTAAGGTCATATATCATGCTGGGTACCACTTTGTGACAGCGCGCGCTCGTGGCGACTTCTTAGTGGGAGATTGGACCGCCAGCACCAAGACCACACCAGGTTGGTTGTTGAAGTTTTATGTCCTGGCAACATCTAAGGTCATATCAAGAAGGGTACTGACTTGTGACAGCGCGCACTCATGGCGAATTTATAGTGTTGCCCCCCTGGGAGACCAGGCCACCAGCACCATGACCTGATATCCCACTCAGTCACATTATCCTGACACTGATCCAACAAGAATGTACCCTGTTCTGGTAGTGTCAAACACACCGGAAGATAACAACAGGTACCAACTCTGGGTACCAACTAAAGTGCTTGGTTTTAATGAGCTGGTACCCATGTAGAACTCCCGGATGTTCTTTCGGCAGGTCTATCGCGAGTATCATCAGGAGACTGGGCATCCATGTTGAGGAAGTGTGCTTTGATGCGATGTGACAGGAGACTGGACATCCATGTTGATGAGGTGTGCTTTGATGCGATGTGACAGGAGACTGGACATCCATGTTGATGAGGTGTGCTTTGATGCGATGTGACAGGAGACTGGACATCCATGTTGATGAGGTGTGCTTTGATGCGATGTGACAGCAGGATGGGCATCCATGTTGATGAGGTGCACTTTGATGCGATGTGACAGCAGGATGGGCATCCATGTTGATGAGGTGCACTTTGATGCGATGTGACAGCAGGATGGGCATCCATGTTGATGAGGTGCACTTTGATGCGATGTGACAGCAGGATGGGCATCCATGTTGATGAGGTGCGCTTTGATGCGATGTGACAGCAGGATGGGCATCCATGTTGATGAGGTGCGCTTTGATACGATGTGACAGCAGGATGGGCATCCATGTTGATGAGGTGCGCTTTGATGCGATATGACAGCAGGATGGGCATCCATGTTGATGAGGTGTGCTTTGATGCGATATGACAGCAGGATGGGCATCCATGTTGATGAGTGGCGCTTTGATGTGATGTGACAGCAGGATCGGCATCCATGTTGATGAGGTGTGCTTTGATGCGATATGACAGCAGGATGGGCATCCATGGTGATGAGGTGCGCTTTGATGCGATGTGACAGCAGGATGGGCATCCATGTTGATGAGGTGTGCTTTGATGCGATGTGACAGCAGGATGGGCATCCATGTTGATGAGGTGTGCTTTGATGCGATGTGACAGCAGGATGGGCATCCATGTTGATGAGGTGTGCTTTGATGCGATGTGACAGCAGGATGGGTATCCATGTTGATGAGGGGCGCTTTGATGCGATGTGACAGCAGGATGGGCATCCATGTTGATGAGGTGTGCTTTGATGCGATGTGACAGGAGACTGGACATCCATGTTGATGAGGTGTGCTTTGATGCGATGTGACAGCAGGATGGGCATCCATGTTGATGAGGTGCACTTTGATGCGATGTGACAGCTGGATGGGCATCCATGTTGATGAGGTGCGCTTTGATGCGATGTCACAGCAGGATGGGCATCCATGTTGATGAGGTGCGCTTTGATGCGATGTGACAGCAGGATGGGCATCCATGTTGATGAGGTGTGCTTTGATGCGATATGACAGCAGGATGGGCATCCATGGTGATGAGGTGCGCTTTGATGCGATGTGATAGCAGGATGGGCATCCATGTTGATGAGGTGTGCTTTGATGCGATGTGACAGCAGGATGGGCATCCATGTTGATGAGGTGTGCTTTGATGCGATGTGACAGCAGGATGGGAATCCATGTTGATGAGGTGTGCTTTGATGCGATGTGACAGCAGGATGGGTATCCATGTTGATGAGGTGTGCTTTGATGCGATGTGACAGCAGGATGGGTATCCATGTTGATGAGTGGCGCTTTGATGCGATGTGACAGCAGGATGGGCATCCATGGTGATGAGGTGCGCTTTGATGCGATGTGACAGCAGGATGGGCATCCATGTTGATGCGGTGTGCGTTGATGTGATGTGACAGCAGGATGGGCATCCATGTTGATGAGGTGTGCTTTGATGCGATGTGACAGCAGGATGGGCATCCATGTTGATGTGGTGCGCTTTGATGTGATGTGAGAGCAGGATGGGCATCCATGTTGATGAGGTGTTCTTTGATGCGATGTGACAGCAGGATGGGCATCCCTGTTTATGAGGTGCACTTTGATGCGATGTGACAGCAGGATGGGCATCCATGTTGATGAGGTGTGCTTTGAGGCGATGTGACAGGAGACTGGACATCCATGTTGATGAGGTGTGCTTTGATATGATGTGACAGCTTTCACCGAGTGTTTTGACAATATTTTAGAATGGTGTTGCTAGCTACGGTAGCCCTACTAGGGCTTTTGGAAGATTAGTTAAAGTTGCAGAGTCCGATGGTTTTGAATTTCTGTATTTTTTTCTGAGATAAATATTATTAGATTGATCACTAGTATCTACTTTACATTAGTTTAAAGTTACTTTTATTTTAAATGGTAAACTTTTGAGATATCTTGAGTGCAAACATGGAAAATTAGTTTTGGTAGGCTTGCCAAAACTCTGGCACCATAGACTTCTGCAGTAAAAGGTTCTGTTAAATTGACTCAGTATTGCATTATACGCAGTATCAAATACTTAATAAGTGCATCACTATCTAAGTGAGATATGTAAAATCAAAACTAGATAATTGGTTTGGTTTTGAAAATTTGATATTTTATCGGACTATGCAGCTTTAAATAAATATATATATATATGCATATTATAATATTAAGTATATGTCCACAAGTTTGCGGTGACTGAGCCGGTTGTACAGTATTGCGGATTGTCGAAAGCAGCCATAGGTGGCGCCAGAGTCCGGCTTCCGCTGCTGGTAGCCCGCAGTGAATAATCAGCTGGCATGGTGCTTCTGATCGAAAATTATTTATCTGCACTTAATAAATTATACAGTACGTATACCCCATATATATGCAGATATATGCTATATATATATATATAACATGGCAAGTTAGCGATAAGTAAATAATTATCCACCCTCTACCTCTTTAATTTGACTCAAACGGGGATGGATTCAACGTCTCCCTCCCTATACAGGCCGCGAAGCCTCTACTACCTCGTGCATCTATATATATATATATATATATATATATATATATATAGAGAGAGAGAGAGATATATATATAGATAGATAGATATACAGATATCTAGCTATATAGATAGAGAGAGAGATAGATAGATAGCTATATAGATAGATAGATAAATAGATAGATGTACAGATAGATAGATATATAGCTACATAGATAGATAGATATATAGATAGATATACAGATAGATAGCTAAATAGATGGATGGATGGATATATATATAGATAGATAGATAGATAGATAGATAGATAGAGATATATAGCTAGATCTACTGACTTTACTTTTGGTGTGTCTAAGTCACTATATTAATATAAAACCATTCACCCGCCTCCCGTGCAGCAGATTAGACGACTGGCGCCCTCTGTACACGGTGGGAAGTACTAAGGAACCCATACAGTTTACTCCCACCAGTGTACATAACACCCCACCCCCGCAACTATGTTGATTTCAAAACTGGAAATAAAAAATATAAAAAAGTTAATAAACGAAATATATATCCGCGCTGAAACAAAATAAATAAATAAATAATGGATTGAAAGAAAGACTTTGGGATGATGGACATTCCACAAAGTTCTGGTTCTCAACTGTGAGACAGACAAACAGAGAGACAAACCGCCCCCTGGTGGGCGATAATTTAATTATATACCGCAAGTTGGTGAAGGAATGGCCTCCTCCCCCCCCCCTCGCCCCTGGCCACGCACCCCCCCCCCCCCACCCTTACCGCCACCCTCCCGTCCCACCGCCACAACTCGTCAGGCGGGGGCGGATTGTGACGTGAGAGTAAGGGTGGGGAGTGGGGGCGTGGGGCGGGGGGGGGGGCGGGAATAGAAGAAGGTTGGTAAGCAGACGTCACTGCACCAAGATACGTTGATCCCGGTCACACAGGAGTAGAATTACCGGCCTTCACCCATGTCTGCCCTGGACCCCCTTTCTCTCCCCTCTCCGCCCACTCCCCCCTCCCTCCTCCTCTCCCTCCCACCTCCTCCTCTCCCCTCTCCCTCCTCTCCCCCTCTCCACACCCTCTCTCTCTCTACATGTCAGGTGGTTAGGTCTCCAGTGCATGTCAAAGTTTACTCACCCAGCCAAAGTCATTCTATATAGACCTATTTCATGTGACGTCAGTACGGGTATCTAGGGTCAGTGCGCGCGCCTTTTGGCTGCAGGACGACACACTGACACATTGCAAACTCAATGGCTATGAGCAGTCTTCATAGAGAAAAGATTAAATATCTCTAGAACCACACCACCTAGAAAAAAACTGGTTGGTACACATCATCATCATCATCATCATCATGCTGTCGGTCACGATGCGACAAAGACTGCTTTCATTACTTGACTGTCGCTCTCCATTTAGCTCTCTGCTGTGAGAGTTGTGTCCATGAGTCGGTCTTAATGTCTCTCAGCTTCAGGTTTCTCTTGATGGTATCTTTGAACCGGAGACGGGGGCGCCCTCTCTTTCTGTAGCCAAAAGACAGTTGAGAATAGAGGATCTGCTTTGGTAGCCTGTCTGATGACATCCTCATGAGGTGTCCAGTCCACCGGAGATTCTTTTTGATCAGAAGATCTTCCATAGAGGGCAGCCCCATCCGTTCGAGTATTTCCTTATTCGTCACTTTGTCCTTCCAGTTTAGCCTCATGATTGAACGCAGATGTCGCATCATGAATGCATGCAGCTTTTTCACCTGCTGTCTGTACACTGTCCAGGCCTCGGCTCCGTATAGTAGGGTGGATAGCACGATTGCGCGGTAGATCTTACCTTTGACCCGAATGGACACATGGTGGTTGTTCCAGAGTCTCTGGCGTAGTCGGCCGAAAGATGCGCTAGCCTTGGCCATCCTCCTCTGTATCTCAGCATCAATGCGTCCATCACTTGATATTGTGCATCCGAGATAGGTGAATTCCGGAACCGAGTTCAGCTTGTTTCCGTCAACCATGATCTCCTCCTCTCGGGTTCTTGTAGAGTTGGGTTGGTACAGCACCTCCGTCTTCTTGATGTTAATTTTCAGGCCAAACTTCTTTGATGCATCGGAGAAAGCGTCCACTATTTTCTGGGTCTCTTCAGCAGAGTGGGCAACCAGTGCACTGTCATCTGCGAATAGTAGCTCTCTCACCAGTATCTGAGTAGTCTTGGTCTTCGCTCTGAAGTGTGCGACATTGAATAGGTCAGCGCTCTGTCTGGACTGTATATAGATGCCATCCCCCATGTCTCGGAAAGCCTCGTCTAGCATTGCTGATAGGAAGATGGAGAAGAGCGTGGGGGCCAGCACACAACCTTGCTTGACCCCATTGGTAACCCCAAACGATTCCGAGACTTCCCCTCCAGCACTAACGTTCGCCATCATTCCTGTATGTAGAGCCTCGATCATAGTTGGTACACATAACAATATACAAAACATATTCAATGAATAGATTATATTAAATTTATAAGGTTAGGGTTGTGCATTTCTATTAATTTTGAATAAAATAAACGTTTTGCACTGCGTGTACCAGGAAACTCAATGCATTGTCAATGGCCGTGGGCAATCTCCATACAGAAAAAGTGAAATATCTCTAAAACCACACAACCTAGAGACAAACTGCTTGGTACAGATATAGAAAACATATTCAACGAATAGATTATATTAAATTTATATGGTTAGGGTTGTGCATTTCTATTAATTTTGAATAAAATAAACGTTTTGCACTGTGCGTACCGGCAAACTCAATGCATTGTCAATGGCCGTGAGCAATCTTGAATTATATTCATACAGAAAAAAGTGAAATATCTCTAAAACCACAGCATCTAGAGACAAACCGCTTGGTACACATATAGAAAACATATTCAACAAATAGATTATATTACATTTATAAGGTTAGGGTTGTGCATTTCTATTAATTTTGAATAAAATAATCGTTTTGCACTGCGTGTACCGGGACATTCAATGCATTGTCAATGGACGTGCCCAATCTTCATACAGAAAAAGTGAAATATCTCTCAAACCACACCACTTAGAGACAAACCGATGGGTACACATATAGAAAACATATCCAACGAATAGATTATATTAAATTTATAAGGTTGGGGTTGTGCATTTCTATTAACTTTGAATAAAATAAACGTTTTGCACTGTGCATACCGGCAAACTCAATGGCAGTCTGCCTTCGTTCTGCAGCCAAGCTGCGCGCGCATACACGATGTTAGTAAACATTGAAATAGGTCTATAGTACTAGGGACTAACTTACCCCCCCCTCTAACCCCTCCCTCCACCCTCCCGCCAGCTCCATATTCACGGCACCCTCACACACCCTAATCCAGGGGCATAAATGTGTTTGCCATTCAAGGCCTTTTTTAGTTTTGTATTTTCTAAATGTAGCCCATTTTAATCAAATAGAATTTGGAATATCCAAGTATTTTGTCATACATAACAAACCACAATATATGATGAGGGGCTGTTTGCAACCAACCACACACACACATACACCCCCACCCCCCACTCCAGTCGCTCCACAAATCACCTTTGTCGAATCCTGCAGTTTGTTTGCGTCTTGGGGATTCATGTTCTAGCAACATCTAAGATCATACCAAGATGGCTACCGACTTGACAATTGACAGTGACAATTTTATAGTGGTACCCCACTGTGATACCCCCACATCGCCAGCACCAATGCCCGATTATCACACTCTCATTTACTAATTTGTTTGTTGGGGTTTTATGTCCTGGAAACATCTAAGTTCATCAGGATGGGGCTATCCTAGTAATGTCGAGCACCAGGGAGTGTCAGGCCTATTATAAAGTATCAGCAGTTAGGCAAACAGTAAATACAAGATTGCTGATTTGAGATTACTAGATTCTCTGACAGCTAGTGGGTATATAGCTAGATGTGCCAGCTAACGATTATATAACTAGATTTTGTGACAGCTAGTGATTATATAACTAGATATTGTGACAGATAGTGGTTATATAGCTAGATATTGTGACAGCTAATGATTATATAACTAGATGTTGTGACAGCTAGTGAGTATATAATGAGATATTGTGACAGCCAGCAGTTAAATAGCTAGATGTTGTGACAGCTACTGATTATATAACTAGCTATTGTAACAGCTAGTGGTTATACAGCTAGATGTTGTGACAACTAGCAGATAAATAGCCAGACGTGTCACAGCTAGTGGTCATATAACTAGATGTTGTGACAGCTAGTGGTTATATAACTAGATGGTGTGACAGCTAGTGGTTATATAACTAGCTGCTGTGACAACTAGCAGCTAAATAGGTAGCTGTTGTGACAGTTAGTGGTTACATAGCTAGATGTGACAGCCTGTGGTTACATAGCTAGATGTGACAGCTAGTGGTTATACATCTAGATGTGATACTGATAGTTAGTGGTTACATATCTAGATGGTTACATAGCTACATGTGACAGTTAGTGGTTACATAGCTAGATGTGACAGCTAGTGGTTATAAAGCTAGATGTGACAGTTAGTGGTTACATAGCTAGATGTGATAGCTAGTGGTTACATAGCTAGATGTGACAGTTAGTGGTTACATAGCTAGATGTGAGAGCTAGTGGTTATACAGCTAGATGTGACAGTTAGTGGTTACATAGCTAGATGTGAGAGCTAGTGGTTATACAGCTAGATGTGACAGTCCATGGTTACATACCTAGATGTGACAGTGGTTACACAGCTAGATGTGACAGCTAGTGGTTATACAGCTAGATGATGTGACAACTAGCACTAGCAGATAAATAGCCAGATGTTGTGATGGATAGTGGTTATGTAACTATACGTTGTGACAGCTAGTGGTTATATAACTAGATGTTGTGACAGCTAGCGATTATATAGCTAGATGATGTGCCAGTTAGTGGTTACATAGCCAGATGTGACAGCTAGTGGTTATACTCTGGAATCTCGGGACTGATTTGTGTCCGATTGTTGGAGGGTGAATATACAGACCGACACCGAGATAGTCCTGTTGATCCCGTACACCACAGTGGAGATAGAGGGGGTGGGGGTTGGCGTGTGGAGTGGGAGGGAGGTGACTGAGGTCAGGGGAGAGGGGGATAGGGGGGTAGGGGAGGGAGAAGGGGAAGGGGAAGGGCGAGGGGGGTGAGGAGGGGGAAGGGGTGAGGCGTCGGGGGACAAACCACACAATGTTAATGTTATATACATGTGCGTTGTTCTGGAGGGGCGGAGTTGGGAGTTTAGGGGGGGGGGGGGGGGGGCGAGGAGGAGGTGGGGGCGGACTGGGGCACATACTTTTCCTTCGCCCTGTGCTACAGGGGGGTGTATAAACAGGCTCCTAAAGGGAGCCGGGCCGAAGTCTGCCCGCCTCATCCCCGCCTATAAAGGGCCTGAACCAGCCTTGCAGCCACACACGGAGGCAGGAGACACTACGCTACCCATAAGGCATCACCATATTCCTCGGAGACACGCCTGGCAACCAGCTGAACAACCCGACACGGACCGGGGCTTTAAAAGACCAGCCGGGCGATAATAGGCCTGAATGCAGCGGTTCGTCAACAACAACAACAACAACAACAACAACAGCAACAGCAACGACAATAAATAAACAAATATTTAAACGCATACACTCCACCGGAACAGCATAAAACATGGAGGCATCGAGAAATTGTCGTTTGAGACGACGAACAGGGAAAGCCAACATCGGCATAGAATCGCATTCCAAAGGACCCGTCGATGACGCTGCAGATGGATCTGGATCAGGATTCATACGGCGCGGTGGAGTTTTAGCGGTGCGACGCAGTATGGAATGCGGTGTGCCGCCGCCTCCTCTGAAGACAACGACGGCGATGGCGATGACGGTGGCGACGACTGGAGGTTGCCGGGTGCCTTTGACTCGACATGGCGTGTTGCTGCTGTGTGTCCTGCTCCTCCAGCTCCTCCTGGGGCTCGGGGTTGCACCAGTGGCGGCCCGGCCTCCAGTAGAAAACGGAGCGGACGAGCAGACGACACACCCGCGTCGTCATGGACATGGCCACGGCCACGGGGACGGGGACGGGGAAGGTGAAGGCCGGGAGGGAGGCGGGCTGCTCGACGGCACGGTGCGGCTGGTCGGCGGGCAGATGGCGGGCACCGGCAACGTGCTCGTGTACCACCAGGGGAGGTGGGGGGCGGTGTGCGACGACGGATGGACCCTGGAGGCGGCCCACATTGTGTGTAAGGTGCTGGGACACCCCTACGCACTCGGCTACACGAACCAGGCCTACTTCGGCAAACCAGAACATAGTGAGTAAAGCACTAGATCTCTATAGTATAGCTGATTTATTGATTGATTGATTGATTGATTGATTGGTGGTGGTTTCTTAACGCCGTGTCGGCAGCATAGCCCATATTCAGTAATTCACGACGACTATAGCATAGCAGATTAGTTGTTGTTTTACGTCCTAGCAACATGTAATTAGGTTCTATCAACAATCAGGACGGGTATCGGCTTGTGACAGTGTGTATCGTTGTTTTACGTCCTAGCTACATCTATGGTAAAGTCAACAATCAGGACAGGTATCAACTTGTGGCAGTGTATAGTCGACTTATGGTGACTTTATAGTGCTGTCCCACTGGGAGACTAGGCCGCTGGCACCATTAACTTACCGATCCTCTTCTGGGTGATCTAGGCCCTATTGGGCCTTTAATGCAGCTCGTTATGATTAATGACCCGATATCCCAAAACGATCATGACCCGATATCCCATAGTCAAATTATCCTGACAGTGAACTAACCAGTCCTTGTCCTATTCCTATTAATGCCGAGCACCAGGCTAGGTATCAATTTTATTATAAGTCATTGGTTTGACTCGGCTGGGATTCGAACTCCCGACTTAGAACTCCCGACCCTCCGCATAGGAAGACTGCGCTCTATCGATTCGGGCACCGCGTCTGGTTCACTATAGCAGACCATTGCGATTCCGTTCTTGCCAAAGAATATAGAATTTGATGCTTCCATCCAAAAACAAACAACAACAAAATTAGGATATAAATAGCTGATAAAGATCTCATTAAGTCTGTAATAGCTCCACAATAAACACCCACACGCAAATGCGCCATGGGTTGACGATACAAACATGTGAAATCAACTATACATTGTTGATTTTAAAATGTTAATTTGTACACACGCACATACACCATCACACACATATGGATTTGTTCACTCTACCTCAGTGTGGCTTTGTTGACTCTAGACCAGCGTGAACATAATGTGAATGAACGTGAAATCAGATCATAGTGTTGGTGGCACTACATCCCAGTGGGATAACACTATAAAGCCACCATGAGAGCATGCCTTTACATACTCATAGTAACAACATTTACCCGCCGAAGTAAATCTTCTATCTCCCATAGAAGAAGCGATCTGTTCAAGAGCTCGTTATGATGGTAGCATACTCTTATTACTATGCTTGCTTCAAGCTATTGATAAACATATATATATACAGTAAAACCTCTCTAAATCGACCGACCATGAGACCGACTTTAAATGGACCATTTATGGAGGTGGTCGGTTTAGGGGGTTTAAAAAAAGCATTATTATGGTATTATATGGGCGATTGTTTGTGACCCAAATAAAGCGATCGATGTATGGGAGTGGTCGATCTGTGGAGGTGGTCGGTTAAAGAGGTTTTACTGTATACTATGATTTCGGTATAAATACCCACTACTGTGGTCGCCGCCCACGTGACTATTGGCGGCACATGTTCCCCCTCTTCATGAACTACCAACCACTGCGTCCATCCGTCCATTTTATTGGGGTTTTACGCCTAGCAACATCTAACGTCATACCAGGATGGGTACGGACTTGTGACAACGGGCATTCTTTGCAATGTTATAGTGTTGCCCCACTGGGAAACAGGGGCTGCTTGCACTATGACTTACTATTCCACTCAGTCACATTATCCTGATATTGAGCAAGTCAGTCCTTGCCCTAACCTATTAATGGCAGGCATCGGGCTAAGTAGTAATACGTCATTGGTTTAATTAGGTCGCTGGTTCAAACCCGTGACCTCCCAAACTGGAAGCCAGCCAGTGTTGTTATTGATCCGGGCATATACTATTAACTGCTTCATTTAATAATTGTTTCATTGGCATCGCAACAACTGTTGTATATTTCCTTTAATAATTGTTTAATTGGCATTCCACCAACTATTGTATATTTCATTTAATAATTGTTCAATTTGCATTCCTGATAACTCTTGGTTACATCACTTAACAATTGTTCAATTGGGATTCCAATACCTTTTGTTTAATTCATTTAATAATTGTTCAATGGGGGACATTGCGATTTTGTGGTTCAAACAATTGCCATTGGCGTCGCCACTGAACCAGTGGGCCTAAAACATATTTGCAGTATAGTTTTGCATACTGACTATAGTCCTATGTACTGACATACTGATGGCATGGTCATGTGTACTAATGGTAGTCCTTTGTACTGACATACTGAGTGTGTAGTCCTGTGTCCTGACCGTAGCCTGGTGTACTGTGTACTGACATACTGATGTTATAGTCCTGAGTACTGACTGAAGCCCAGTGTACTGGCATACTGATGGTATGGTCCTGTGTACTGACTACTCCTGTGTACTGACATACTGACAGTGTACTCCTGATGGAATAATCATGTGTAATGACATACCAAGCGTATTTTCCTATGTACTGACAGTATTGTCCTGTGTACTGACTATAATCCTGTGTACTGACATTATTGTCCTGTGTGCTGAATAGTCCTGTGTACTGACTAGTCATATGTACTGACTAGTCCTATGTACTGACATACTGATGGTATGGTCCTGTGTACTGGCTGTAGTCCTGAGTACTGACATACTAATGGTATGGTCCTGTGTACTGACATACTGACGGTATTGTCCTGTGTACTGATATGCTGATGGTATAGTTCTGTCTACTGACTAGTGATGTATCCTGACATACTGATGGCATGGACCTGATTACTGACTATAGTCCTGTGTACTGACATACTAATGGTATGGTCCTGAGTACTGACTGTAGTCTGGCTTACTTACCATATGGTTCTGTGTGCTGACTGTACTCTGGTGTACTGACATACTGGTGGTATGGTCCTGAGTACTGACTGTAGTCCTAGTACTGATTAGTCCAGTGTACTGACATACTTATGCTATGGTCATGTGTACTGACTGTAGTCCTGAGTACTGACATACTGACAGTATAATTGTGTGTACTGACATACTGACAGTATAGTTCTGTGTACTGACTTTAGTCCTGTGTACTGACTAGTCCAGTGTACTGACATACTGATGGTATGGTCCTGAGTACTGACTGTAGTCCTGTGTACTGACTGTAGCCCTGTGCGCTGACATACTGACAGTATGTTCTTGTATACTGACATTGTAATGGTATGGCCCTGAGTACTGACACACTGACATACTGACATACATTCACACCAACACACATAGTTAAATACAGTCACACACATTTACACTGACACTCACAGACTCACATACACTCACACACTCACATACATTCACACTCACACACATAGTTAAATACAGTCACACACGTTTACACTGACACTCACACACTCACATAGATTCACACTCACACACACAATTAAATACAGTCACACACATTCACACTGAAACTCACACACTCACATAGATTCACACTCACACACACAGTTAAATACAGTCACACACGTTTACACTGAAACTCACACACTCACATAGATTCACACTCACACACACAGTTAAATACAGTCACACACGTTCACACTGAAACTCACACACTCACATACATTCACACTCACACACACAGTTAAATACAGTCACACACGTTTACACTGAAACTCACACACTCACATACATTCACACTCACACACACAGTTAAATACAGTCACACACGTTCACACTGACACTCACACACTCGCACTCACACACACAGTTAAATACAGTCACACACGTTTAAACTGACACTCACACATGCACATACATTCACACTCAAACACACAGTTAAATTGTCACACATGTTTACACGGACACTCACACACTCACATACATTCACACGCTCACATATATTCTCACTCACACACATAGTTCAATAGAGTCACACATGTTTACGCTGACACTCACACACTCACATATATTCACACTCACACACACAGCTAAATACAGTCACACACGTTTACACATACATTCACACTCACACACACAGTTAAATACAGTACACACTTTTACACTGACACTCACACACTCACACACTCACATATATTCACACTCACAAACACAGTTAAATACAGTCACCTAAGTTTACACTGAAACTCACACACTCACATACATTCACACTCACACACATAGTTAAATACAGTACACACGTTTACACTGACACTCACACACTCACCAACATTCACACTCACACACACAATTAAATACAGTCACACACATTTACGCTGACACTCACGCTCACATATATTCACACTCACACACACAGTTAAATACAGTACACCCGTTTACACTGACACTCACACACTCACACACTCACACACTCACATATATTCACACTCACACACATAGTTAAATACAGTCACACACGTTTACACTGAAACTCACACACTCACATACATTCACACTCACGCACATAGTTAAATACAGTCACACACGTTTACGCTGACACTCACACTCACCAACATTCACACTCACACACACAATTAAATATAGTCACACACGTTTACACGTCATGTTGTCTTGTAGTATCTTCGTGTAGGCCCCCCTAGTACCGATGCGCCACCTATGGTCGGAAGAAATAACTAGGCGAAATGTCCCCTTGTTCAATTGGCATTCTACCAACTATTATACACTTTATTTAATATTTGTTCAATTGTCATTCAATAACTCTTGTTTAATTCATTTAATAATTGTTCAATTGTCATTCAATAACTTTTGTTTAATTCATTTAATAATTGTTCAATTGCCATTCCAAAACCTCTTGTCTATTCCACTTAATGTGTAATTCCAATGCATTTCATTTTGCGCAAAAAGAGTAAATAACTGCGATCATACATGGCTGGCAGATCAGTCCTTGGAGTAGCGCTGACACCATATTATTGAAAAGAACAAATATTCACAATACCAAAACGGAATGACGATTGTCATGGTACTGTGTCCATAGCGCGAGATTCCATAGTCACAGTACCATGATGACAGTAGATTATTCTACAATCACGGTTCTGCTCAGGGTTAGTGTCAGGGTTAGGGCTAGAGATGGCCCGTATGCATGATGAGGTGTTAGTGAGCCAAAACTGGTTTTGGCGGGGATTTCTAGGTTAGCGGCGAAAACTCAGTACGCAAGGAGTGGTGTTAGAGCAAACACACCGAGTGTAAGCTAACACCGCATCATGCATATGGGCCATGGTCAGGGTTAGGGTTCGGGTTCGGGTTAGGGTTAGGGTTATATATTTTGGGTAGGCATTGACTCTAGACCTTGGATCTAAAAGAACGGTACTGTGATGCTAGACTGCCAATCTATATCAATGGCACTGTGACACTAGACTGCCGCACTGCTGTCATGGTATCATGATTTTAGGCTATTCTTCTGTTGCCACAGTACTGTGACAATAGAGAGGTCCTCTTTGGTCTGCATGTAGCAACCTTCAGATCTAAAAGAATGGTACTGTGATGCTAGACTGCCGATCTATATCAGCGGTACCGTGATACTAGACTGCCGCACTGCTATCATGGTACCCTGATTTTAGAATATCCTTCTGTCGCCATGGTACCGTGACAATAGCGGTGCCTATAGAAAAAAAACCACCAAAGAACCAACCACCCTTATGAACATTACATCTCCTAACTACAGCGCTATCATTCAAAAGGATACTGGTATGCCATGTTGTGTTGTTGCTAAGCAACGTGCGTCTCAATTTGGTGTTGTGTCTGAAGTAATCGACTTGTTTACATCTGCCGCAGGGCCCTGCACATTTGTCCATCTAGGTTTCCATGTATTGTCTGTTCCGCTAGGTTCGCCTGTCAGTTCTACGCATGCGTGAAGTTCTACTTGGGCAGGAACTATCGCCGAATACCTCAACTAGTAGCTGGGCAAAAATTACTGTCAAATACCACAAACCAAACAACGCAGGACATTGGGGGCTCGTGTAGTGATAATGTACTATGAGTTAAGGGCCATCCAACGTTTTCAACATTTTAACAGTCATACAATAAGTACTACTTTTCCCACACCTACCTATGCCCCCACCCTGGAAGGTCGGGAGTTCGGTTCCCTGTCTAGCCAAACCAATAACTTATAAAATTGGTACTTTTCCGCTTCCTAGCCTGGCACTCGACATTAATAGGATATGGCAAGGACTGATTAGCTCACTGTCAGGATAATGTGACTGAGTGGGATATTGGGTCATGGTGCCAGCAGCCAGATTTCCCAGTGAGGCAGCACTATTGAGTTGTCATCAGTGTGCACTGTCACAAGTCGGTACCAGTCCTGATATTACCTTAGATGTTGCTAGGATGTAAAACTCCAACAACCAACCAACCTCTGTCCCCACAAAGTGGCACACAGACAAAGGCCGTGGTTTATGTGATATCAACATTGTACTAAGCCATCAAAGTTGTACCTGACGCCCCCCCCCCCCTCCCCACACCCAACTCTGTGTTGTACACTGTGTATGACTGCGAAAATGCTGAAAAGGTTGGGTGGCATTTCTACCGTGGTCATTAACAACAAGCCAGCGTCAATCAAAGATTGTTTACCATAAACCGTAACATCCAGGGTCTCAGTCATCCAGGGTCCCAGCCATCTAGGGTCCCAGTCATCCAGGGTCCTAGTCATCCAGCTGTTCCAGTCATCCAGCGGTCCCCGTTCTCAAGGTTCCTATTCTTCCAGGGTCGCAGTTCTCAAGGTTCCCAGTCACCCAGGGTCCAAGTCATCCAGGGTGCCTGTTAGTTAAGGGTCCCAATCATCCAGGGTCCCAGGGCCCCAATCATCCAGGGTGCCTGTTAGTTAAGGGTCCCAGTCACCCAGGGTCCCAGTCATCCAGGGTCTCAGGGGCCCAGTCATCCAGGGTCCCTGTTAGCTAAGGGTCCCAGTCATCCAGGGTCCCAGTTCGTCAAGGGTCACAGTTCTCCAGGGTCATAGTCATCCAGTGGTCCCCGTTCTCAGGTTTCCAGTCATCCAGGGTCCCAGTTCGTCAAGGGTCCCTGTTAGTCAAGGGTCCCAGTCATCCAGGGTCCCTGTTAGACAAGCGTCCCAGTCATCCAGGGTCCCTGTTAGATAAGGGTCAGTAATCCAGGGTCCCTGTTAGACAAGGGTCCCAGTTCGACAAGGGTCCCTGTTAGTCAAGGGTCCCAGTCATCCAGGGTCCCTGTTAGACAAGGGTCAGTCAGCCAGTGTCCCTGTTAGACAAGAGTCCGAGTCATCCAGGGTCCCTGTTTATCAAGTGTCCCTGTTAGTCAATGGTCCCAGTTATCCACGGTCCCGGTCATCCAGGGTCCCTGTTAGTCAAGGGTCCCAGTCATCCAGGGTCCCTGTTAGTCAAGGCTCCCAGTCATCTAGGGTCGTTATTCTTCCAGGGTCCCAGCCATCGAATGGTTCGAGTCCCAGTCGTTCAGGGTCTCCCCAAGTTTCCCCATACCCATACAATATAATACACTACTCCATGTTATATAGAAGTAATAACCTACATATTAGTCGCTAGTGGCTCTTATTAACTAACTAAATTAGCTGAGCCAAAGACCCTATAATACTACGATGGCTCACTCCCTATCTCTCTCATGGTAATGTAAATTTTGCAGTGCCACCTTGTGGTGGGTTTGATCAGCCCAGCTGCTGGTTGGTGTTTCACATGTAAACACATGCAATTATATTATACATGAGATAGGTGAGTATGAATACACATCAATATGAAATTGCTATGAACAAACACCCATCATCATCAGCATCATCATCAGCATCGCCATCATCACACATCTTTCACATTCATATATACATTTATACATATAATATAGCACCTGTTTAACCAAGAGAACAGCCAGTGCACCAAGTGGTGGGTTTGATCATTTTGATTACACAGTACAGGCTGAGTGAGCCATCTTAGTTTTATAGGGTCTTTGGCTAAACTTTTAAACTATTTACAGAATGCGAGAGTTATTCAGGTAGGAGTTTTGCAATGTTCTGTGTTGATGTCATTGGTTTCATTTCTACCCCCCCCCCACAAAAAAAAACCCCACAAAAACACAAAAACCACAAGAAGCATGGGTTGCTATGTTGTGGCTATGAGAGTGTTATTTGGGTGAGTTAACTAATACATTTTAGTTCTTTGTCTTGTTGGTTGGGGCATCTACATCATTGTATTTTTTCCTACTTGTGTAGTTATTGTAGTTATTGTAGTTATTAGTAATGGTAGTTGGGGTAGTAGTAATCATGGGTGTAGCTAGACCTTTAACGATGTGTACTCCTAATTTTGGTAGGGGGTTTAGGGGGCCGCTTAAGCTTAAGCTGTCGGATTTTACACATTTTAGACTTGAGTTTTCGACACTCCGGACTACTACATGCCTCCTCTCTCTCTCTCTCTTTATTATTTTTTAATTAATTTTTTTTTGACAAAACGATGTGGACGTTTTGGCATACGCGCGTACGCCTAGCTACGCCCCTGGTAATAGTAGGAATAGATTTATACGCTACAACAAAACTACAACGCCGTAGGGTGTGGTAACTTTAGGGCGTGAGCACGAGTACACGTTCAGTAATGGATAGTTTGCGTATTTGGGGAGAAAGAGGGGGGGGGGGGGGCAAAAGAATGATGACAACAACACCATCACACACAAAAACCGCGTCCATCCCATCGGAAATAGCCACCGGTTCCACACACGATGCCAAAATACGGATCGTGTAACTGTGAAAAGAAATGGACAGGACATTGCTCGGCCATACCCCTTGTGAGTGTTATGTATATTATATGTAAACACGCCCTCTGTTGGGGAAAGTTATTTATCCGGCTTATACCCCTGTCACACTATGACGTAATGAGCCAACGTGAGCCTAACGTGGTGATATTTCGTCATTACGTTGATGTACGTTGGATTACGTTATGATGACGTCATAATGACGTTAGAGTGACGTCGAGCTACGTCACATTACGTCGTGTTACGTCAAGTTACGTCGAGGTTTTGGACATGTTCAAAAGTTTCGACGTAGGTCGAACGTAAGGGTTTACGTTCGCCGTATGTTCTGTTCATGTTCAGCGAACGTCAATGACGTTAAACGGACGTTATTCCAACTCTCCTCACTACGTTCAACTACGTTCCACTACGTTGACCCCCATTAAACCAAGTGCAAATGCCCACGGGGCGTAATGGGAACGTCAGGACAACGTCAGGAGAATGTCAGGAGAACATGCATTCAACGTACGTTCAACGTCTCATGACTTAGCTAACGTCACGTAACGTCCGTCAGCGTCATTACGTTGACCTCTCTCGTCGAACGACGGTATCACTACGCTTTACCGACGTTACTCTCTCATCCACTACGCTGCATCCACATTCAACTTGTGCCCAAATTTGCATACTACGCCGAGAAGTTCAACGTTCTTCACGTTCTCCCTACGTTGACGTCGTTACGTCGTAGTGTAACAGCCCCATAAGAAGTGTTCAGTGTTTTCCGTGATGTATATGGTGGGGGGGGGGGGGGGGGGAGTAAAGCTTGTTTTATTTAACAACGCCTCTGGAACAGATTGATTTTTATTTCATCAGCTATTGGATGTCAAGCATATGGTCATTATGACATATTTCTTTGGAGGAACCCCACTGCCGCCACATAGGTTACTCTTTCCGATAAGCAGCAAGGGGTCTTTTATATATGTGCTAATAATAGCTATGGAGTACTCAGTCTAATGGTGTCGAGTAGACCAATCCCGATTGTTTTCAAGCTCAGATATTCCATTCTAAGTGTG
Organism: Branchipolynoe longqiensis; assembly: GCA_030323885.1. NCBI lineage: Eukaryota > Metazoa > Annelida > Polychaeta > Phyllodocida > Polynoidae > Branchipolynoe > Branchipolynoe longqiensis. The sequence goes on along the minus strand of CM059190.1, from coordinate 29,735,380 downwards.
ATCTTTCATTAAGAGACATTCGCAAATATTCACGTAAGAGGGTTGGTTGGTTGTTGAAGTTTTCCGTCCCGGCAACACTCAAGGTCATATCAGGACGGTGGGATTCAGGTAATAAATATATGTTAGAATCCGTTAGTTACAGTACAATGAACACACTGACACCACAAAACTACAATTAGTCACTCTCATAATTAAATATCAAGAAAAATAATAATAAAGACATGAAAACAAATAGAGATCCATTACTTTTGATAGAATTATTCTAACTGCTTCCCATATAAATTGCAGGGATGCAAAATGAGGCTAAAAGAAACATATCCCCCCCCCCCAACCCCCTATACTCCCCAATTGGATTAACACCACCAACATATAAGTCATCAGATTGGTCTCGGTCGAGTTAAACCAATCACTTATGAAATTGATACTTGTGGCTTCCTAGCCAGGCACTCAGCATTAATAGGACAGGGTTCAGTGTCAGGATAATGTGACTGAGTGGGATATCAAATCATGGTGCTGGTGGCCTGGTCTCCTAGTGGGGCAGCACTATAAAGTTGCCATGAGTGTGCACTGTCGCAAGTCGGTACCCATCGTGATATTACCTTAGATGTTGCCAGGACGTAAAACTCAACAACCAACCAGCCAACCGAAGATAAGCAGCACTGAGCCTCATTGGATTAGCAATACGAGATAATGCAGGCATGCGTAGACACATGTTTGTGACATTAGATGTTGCGCGGACGTAAACCAACAACAAACAAAACAAAAAGAATTAACGTGTAAATAATCCCTAATTGAAAAATGGCTGCAAGACAAGTTCTTCGATGCTGACAAAAGAACTTATTCAGCAGAATGAATATATTTACCACCCCCAAAAGAAACCCTGAGATAGGCTTACAAGCCTAGGCAATCAGTGCTGTCCATGACGCCAAATGACCAGACGGGATGGCTGAATGAGTTGAGCGTCTGCCTCCCATTTTGGTAGGGCATGAGCATGGGTTCGAACCCTGGTCGAGTCAAACCAATGAATTTAAAATTTATCTGTGTCACTACCTAGCCAGGTGCTCTGCATTATTAGGATAGGGCAAGGAGCAGTGGAATGAGGAAGACCAATCGTCCGTGATTGAAATTTCCCCAGCTTAATCAACTAATGTACCAACAAACAAACAAAAATGGAGGCCCTCAACCAGGCCGCCAACGCCGTCAGCCTAACTAGGCCGACAGCACCTTACATCATTAGGCCTGGAGGGCAAGGTGACCGAGGACAGGGGTCAGAGGTCAGGGGATCGGGGATGTGGGCCAGCCGGCCCCCCGCGCCTCACTATACCTCCAGGGGGCGCCGCAGTAGGCCGCCAGGGGGCGCCGCAGTAGGCCGCCAGGAGGCGCCGCAGTAGGCCGCCAGGGGGCTCCGCAGTAGGCCGCCAGGAGGCGCCGCAGTAGGCCGCCAGGGGGCGCCGCAGTAGGCCGCCAGGGGGCGCCGCAGTAGGCCGCCAGCGGGCGCTGCAATAGGCCGCCAGGGGGCGCCGAAGTAGGCCGCCAGGGGCGCAGCAGTAGCCCGCCAGGGGACGCCGCAGTAGGCTACCAGTGGGCGCCGCAGTCTGACAGTAGGCCGGACAGTTGAACACGGTGTGAGAGCTGTCTGGTGCAGAGTTGTGGAGGTAATTAAACCCATTTAATAAGTTTGCAATCTACAAACACTTACAAGACCTAAACAGGAAGCAAACCAAAAGTATTAAATCAAATTGGATTCATGCTACCCTGCAGTGTAAACAAGTGTTAAAACACTTATCCGTTATGAGCAGGGTAAATAAATTTCATCACTACAAAAAAGAAAGAGAGAACTGCTGCAGCGAGGTGGGTGGTGATGGGCTGGTCCATGTGGGCAGATGGAAATGTCCCATATAGTTGAGAAGAAGTGGTTATTTTCTAAGACATTACCGCCCCCCCCCCTTTACTCTGTGCAATCGTTGAACATTTATTGGGGAGCGGGACGTAGCTCCGGCGGTTGAGTGTCCACCTGTGAAAAGTGTCGGTAATCCTATCGATTCCACTCAGTAGACCCATCTACAGTGTTGGGTTATTTTCCATTCCAACCAGTGGTCCACAACTGGTTCATCAAAGGCTGTGGTATGTGCTGTCCTGTCTGTCAGAAAGTGCATATAAAAGATCCCTTGCTGCTTTTCAAAAGGAGTATCCTATGTGGTGGCAGCGGGTTTCCTCCAAAGAAATATGTGAGAATGACCATATGTTTGACGTCCAATAGCGGATGATAAAAATCAATGCGCTCTAGAGGTGTCGTTAAATAAAATAAGCTGTACTTTTAAACAGATGAAGAATTTATGTGATGCGAGCTGGAGGTACGATCTGCAACACCCGTTTATGGAGATCCATATAGAATTACATCGATTTGTTAGTAGAAACATGTGGTCTGTAATTAACTTCACGACTCAGTGAATATAACTGAGAACCTGTAACACAAGCCGCTGTTTCTATTTGTCAACACCTTCTTAAGTCATCTCGGATCCACCAACGAAACCGCTCACTCCTCATAGGATAATTTATTGTTTGCACACTTGTTAGAGTATTATTGTTGTCATAGTCACACCTCATGTGCAACTACTGTCGATACACATGGCTGTAGTTTTTGGAAATAAAAAGCTTGGTTGGTTGGTTGTTGGAGTTTTACGTCATGGCAACATGTAAGGTCATATCTGGACGGGTAAAGCTTGGTTGGTTGGTTGTTGGAGTTTTACATCGTAGAAGCATCTGAGACTGTCTCAAAAGGTGCTAAGCAATATGGGATAAAACTTTGTCCATTGTAACGATCAACATACTATCTGCTTATGCATTTGCTCAGGATAAACTGATTTGTTTTTTACATGGCGTTTCATAAATCATATTGATTTGAAGCAAATGTCTGTGTCTTTTCAGTGTAACCGTTTCTGTGCTGTTTTGTGTCAATCATTACAATGGACAATCACCTTTTGAGACAGGCTCATCTATGGTCATATCAGGATGAGTACCGACTTGTGACAGTGTCCACTCATGGCGACTGTATAGTGCTGCCCCACTGGGAAATCAGGCCGCTGGTACCATGACCTGAAACCCCACTCATCACATTTTCCTGACACTAAGCTAACCAGGACTGGCAGATGTGAACGGTGGGTGGGAGGGAGGGGGCAGGGAGGGAGGGGGGTGAATGGGTGCGAGTGTGGGTGGGTGGGAGGGAGGGCGGATGGGTGGGTGGGAGGGAGGGTGAATGGAATACTTTGACCGTATGAAGGTGAAGGATTCAGTCAGATGGACCGTGTTCTCTTTGTGCAAGGTCACCGAAGCACACACCAGGTGGCAAGTCAGTCGTGCCCTCGTTTTTGAATTCCCCCTATCATCGCCATTAATCCACTAGAGCGTGCATTGCTCACGGCCACCGATTCTTGGTATTGCCTGCATTAAATAGGTGCATTGGATGTCGTGGGTTTGATCCCAGGCCGAGTCAGACTTAAAGACATACGAAGAGTTCAGGCGCAAAGCCACGTAAACGCAAATCCAAAAATGGAGAGAAACATTGGAATCAAACCTTCAAAGGGTTTATATCCACCTATTCCTCCACTGCTTCCGTCTTCTTTGTATTCTTTTTTTTTGTTAGTGATTGTTTGTTTATTCTGCTCATAACGGTTAAGTGCATACACATGTTTTTCGATGCTGTGCAGTAGTGGTCATAATCCATACAAAGTTATAGATAAGTTACATCGTTATATCAGTCAATAAAGGTATTATGAATCCTGTGTTGGTTCATAGTGAATTTGAAGTTATTTGGCTATGCACTATGGCCTATGTAATTCCACTTATCGCTCCCTGCAGAGTTGTAAACCACTGGCTTGTGGTACAGGTTCTTGACAGAATCGAAGGCTAAGGGAGCAAACCCTAAACAGAAAACCATGTCACTGTGGCAGCATTAAGGGCGGTTGATGTATGGAACTCCCAACATCTCCCGACCAGCCACTGCAGGGACAAATAGTTTTGCGCCTGTCTTGACATGTTCTTGCCGGTGTGAAACCTCTATTTGCTCCCCGAGAGAGTGCCGCTGGTAACTTGCAAAAGCCAGCAGCACTTCAACACTTTTGCAGGCAGCTTTCATGAAATGTAAACCATCAAGAGAAACCTGAAGCTGAGAGACATTAAGACCGACGCATGGACATCACTCTCACAGCAGAGAGCTAAATGGAGAGCGGCAGTCAAGTAATGAAAGCAGTCTTTGTCGCATCGCGACCGACCGCATGATGATGATGATGATGATGATGACATAATTTCACAGAATGGGATATTAGAACTGCAACGCAGCAGTTAGGCATTGATCTATCTAGCATCATTACATCGAGTACATGGATATTCTCAGTAGTTTGAGTGCAATGCACTTAATTATTTCTAGTACTCGAAAATGTTGTTGAGATGAAGCAAATGGATCAATTTTGAAGACTATATGTGATATAAATAGCACATGTTAAAATTAGGTGGCCAGATGCTTAAGTTCATTGTATTAAATCAGAGCTATGCATACAAATTTGATGTCCCTTAAGTTATAGTTGCACCACCCAATGGTTCAATTTTGATAACTCTATCATTTATTTTATTCTTTTTGTTATGATGAATTTATTTACCCTACTCATAATGGATAAGTGTGTTAACGCTTGTCTTCACCGCTAGGCAACACTAGTCCAATTTGATTCAAATCTTTAGAATTTTGTTTTAGTAATAATTTTGGTTTTCTTGCTTCTTGTTTATGACTTGTAACTATTTGTAGATCGCAAACAGTCCAAAATCCAGCTGTCACTGTACTTTGTGCTAATCCATTTAAACATATATATATTTTTGTATTATCTCTGTAAAATGTTTCAAAGACTCAGGAAGTTTAATTTTATTCAAACCATCAATGGTGATCATTCAAATAGCTTTTGACACCATTTTTCAGTTGTCTTTTGAGCCTTGTTTCCGGTTTGGTCACGTGCATCAATCCTATCTGTCTATTGGGCCTTGCATTAATTACCAGGTCAGGAGGCGGTACTCAATCCGGCTATAAACTTAGCTGACCTATTTAGGGTTGTTTTAGTGTCCAGTTATGGTTGTGACTTGTGGGTGGTGTATGTTTGTAAGTGTGTGGCAACCCAGATCCAAACAATTAACCTGTATTCTGAGGATAGCTGAGGACTGTCAGTCCGATAACCTTTCAAGACCACAGTCTATAAATAACTGCTCCACAAAGAGGTCACAGAGACAGCGTTGAAAATTGAGAGTTAACCAAGTTTTAGTTCCAGTGCAATTAGTTCGTGTTTACAGTATTGCCAATTCTCACGAAATTTCTGTGAGAGTCACGGAAATTAAGGTTTCTGATCAGTCACCTCAGGAGTCACGGATCGACCCCAAAATCCCTTGAATTTCTGTACTTTTGTACAAAATCCCATAAATGTCTGTACTTTTGTACGAATTTCTGTAGTTTTGATTAAAGTTGCATAGTCCGACGGTTTTGACTTTCTGCCATTTTTCTGAGATAAATATACTAAATTGATCGTTATAATCTACTGTACTTTAATCTGAAGTAACTTTTATTTTAAATGGCTAACTTCTGAGATATTTGAAGTGCAAACATGTAAGATTAGTTTTGGCAAGCATGCCAAACTCTGTCACCATAGGGTTCAGCAGTAACAGGTTATATTGAATTGGCTTGGTATTCCCTCCTATGTGGCAACAAAGGCTTAATGAGTGAACCAGTATCTATATTAGATATGTAGAATCAATTCTAGATAATTGTTTTGTTTTTGAAAATTTGATGCTTGATTGGACCATCCAGCTTTAAATACAAGTAAGCTCACATGACAACTGGACAATGACGCCAAAAGCTATTTGAATGATCACCAGTGATGGCTTGACTGTTGATGGTTCTGCATATGCTAGAATATTAGCCCATACCCCTTGGAAAGTCCCTGAAATAGCCCATTTTAAATCCATTAAATAACCATTTCTGGGGGTACATGCCCAGACCTCCTGCTCCCACTCGGGTTCCATCATCCCGCAATGCAAAACCTCAAGGATTCTCAGTACCTCCAGATAGGCAGCATTGTCTTTATAACGAACAATGTGATTGGCTAACGGTTATTAATTAAAGTTGCATAGTTCGATGGTTTTGAATTTCTGTATTTTTTCGGAGATAAATATATTACATCAATCACTGGTCTCTACCTTACATTAGTTCAAAGTTACTTTTAGCTTAAATGGAAAACTTTTGAGATATTTTGAGTGCAAACATGGACAATTATTTTTTGCATGCTTGCCAAAACTCTGACACCATAGACTTCTCCAGTAACAGGTTCTGTGTAAATTGACTCAGTATTGCCTTCTACGCAGAAACAAATGCTTAATAAGTGCATTAGTATCTAAGTTAGATATGTAAAATCAAATCTAGATAATGGGTTTGGTTTTGAAAATTTGATATTTCATCAGACTATGCAGCTTTAAGTAAGAGATCATTTTAGTGCGAAATTCAATAAACCTTCTCACCAATCCTTAATTTACACAGTTGTGATAATGATAATATAATCTGGTTTATTTGTGAGATATATTTAATCAAATAAATTATTATCAATAAGTTAATGTCCAATGTTTTTGGGAGTTTTGTTGGGATATTTAAAAAAACTAAGATTTGTACATTCTCCGCGGATTTTGTGAAGGCTATTTATTCTATATATCCAGGCAATTGCCAATAACCTTAAAGCTGCATAGTTCGAGGGTTTTGAGTTTCTGCCATAAGTTTTGAATCAGACTACAGTATAACCCTGTTAAACCAAACTTGAAGGGACCCTAGAAATTTGTTTGGATTAACCGATCATTGGTTTAACCGAGCTTTGGCTTCGACTTTGACTTGGCTTTGGCAAAAACATGGGTCCGTTATGAATGTAATATACAATGTATGCAAACGCTTTGATTATTGTTTTTTTATGTATATACAGTATAACCCCGTTAAACCAAGCTCGGTTAAACCAAACGATCGGTTAATCCAAACTTTTTTCGGCGGCCCGGCAAAATACTACCATTTATCATATAAAAAAGTTGGTGGAGTCTCAGAGGACCTTATAACCACATGAAAGTTTGGTTTAACCATACCAGAAGTGGCCTGGGGTCCGACAATTTTGTTTAGATTAACCAATAATTTGGATTAACCGACTTTGGTTTAACCAACTTTTTTATATGATAAATGGTTGTATTTTGCCAGGCCGCCGTAAAAAGTTTTGATTAACCGATCGTTTGGTTTAACCGAGCTTGGTTTAATGGGGTTATAGTGTATATCGCATCACACAAAAACACAGTAGTTTAGTGGACTTTCCCCTAATTCTATATGAGGTCAGTGTGATGGTGGGTGGGGTTAGAGGGGGGGGGGGATGAAAGGCGGTAGAAGGAGAGGGCGGGGTGTAAGGATTGTATTCCCCGTCTAAGGACATTCAGCAGCCCGGCCTGTGCTTACCATGATTGCCTCCTCTTGGTAGATATGTTGAGAATGTGAAGTGGAGATACTTGACATTGTTGCACGCCTTTACCAAGATTGCCTTCAGCTGATGCAACAACCAAACATTGTGTCAAGCTGTACTTTTTCTTGAATGGGTCTTTAAGAGTTGAATGCCTTTGCTGTTAGTTGAATCAGCATCACCCCCCCCCACCCCCTGTCGCCCCCCCCCCCCATCACCCCATCCACCCACCCCCGCACACCCCCGCCCACCCTTCTCCTCCCCTGTGTTTTGGTAGATCGTCGGATTCGAACCTACGGGTTCGAACCCTGGTCGAGTCAAACCAATGACTTAAAAATGTATACTTATCCTTTCCTAGCCAAGCACTCTGCATTATTAGGATAGGGCAAGGATTGGTTGGCTCATTGCCAGGATAATGTGACTGAGTGGGATATCAGGTCATGGTGCTGGTGGCCTGGTCTCCCAGTGGGGCAGCACTATAAAGTTGCCATGAGTGTGCACTGTCACAAGTCGGTATCCATCCTGATATTACCTTAGATGTTGCTAGGATGTAAAACAACCACATATGATGTAAAACTGCAACAACCAAATACCCTCCCATATGCAGCAGTCAGAGACAGGGTACACTAACGCAGTATAAAATGTCACCTATAAGCAAAACACATCATATATGGTTGTTTTACATCCTAGCAACATCTAAGGTCATATCAAGATGGGTTCTGACTTGTGACAGTGCACACTCATGGGAGACCAGGCCACTGGCACCATGACCCGATATCCCACACTGTCACATCATCCTGATACTGTGCTAACCAGTCCTTGTCATTATCATATCCTATTAATGCTGAACGCCAGGCTATATAGCGACAAGTATAAATTTGATAAGTGATCGGTTTGACTCGGCTGGGATTCGAACTCCCAACCTTCCACACGGGAAGCCTGCACTCTACTGATTCGGCCACCGTGTACGGTACAAAAAGAAAACCTGCCATGTGGGCATATGTAATAGTCCAAATGGCTTGAAGTCGAAGGCTGAGAGCCATTTGAAATGCTTAGCGCCACGCTGGGTAGAAACAGGTATCAAATTTGTAACCTTCAGCTTCGACTTGAGGGTTTTGTGCTTGTGCCTTTTTTTTGCTTTTTAGTTGGAATGTGATTCGAGAGGGCAAGGGGGGGGGGGGGGGGAGGTGTTAGTGAGAATTGGGGAAATTCATACCCCGTTGGATACACATGAGTTAAGTAAGTGAGTTAATGGGGTTTTACTTTCTATCAACATCTGAGATCATTAACACGCTCATGGTGACTTTATAGTGCTGTACCACTGACGCGATATGCACAATATCCTCACTCATTCACCTTATCCTGTCATTGAGCTAACTAATGCTTGCCCTATCACATTATCCTGACACTGAGCCAACCAGTCCTCGCACTATCCTAGTAATGCCGAGTACATGGCAAGGTAATGACAAGTATCTTTTTCTTGTGTTAATTCTTTATTTTGACTCGGTTGGGGTTCGAGCCCACGGAGTATGCGCCCTACCCACTCAGTCCAGCACATATGTTCCTCAGATTGGTTGATTGTTGTAGATTTGCGTACTGGCAACAGCTAACGTCATATCAGGATGGGTACCGACTAGCGACAGTACACACTAATTGTGACTTCATAGTGCTGCCCAACTTGGAAATCAGGCCACTGGCCCAATGACCCAAGATTCCACTCAGTCACATTATCCTGACACTGAGCTAACCAGTCCTTGCCCAATCCTATTAATGCCGAGCGCCAGGCTAGGAAGTGACAATTATCAATTTTATAAGTCATTGGTTTGACTCGACCAGGAACCGAACTCCCGATCTCTCGCACGCAAGGCCCGCGCTCTATCGCCCGGTGGTTGTTCCACAGAAATCGCCTCAATGAGGTACGAAAAGCCACATTTAGGCACTGTTTAGACCAGATAAATAAGTATAAGCCAAATCCAAAGAGACTATGGCATGAACTGCAGCAAATTAACCCGGAAGCAAAATCTATTATCAGCAACCTCAGTAATGAAGACAATGGGGGGAGAATACTAGATAGCCTCCTGGCAGAAGAGAAGTTTGACCACGATGTAGATAGTCAGAACACCTACACGGTCACCACTAATGATCAGACATATGATTTGACTGAGATAACACAGGAGCAAATCCTCAGAAAGGTCAATGCTGCATCAGCATATAAGTCATCTGGCATTAAAGACATCAGCTCAGTCCTAATGAAGGTTTCAATTACTGCACTTATAAATGAATTCACCCACCTGTATAACCTAGTGGTATTTTTCCGGAAAGCTGGAAACTAGCTACAGTTTCACCCATCCCAAAGGCTAATAACCCACGATATTGTAGTGAGCTGCGTCCAATATCTATTCTCCATCTTCCTGGCAAAATCATAGAACAAATAATACATGATGAGATAAAAACAGTCTTCCAATTACCTAACCACCCAACAAAATGGATTTAGAAAAGACAGATCAACAATTGGCCTCTCTTGTGGATGAGTTATTGACCAACATGGACAAAGGTGAACTTACAATTGCAGTATACCTCCACTTCAAAAAAGCTTTCGATACAATTGACCACAGAATACTATTGCAGAAAATCCAGAAAGCAGGACTGGGGAAGAAAACCTGTACATTCATGACCAACTACTTAACTAATAGGAAACAATTCACAAAACTTAATGACACTGAGTCAACCATCAGGACTATTAAAACTGGAATTCCGCAGGGTTCAACCCTGGGCCCCCTTCTGTTTTTAATCTTTATAAATGATCTACCCCAAGTATCAAAGTATGCAACATTCACATTATTTGCAGGCGATGCAGCACTCACAGTACACAATAAAGATTTCCAAATAGTAACGGATCAGGTTCAGACAGTGCTGACCAGAGTTAACCTGTGGTGTAGTGAAAACAAACTATCCCTTAACACCAATAAAACAGGCTTTGTCATCTATGGCACCAAAGCAAGGAAGGCAAGAGCACAACCCATTACACTGCATATTGGCGGAACCCAAATTAAGGAGGGAAGTGCATACAAGTACCTAGGAACAGTGATTGATTCTACCTTAAATGGGAATCAACAGCTGGCTAGACTAACTCAATCATTATCACTAAACATGACTACAATCAGGAAGATGCGGAGCTTCATAAGCGAAAACACTGGCCGACTGCTATATAAATCAACATTTCTACCAATAATAGACTATAATGATATAATTTATGGATTGCTCACGAAGCAGCAACTGACTAAGCTACAAAGGATCCAAAACCGGGCATTAAGTGTAAAGGAAATGCATGACGTAGTAAACCTAGATTACCTAATGGTTAGAAGAGATTCACATCTCCTATCACTTATGTACAGAAGAGCCAGAGAGACCCAATATATAGACAACACAAAAAGGAATACTAGATGGGCTGATTCCACTCTACTCAAAGTCTCCAAGCCTTCCACAAACAAACTAATTAAAGCACCATTTTACAAAGGCAGCATGATGTGGAACAACCTACCAGCCAGAACCAGGGCAGCGTCCTCTTACCTAGAATTTAAAAACTCACTAAGAGTACATCGGATTGGGCAGGCCCTTATGCAGTTACAGTAAGGTATGTTCCATGGCGTCACCATGCTGTAAGTGGCAGACCACCAAACCCTCAGCCTCGGTTCTCCCCCCCCCCTTTTTTTAAATTTATTGCTGTTCCTCTGTTATTTCAAGTCAACCATATACAATGGCAGAGACAGTCCAAATAAAAATGTTAAATTTAATACCTAAATGCTCTAGTATTGGTCCCACTGCTTCACTGGGCACAGCTGGTCCAGTGTATTATTAACAACCCCACCCCAACAACATAATTCATAAACTCACATAACAAACTACACTAGAGTGACACTAGAATATTTCTAACAAACTGACATTTATGCTTACATTGTAAATACTATGTAAATACTCTCATTGATATGACTAATAGTGATATAGTTATATGACACTACTGTTACTATATTGCTATGGAACCTTTGGGTTACAGAATTTCATTGTGTTACATGCTGCAAATTATGTATTCAACAGTTATTGTATACCTTATTCTATATACTTTTTGTGTAAATACCCCTGAATTGAAAAATGGCTGGAAGACCAGTGCTTTGGCACTGACAAAAGCCTTGTTCAGCAGAATAAACATATTTACAACAACAAAAAAAGGTTGCACTTGACCTTTGACCTTGTCAGCTGCTTGTGACTTTTACCATTTCGGGGAGGACACTCGTGTGTGCGACTGCACAGCCTCAGTCTATACATGCCGACTCTGTGGGAGATGCTATGTCATATTCTCTTCTTCTTACTTGTATTCTTTTTGTTTTAAACCGGGATCAGCCCACATGAGACATAACACACTATTGTTAATGGAAGACTGCGGGCGGGTAGTGAGGGTAGGCGGTGGGGGGGGGGGGGGGGGGGGCTAGAGGGGGGGGAGGGTAGGAGGGGGAGGGGGCAGGGGGGACCCCACCCCTAAATCGGCGACAAAACCTTGGTTTCAAGCTGTACTTTGAGTCCTAGACCAAGCAGGGGAACCTCCTTGAAATGCACGATAGTCTGCGCGAATTTGATCAAAAGCAGACGACCTTTGGCCAGTTCCAGACGCTATGGGTCGTCAGATATTACCCTGGCACCTCCCTCACTACTGTGTTGGATGACAGACAGGTGGTTTTGATTGTATTGATACCTTCCATTGTGATTTGGTGTCCTATAAATCAATTGCTTTTAGAAGACGATGCAGATTTTATCGAAACTTTCCCTCTTAATATTTGTATGCATTAATTGCTTTAGAAGACAACACTTTCCCTTTTCATGTTATTTCTATACATCAATTGTTTTTTTAGTCATCGCAGATTCTATCAATACTTTCCACTTTTTTGTTGTTTTGGACATCAATTGCTTTAGGAGACAACACACACTCAATCAATACTTTCCCTTTTGGTTCTTTCCATACATTAATTGCTTTAGTAAGACAACACAGACTCTATCGATAATTTCCCTTTTGGTTTTTTCCATACATTAATTGCTTTAGAAGATAACACAGATTCTATCGATACTTTCCCTTTTGGTTTTTTCCATACATTAGTTTCTTTAGAAGACAACATAGACTCTATCGATACTTTCCCTTTGGGTTTTTTGCCATACATTAATTGCTTCAGAAGACAACACAGATTCTATCGATACTTCCCCTTTTGGTTTTTCTATACATCAATTGCTTCAGACAATAGAGATTCTATTGATAGTTTCCCTTTTTTTCTATACATTAATTCCTTTTTATTTTGTTTTTCTATACATAAATTGCTTTACAAAACAACATAGATTCTATCGATACTTTCGATACTTTCTCTTTTAATTTTTCCAACCTATGGCAATTTGTCCTGGTGGTTGCTTTATAGTGTTGCATCATTTAGACACCATGTTACCAGGACATGATATATATGTATATATGTATATATGTATATATATATGTTGGTGTTTATACATGTGTGTATATCTATATGGGTCATTTGGAAGGATTTTTGCTATTATTTGGAAGGTTTTCACTTTTGGTTTCCATGTCACACTTTGGTGCCCAGTTTTAGAGAATGATCCATATACATATATATATATATGTGTATATATATATACATATATTTATATGTATATACATATATTTTACCTCGGTACTAAGCCTCAGGCTACTTGTAGCCGAGGGAGAAGGAACCACAGCCGGGTCCAGCAATTAGCATAAATCCAAGCACAGCGACACACGCTGTGTGGTTCGTTAAAAAAAAATATATATTTATTTCATGTCTTTTAGGCATGTTTTGAGGTGGTTTGTTGACATATTAATGATATTTGAATTATTCTTGGGTTTTTACTGCCATTTGAGGGTTTTTAACGATATAAAGGTTACTCGACTGGGTGATAATAGCACGCGCAGTACTAATGTGCTGATCTACTTCGCTGTTTACTGTCGCTGACAGTACGAGGCCCATCAGGGATTTTCGGAACCGTTTCTCATCAAATCACCGTAGTTAATGAACGTTAAGCGTCAGTTTTGAGTTAGAGCGTCCATCTCCCATGTTGGTAGACGGTGGGTTCGAACCCTGGTCGAGGCAAACCATGTTATTCTTGGTTTTTGACCATTTTAGGTCACTCGACTGGGTGATTTGAGGCTCACGCAGAAACGTGAGGCCTGTAAGGTGTTTTCGGTTTTGAGTTTCATTGTTTACATTTGTTAAAACGCCACCCATTGACGAACGGAGAGCAGTGTGGTTGGAGCCACACCTCATTGGGATTTGTTCCTGGGTTTCTGTTAAGATTCCCCACGTTGTGTTACTAAGTAGGAGGCCCATAAGGGGTTTTCGGTTTCGAGTTTCATTATTTACATGTGTTCAAATGCCACCCGTTGCCAAACGGAGAGTGCTGTGGTTGGAGCCACACCTAGTTGGGACTTGTTCCTGGGTTTCCTTTAAGGATTCCCCACTGGTTTTAAGGCATACCTCCGAGTTTCATAGCATTTTCTCCAACTTGTTGGCATTGTAGACACAGGAGGGAGAAGGTTACGGAACAGAGAGTGTGGGAGGCTACCGATACACTGCTCCCTACCCCTCGTTTGGTTTTGGTTTCCATACCATTGACCAATGACATTACACATTAGCTTTGCTTACACCTGTGTTGGAATGGTGTAAATACGTTCTCCAACACCAGTAAGTTGCCGCCTGTTGCCGAACAGAGAGAGGCGTGGTTGGAGCCACACCTGGTTGGGACTTGTTCCTGGGTTTCTGTGAAGATTCCCCATGTTGCATTACTGAGGCGTACCTCCGAATTTCATAGCATTTTCTCCAACTTGTTGGCATAATTAGACACAGGTGGGAGAAGTGTACTGGATGGAGAGTGTGGGAGGCTACTGATAGACTGGTCCCTACCCCTCGTTTGGTCCTGGTTTTGAACCATAACCCTACGACACTCACACGAGAAAGATTTCTCATGCCTGAGTTGGAAGGGTGTGAATACGTTCTCCAACACCAGTAAATGCACAAACTGGGGTTTCTTAACCTGTTGTGACATTTGGTTGAGCACACTCTAACTTTCATTTGATCGTTACAGGTTTCTGACCTGAGGCTTAGTTTGGCTACGAAGCGCAGTAAGCCCGAGGCTCCCATACCTGATGATGAGGACTCGTCACCAGTAGTGATGGTTCAAGCTTCCCCGGTACACCCGGTGTCGGGGGAGGAAAGCGGGCCAGATGCCAGCCCTGCTGGCCTGGAGGAGCCACTCATGAAGCTGGAGCAGATGCTCTCAGCTAGATCTCAGAAGAGAATAGGGGGGGTGGTCCCTGAGTCACACGACTCGGAATGGGAGCCTTGATGATGATTGTGCCTGTTGCAAAGCATATGCAGGCCGAGAACAAGTTCTCATCATTGGCCCGATGTATCGACAGGGGGGGGGGGGACTGCCAGCAATTTCCTCTCGTATGGACGTTTCGAATACGTCTTTAAGGCGGTATGTACCAATGCCAGTAAAGAGGTGGCAAGTGACACCAACCATACACGGTTCAGGAGAGGGCCACAGGATTTTCACAACCGTCGCACCCGCAGAGGTGGTCGGTCGGGCTCGGGCTTTGCCGTCCAGCCCAGGGGCAGAGGACAGCGCCAGTCCTTCGGCTGGAATGAAGGGACTCATCCCTTCAGGAGGGAGTTTACTCCCGAGAAGCCGTTCCCCCTGCCCAGGGAACAAAAAAGTAGAGGTGGCAACGCAAACTCCGGAGGCCACAGAAACACCTGTAAGAATTTTCCAAGCAGGAAATATAACTAATTGTTTTGATGAGTGGCAAATTACGGATAATTTGACTAATCTGAGTATAGTGCACGTAATATTCTCTCTACGCAACACCCTTTACAGGAAACAATTCCTTTCCCATATCGTTTTGATGTAAACGAGAGAGGGGCATTAGATAAACACGGGTTGGAATTGTGTCAGAGAGAAATAATAGAGACTGCTGTTCATGAGGAAGGTAACTTTATTTCAAATTTATTTTCGCGACCCAGGCCAAATGGGGAAATCCGCATGATTCTGGATTGACAAGGCTAAACAAATTGGTTACATATTTAAGAGGTTTTCCCTCGAAACAGCTATGGATTTGGTCACGAAAGGGTCCTGGCTTGCTGGTGTGGATCTGAAAGATGTGTATTATATGCTACCTATTCACAAATCAGATAGGAAATTCCTCCGCTTTGTTTGGGAATGATCAACTCTATGGGTTCACCTGTATGCCAAATGGCTTAGCTTGTGCCTCTCGCTTATTTACTAAGCTGTTGAAACATTTTTTCATAAATGGCTAGAAAGGGATATATTATGTTCCCATATATTGACGATTCATTCATAATGGCAAAATCAAAGGCAGACTGTCAAAGAGCAGTTGATGATTTGTGTGAAGCATTCACTAAATTGGGAGTTTACATTCATGACAAGAAATCAGTTTTTAGTCCAACCAAAGTTTTAAAATATTTGGTTTTCCTGTTAAACACAGAAGATATGACCGTTTCAATAACACAACAAAAACTAGAGAAGTTTTTTCACCACAGTAGACCATTTGCTGCAGTTAACGAGGCCTAAGATTAGGCAGGTCGCAGTATTAATAGGAATAATGATAGCCTATGCCCCAGCTATTCTATATGGGAAAGCTCTATTAAGTCGCTAGAAATAGACAATAATCGGGCATTAGCGCATACAAAAGGCAATTTTGGAAGAAAGATGACTATTTCAACAAGAGGCTTAGGCGATATTCAATGGTGGTATGCCAACATTGATTCTCTTCCCAATCCCATTAGAATGGGTGAACCCAACACTATTGTTACGACAGATGCATCATTAGAAGGATGGGGTGCTTGTAGAGATCATCAGGCAACTGGAGGACGTAGGTTACATGATGAAATTGCAGTTCATATTAATGTGTTACTGTTAGAACTTAGTGCAGTTTATTTAGGGTTATGTAGATTAGTGCGTATCCCCAAGTTTCAGGTTAGAGTGTTGACAGATAACGCTACAGCAATGGCTTACATTTTTAACATGGGAGGGACTAGGTCCAAACCTTGCAAGAAAGTAGCGAAATTGATCTGGAATTGGGCTCAGCAGCATGATATATGGCTAACAGTGGCGTATATCCCAGGTAGTCAGAACACCTTAGCAGACAAGAAAAGCCACCATTTTCATGATCACTTTGGAATGGTCGTTGAGTGACAACATATTTAAACACCACAGGTAGATTTGTTTGCATCATGAAACAACTACAAGATAACTAGATATGTATCGTGGCACCCAGAGCCAAATGCTTGGCAAGTGGATGCATTTTCCTTGGATTGGAATAACAAATTCTATTATATATTCCCACCATTCGGCATTATCAGCAGAGTGGCCAGGAAGATAAGAATGGATCGCACACATGCAATCCTGTTCGTGCCCGAGTGGGACACACAGCCATGGCTGGCGGCAGTGGCATTGGGAGCGAGAGACAGTCTCAGATTTCCAAGAGCATGGACAAACCTACAACATCAAGGGCCGCTAACAACCCACGGAGACGTGTCAACGACACCCCTCCTGGCATTCCTTTTTTGAAAAAACATTTAGAACATTTGGTCTAGACAAAATTACCCAGTGAAGACTCGTCTCGCATGCCTGGAGGAAAGGAACAGTAAAATTATTTAAGGAAGTGGGGACTTCATTGCTTGCTTATGAAAGTTAAGCCCTTGAGGCCTACAATAGCTCAAGTAGTCAGATTTTTACGAATGCTAGAGGATGAAGGGTTAGGTTTTGGTGCAATTAATGCAGCCAGATGTGCATTGTCTATTATCCTACCAAGAGTAGATGGACAAACAATTGGCAAACACCAGGTGATTCACTGGTTCTTAACGTCGGTTTACGAAAGAAATACACCTAGGCCAAAATATAATAGATTTTGGGATGTATCGATAGTCTTTAAGCTGTTCAAGTCTTGGCCGAGTAATTGTCACTTAGATATTAAGGGATGGGATTTAAGTTAGCAGTTTTATTACTGCTAGTCACAGGACATAGAGGACAAACAATTGTAGTGTTATCCCTAGACGGACTGGAGATTGATCGAAAGGAGGCGACGTTTGATTTAGATCAGTTATTAAAATCAAACCGCACAGGGGACCCACTGTCCACGCTACACATGAATAGCTTCCCGGAGGATCGACGTCTTTGTGTAGTGTCAGCCATACGGGCTTATGTATGCAAGACAAAAGGATTACGAAATTCTAGAAGCTTTTGGTGAGCTTTATTAGACCACACACGGAGATCTCGAGAGACACACTCGCTAGATGGACCATTAAAGTGATTAAGGAGGCAGGTGTCGATACTGGACGATACGCTTCCCATTCGACAAGAGGAGCTTTGGTCTAGAAGGCACGGCAGCTACGGATTTCGGTTAAGAGAATCCTAGTGCATGCAGGCTGGATTGCTTGTTTGTTTGTTGTTGTTTTACGTCCTAGCAACATCTAAGGTCATATCAGGATGGGGCATGCAGGCTGGAAGACAGCTAGATCGTTTGCAAAACATTACAAAAAACGACTAGAGAAGTCAAGTGGCCTATCGACACACTTACTCACCAGTTAACATGACAGGTGAGATTTTTTGGAAAGTATATTTGTTTAATATAAATACTGTTTAATATGAAGGTATACTGAATTGAAATGGATTGAGGTTAAAAATGAGTTACGAAAAGTCTCCCTCGGCTACGAGTAGCCTGAGGCTTACTACCGAGGTAAAATAGTATAGTTATACGAATCTTACCTGGGTACAGATGATGGATAACTGTTGTTTTCCCGAGGTACAAGCCTCGGCTAGTCGTGGGCTAGGGCCCTCCCATCCAACCCTTCCATGACTTGCCTGGTCGTGGGAGTGTTAGAGGAGAGTTTTATGTCCTGGCAACATAGCAGGACGAGTACAGACTTTTGGCAGTGCGCACTCATGGCGACTTTACAATGCTGCCCCGCTGGGAGAGCAGACTGCCAGCACCATGACCTGATATCCCACTCAGTCACATTATCCTGACACTAATAACCCTGTTAGAGTAGGCCTGTAGAATATTGTCTATAATAGACCATCTGTCACTTGTAATTGTATCAGAGCGCTAAGTCTGCCAGTGTTGTTTTCTACAGAAGAAATTCACGCAACATCTTTTCTATTTATCTTTAGTTTTAGTGTGTCTTTTTTAATAGCAATGTCGAATGGGTATTGTTCGCACTTAGAAAGTTTATATACTACCAAGTCTATTTATTACTTACCATCAACTTGCATATTATCCTTTCATTTCAGCGTAATATGCTACAACGTAGCTGACTTCAAAGTTGCATAATCCGGTGGTTTTGAGTTTCTGTCATTTTCTGAGATAAATATATTAGGTTGATTGCTATAATATCTCAAATATCTCAAAAGCTAGCGATTTAAAATAAAAGTTACATGAACGTATAATGCAAGGTAGATTATAACATCAACCTCGTATATTTCTCTTAGAAAATGACAGAAATTCAAAACGATTGGACTATGCAACTTTAATCAACAACTGTAATACTAATAACAGAGACATTATATAACACTACCCTGCACCTAACCCTTACCACGTTCCGTTGTTGTGCACGTAGGTATAGAGCTTGACGACGTGCGTTGCTATGGAGACGAGACTTCGATACTGGACTGTGTTCATGCGGACTGGGGCCACCATGACTGTGATAAAAGCGAGGCTGCTGGAGTCTTCTGTACCCCGAAGTCAATCGTTCGCCAGACGACACCACAACCACCGACTGATCCACCCACCACGACGCCTACCACAACAATGACAACGACAACGACAACAACAAAACGCCCAACAACACCCATCAAGAAGCGCAAATTAAAGAACAAGAACGAAGGGTTTTCATTCATGCAGGACGCCAGGGAAACAGGGCGAAAGGAAGAGGAGGACACCAGGGAAACAAGGCGAAGGGAAGAGGAGGAGGAGGAGGACGCCAGGGAAACAAGGCGAAGAGAAGAGGAGGAGGAGGAGGAGAGGGAACTGGTAGAAATGGAACCGGAAGTTGCATCGGATATAGGACCGGAAGTGACGGGTGAAGGTGAACCGGCACGCCTAACAGCGCATGACGAGAGGGAGATTGTTCCATTACCGGAAGTGAACGAAACTGGCACGCTCCATAGTAACGCCACTGATGCCGTTTTCACAAAGGTTCTGGAAAAGAAGAAGGCTGTGATACAGAAGGGGATTGATGCGGATAAGACGAAGGTGAAGGAGTTTGTGAAGGCTACAGTGAACGAGGTGGAAAGCAAGGCGTATGACAACCCCCACATGCCACCGGTGAGTAAATTACTCTTTTCTTCTTCAATGTGTCTAGTTTTGTCAGGTCTTTTTATTTTTTTATTTTACATTAGTTAATTAAAATTGCATAGCTTGATAAAAAAAATAAGAGCATAACATTTTCGAAAGAAAAATATATATTATATATTATATATGTGATGTATATGAATTACGCAAGTAAAAAGGCATGTAAGGGAATGCTCCCTAATATTATCACCCAAATGTGTATTACTTTCTGGGTGACCCCTTGACCATTGAGGACAGGGGCCATATGCATGGAGCAGTGTTAGCGGCGTGTGGTGTTATCGCCCTAACATGGGGTAGCTAACACCGGTTATCGGCGGCGTCGAGAACTATGTCAAGCCGTATGCATGGGCGCTTAAACGGTGAGTGTTAGCTAAACATGAATGTATTTATAGATTTGGGAAATCCCTCTGCGTTTGTAGCCATATATTAGGCTCAAATCTATTGAATGCGATCATATTTAACAGAATTACATATGCAATAAGTGAAATTTTTATCAATTTAACCCTAAAGTCGAAGCGTTATTAAGGCTACCGCTGCACTGGCGGCGATATTAATAGTTATATTTTCGAATCGACGAAGGTACAGTAAACAAAACGCCGCCGCCGCCAGTATGGAAAGCGACGTCGATGCGGCGCCGGCGGCGATTTGTTTACTATACATTCGTCGATTCGAAAATATAACTATTAATATCGCCGCCAATGCAGCTGCTGCATTAATATCGCTTCGTTTTTAGGGTTAATTTGCTTAAATTTCACTTATTGCGTATGTAATTCTGTTAAATATGATAGCATTGAGTAGATTTGGGTTCCATCCTGACACTAACCTAACACTAACACCGCTGCAAGCCAGATATGAGCAGAGTTAGAATTTCCGAGTTTAAACGCTCGGTGTTAGGCCTAACACTGCTCCATGCATACCAACTTTTCTGCGCTAAACCAGAAATCCCACCATAAACGCGTTTTGACTCGCTAACACTGCTCCATGCATATGGCCCCAGGTGGCTCCACTGCCGTCCAACCCTACCAGTGGCACGAGATCCTGTCACTCGCGCAATGGAATTTTATATTATATATGTTATGTATGTTATGTATATGCATTGGTAAGTATGGTATGTATGGTATGCATGGTATGCATATTATGCATGTCATACACGTTATGCATATCGTGCATGTTGTACATGGTATACATGTTAAACATGTTATACATGGTATGCATGGTATGCATGCTATGTCATGTATGACATGCATGTCATACATATCGTGCATGTCATGCTATATATAGTATACATATCATATATAGTGCAAGCTTGTCCCCGGTGTGCCGTCTCTATATGTTATATATATTATACATATCATATATAGTGTGAGCTTGTCCCGGTGTGCTATCTCTATATGTTATATATCATATATAATATAGTGTGAGCTTGTCCCCGGTGTGCCGTCTCTATATATTATATATATTATATATATCATATATAGTGTGAGCTTGTCCCCGGTGTGCCGTCTCTATATGTTATATATATTATATATATCATATATAGTGTGAGCTTGTCCCCGGTGTGCTGTCTCTATATGTTATATATATTATATATATTATATATACCATATATAGTGTGAGTTTGTCCCCAGTGTGCCATCTCTGTATGCTATATATATTATGCATTTCATATATAGTTCAAGCTTGTCCCCGGTGTGTGTCTCTATATTCTATGTATATTATATATATAATATATAGTGTGAGCTTGTCCCCGGTGTGCCGTCTCTATATGTTATATATATTATATATGTCATATATAATGTGACCTTGTCCTCAATGTGCTGTCTCTATATGTTATATACATTATATATATATATATATCATATGTAGTGTGAGGTTGTCCTCGGTGTGCCGTCTGTATATGTTATCCCTGTTCTACATGTTCTATTTGTTATATGTAACATATAATGCATTATAGATATATAAATGGGTGGAACGGGGTATACCACCTTTTTGGTACAATTAATTAATCGATTAAATAATATGTATTATTGACCAATGATATATGTTCGACGCATTCCATGCCTCTTTTGCTGCGGGCCAGCTGGATGATTGTTTGTGGCGCCACCACACGGCCTGATGACATTCTGCTACCTGTGCCGAGTTCTCCTTGGCACTTGAATCTGATACCCCTGTCACACTACGACGTTTCTCTCCAACGCGCGTCAACGTTTGTCATTTTTTGGCGAAACGTCGGGAACCATTAGGGGGACATTATACGGACGTCGGTACACGTTGGTACACTATCCTGGACGTCGACAGTCGCCGGAGGATGACAGCGCGCGTAGTTGGTCACTCAATGTTTTAAGCATGTAAAAAAACCGTGACGACCCACAACGCGCGTCAACGCGCGGGTTCCAATATTATGGCGACGTCAGAAGGACTTCGACAGCGCTGGAATAACGTTATGCGAATGCTAGGCAGTCACTGCGCGTGCGTGAGGGTCGTCTCCACACATTGCGCCAAATGGTTGCTTTGTTGTTTTACGTCCTACCAACATCTAAGGTCATATGAGCACATCACGCCAAACTTCTTCTTTTTTTTTTTTCCTCACTCGTCGACTGGTATTGGCCGCGCGCGAATAACGCGCTGCGCTGACGCCGATCTTTTTCCCCAAACCGCCGAAAAGTTGGACATGTCTCGACGCATAGAAGATATTTTGCGCGCTGACGGCGTGCGGGCGAGAAGGGTTGTAGTGTGACAGGGCCATTACTTTTACCTTTACAGCCCTACTCGATCCGGGTGGTGAACGGGCGCAGTGAGAAGGAGGGCCGTGTCGAGATCCGGCTGGGCGGGGTTTGGGGGCTTGTATGCTCAGACAACTGGAGCCTGCTGGAGGCGCGCGTCGCCTGCCGCCAGGCCGGGCTCGGACACGCCAAGATGGCCGCCAGGGTAAGCTCCAACTAGCCAGTCACGTGACCATCGCACCTCCCCAGCGCACGGTCAAGCCATGGGTCATCTCTTCTTCTTTCATTCCCCCTTCCCCCCATCGCCCCCCCTTTTCCCTTTTTTCCGCTTCCCCCTCTCCCCACTTTTTGTTGTGGTTTGTGTATTCATGTTGCCCATAACTGTTAAGTCTAATGACTTGTTTTCGCCGCTAGACAGAGACAGTAATAGTCTTGTGGTTCCCTTTGTTTTGTTACTTTCAGTTGTTGTGTAGATATCTACTGCATTCATTCTTTTACTGTTTGTATATGTTATAAATGTTAATTTTCCATTTGTTTACCGACCTCCAATACAAAAAAGTAAACATCGGCTAGTGGGGGTCTATATATGAGGAGTTCAGGCGCAAAACCCTGTAAACACCAATCCACAAATTGAGATAAACATTGGCGTCAAACCTTCAAAAGATTAATTTAGTTAGATCGTTATATTTCCGTGCATTGCTCCATAACCATTTCATCATAACAAAAGTGGAATTAGTGAGAATTAAAATTACCTTCATGTAAAAATCTTTTATCTAAATCAAATTTTTGGATTGGCGTTTACGGGTTTTGCGCCTGAACTCTTCATATGTTAAAGTTACATAGTATGATAAAAGCATACTGGGTTTTTTAAGTTGCATAGACTAATGGTTTTGAATTTCTGTCATTTTTCTGAGATAGATATTAATTTGATTGTTATTATCTACCTTCCTTTAGCTTGAATTAACTTTTATTTTAAATGCTAACTTTTGAGGTACTTTTAATGCAAACATGTCAAATTAGTTTTGGCAAGCATGGCAAATCTCTGACACCATAGGCTTTAGGAGTAACAGGTTCTATTAAATTGACTCACTTATCCCCTTCTATGTGGCGACAAATGTAATTATAAGGGCAGCAGTATCTAAGTTAAATATGTAGAATCAAATCTAGATAATTGCATTGGTTTTGAAAAGTTGATGCTTTATCAGACTATGCAGCTTTAAGAAAAACACTTATCTATATTTGGACCTGTACATATATCTGACGTAGATAATGGTGTACATATTAAAGTTGCATAGTCCGATTACTTTTGAATATTTTCTTCTTTTTTTTCTCTTTTATTATTATTTTTAGTTAAATCAGTATAACCAACTATTCATTAATCTGAAGTAACTTTGATTAAAAATAGCAAATTCTGGGCACAATTTGAGCTTAAAGAAACCCCAAATAATTACGGAAAGTTTGCTAAAAAAATAAAGAGTCCTGTAGCTATAAGTTATAACCCAAATTGCCATCTCGCGACGACCATGTGATGTGGGCTGACCTACTAATGTAGGAAACCTGGGCCGCGTTCAGGGTCTGTCTCAGAGGCGCCTCGGAGATGCCACTGACGTCACGCTAGTCTGAATGGCAAAAGCAGTTTGTTGTGTCGAAAATGGCCACCCCCATAGGCGGCGGCCATTTGCAATGGAAAAGCTGCGCTGTGATTGGCTGAAACCACTGGATATTGCGGCCATTTTCGAGGCACTTTTTGTCTCCTATCTGAAAAGGGAGGCGTCGCCGAGACGTCGCCAAGACGCACCCTGAACGCAAATATGCCAAAAAGCATCGCCGAGACGTCACCGAGACGTCGCCGAGACGGACCCTGAACGCGGCCCTGGTCCGCTCAGAATGAGGGAAAGACTAATGAGCTCACGAGATTTATGTAATTTGTTAATGGTCTCCCTGCCTAATAGTTGTCTCAAAGTAGGCGTCCAAGGGGACAGGGGCATATATTCACTGATCATTCTGTATATGGCATCCCAAATCATTAGTTAATGCACCAGTATCTAAGTTGGATATATAGAATCAAATGTAGGTAAGTGCTTTGGTTTTGAAAATGATTCATCGGACCATGCAACTTTAAGCATTTCTTGCTAGGGCGTACTAAGTCAATTTAATAGAACCTGTTACTGTTGCAGGCTGTTGGGTCAGAGCTTTGTCAAGTATGCCAAAATTAATGTTTCATGTTTACACTTTAACTATCCTCTAAAGTTATATCATATATGTGATGTACAAGCATTATGCGAGTATAAAGGCGCGGAAGGGAATTAATATTATTATTCTTCTATTTCATTATCTACCAACCATTGTCCTCGATGTATTCACCTCCTATACTACATACTGCTACCGGTGGCGCCACCTTCGGCCTCCACCTGAACTACGGGCGTTCCCATTGTCATTTGAGCCCTGGAATGTGTGTACTATAATAGCCAGACTTTATATATATATATATATATATATATATATATATATATATGCATCATGTATATCAAAGTCGCCATGAGTGCGTACTGTCACAAGTCGGTACCCGTCCTGATATGACCCCTTAGATGTTGCCAGGATGTAAAAACTCCAACAAACAACCCACTTTCAGGGCACTTACTTCGGCGGCGAGTCGATGCCGAAGCTGGTGGCGGGACTTCGGTGTGACGGCCTGGAGGCCCGCCTCTCCGACTGCTACCACGAGCAGGTTGGTGACGTCACGTGTCCTGAGGTCCAGTACATCTCCGGTGTCGTCTGTACCTGGGGTTAGTGTGCGCATGTCAATTGTTGGCGGAGCGGCCTTCTTTTATTGTTTCAAATAGGATGCATTTCCGGTTTATATATGTGAAGAGTTCAGATGCAAGACCCTGTAAATGCCAATCCGAAAATGCAAATAAAATAACACTTTAACAAATTTGTATGTGAAGGTAATTATAATTCTTACTAATTCCACTTTTCTTGTGATGGAATAGTTATGGAGCCATGAACAAAGGTATATGATTTTTTTCTTGTAATTACCCTTTCGAAGGTTTGACTCCAATGTTTATCTCAATTTGTGGATTGGCGTTTACAGGGTTTTGTGCCTGAACTCCTCATATAAAATACTGAATGGTGGTTAACTTTTAAGGCCCAGTCACACCTTACCGGACTGGGGAACCGGACACTGTCCGGTGAAACACGGCAATGTTCGGTACATGTCCGGTACCCATCCGGCGGTGTCCGGTGGTGTCCGGCAGTGTCCGGTACAAGTTTTGAACATGCACAAAACTTCTACCAGACACCGCCGGAAAGACGTGTCCAGTTGGTGTCCGGTTTGTCCGGTTCATGTCCGGTACCCATCCGTTACGTGTCCGATTCTCGACCGGTAATGTACGGTACATGTATAGTACTTGTCCAGTAGCCCGGCGGCAATTGACCCAATTACGCTCCATTTCGGTACATTTCGATACATTTTGTCACCGGACAGCACCGGACTAGACAATTCTTTGTCCGGTTCATGTCCGTTGCTCAATCCGGTAAGGTGTGACAGGCGCTTTAGGGTCGTTCTGATCACCACTCTTCTGTTAATCGGTCCTGCCAACATGCATCATCATACTCCACTGATGCTTTGCCATGTATGGGTTGTTAATGGCATGTATTCTGTGCCTAACATACACATTTCATATTAATTTTGAATTTCAAAAAAGAAATTGAATTTCATATTAATTTTGATGGTTTTTACTAACTTTGGTCACTTCGACCAGACGGTCATTGTGACTGCCTTAACATAATATTGGTCCAGGGATTGATACGGAGCCTAGCTTTAAGCCATGCACTTTAACTAATATATATCAGCATGATACAGAGTTAAATTACTTAAAGTTGCATGGTCCGACGGCGTTTGAATTTGTTAGTTATGTTTGAGATAAATAGCTCAGGTTGACCATTATATCCTAATATTCATTAGTCCGGAGTAACTTTGATAAAAAATGGCTAGTTTTGGAGCAATTTGAGCTGAAAGAACCCAAAATAATGTTGACAAGCTTGCCAAAAGTCCTGTGGCTATGACCCAGATGGTCATCTCGCAATGACCACGTGATGTGAGATGACCTACTAATCCTGGAACCTGACAGGGCTGTAGGTAGGTATTTCTGTTTGGTATATGACCTACTAATCCTGGAACCTGACAGGGCTGTAGGTAGGTATTTCTTTTTGGGGTTTGAACATTCTGTGAATGGATTGGTGCCATATGCCCGTGGCACTAGGATTTATAAAAAATAGTATTTTGTAGAAAGGTTAATTTGATTTATATCTATCGAATTGACCAAGTAGCATCAAATATCCAACATCACATCTACATCGCTATATGATTGTCATCGTCCCAATGGCAGAAATTTCAAAACATCAAACTATGTAATTTTAATCGACGAATGTTTAAAAGATTATTTGAAATTACACAATTTGATTAATTATGTGTATAGAATTGACAGTTATGTCATCCATATGTCTCATCCTCCCTCATACCATACATAGTCCCGATGGCAGATGCAATTTTAATGGACAAATGTAAAGATTTCAAAATTTAAATTACCCAAATTGATTAATTATATTTATAGAATTTATAGAATTGATCAAATAGCATTGAATATCCAACATGGAAGAGGGGAGCAACATCCACCTCATTTCCCCTTCCCCTCTATGGCCTACTTGGTCGGGGGAGGCTAATGAGGTCACAAGATTGGCCTAATTGGCCTCCCTGCATAATGGGCATTTCAAAGTGAGAGTCCAAAGGGGTGAGGTTACATATTCACTGGTTATTCTGTACATGCTATCCCAAATCATTAGCTAATACACCAGTATCTAAATTGGATATATAGGATCAAATGTAAGTAGTTGTTTTAATTTTGACAAAATTATATTTCATCGGACCATGCAACTTTAAGTAAAATATATTAGCAAGATACATAACCAAGATACATACGTGTCTTACTTATATATAAGTAAGACACCTAGTTAAGATACATCAGCAGCTGTTCCTGTGGGTGGCGCCATCTAGCGTCTGTGGCAGGAAGGATAGAGATAGACCTGAATTGCGTATTAGCGCCACCTGTCGGATTAACTCTATCGTCTTTCGCTAACCATCTGAATATATGTCGACAGCGCTTCCAGACCTGGTCCCCAACAACACGGTGCTGGAGACGAGCACATACTTGCAGGACCAGCCCATGAGCTACTTGCAGTGCGCCATGGAGGAAGGGTGCGCATCGGCATCCGCCTACGAACTCAAGAAGAAGCACTACAGTAAGTCACCTGCCTCACCTGCTCACCGGGGGAAGTCAATGCTTATAAAAGTTATATATATTCTGCTGTTATTTAATGCCTATATATATTCTGCCATTATTTAATGCCTAAATATATTCTGCCATTATTTAATACCCATATATAATCTGCCATTATTTAATACCCATATATAATCTGCCATTATTTAATACCTATATATATTCTGCCATTATTTAATACCCGTATATAATCTGCCATTATTTAATGCCTATATATACTCTGCTATTATTTCATACCCGTATATAATCTGCCATTATTTAATGCCTATATATACTCTGCCATTATTTAATGCCTATATATATTCTGCCATTATTTACTACCCGTATATAATCTGCCATTATTTAATACCTATATATACTCTATCACATATTGAATACCTATATATATTCTGCATAACGGCAGAATATAAATAGGCATATATTTTGCCATTATTTAAATTAATGCCAATATATATTCTGCCATTTGTTAATGCCTATATATTATGTTACTTTCTGCGCGCGCAGACTGGGCTGAACAGAGACGCCGCCTGCTGCGGTTTACCTCTACTACTTGGAATTATGGGACATCTGACTTCCGGCCGTTCATCCCAAAGAATGCGTGGGAGTGGCACATGTGTCACATGTAAGTGCGGCGTCTTCCATGACACGTCACTTCCGTTTCCTGCCCACGCTGCCCAACCAGGTCCCTTTCAGCTCCCTATTGGGTTGGTTGGTTTTACGTCCTGGCAACATCTAAAGTCATATCACGATGGGTACTGATTTGTGACAGTGTGCACTCATGGCAACTTTATAGTGTTGCTCCACCGGGAGACCAGGCTGCCAGCACCATGACCTGATATCCCACTCAGTCAAAGTATCCGTACACTGAGCCAGACAGTCCTTGCCCTATTATAATAATGCCGATCACCTGACTAGGAGGCGACAAGTAGGGCCTGTCAGTTTTAAGTCATTGGTTTGACTTTACCTGTTTTTGAACCTGTGGGTTCGAATACTAAAATTGGAGATGTACGCTCAACTCATTTGGCCATCCAATCTCGTTCTCTCAAATGGGAAGATAGGAGCGGAGAGTGTCGGAATGTTAACACATTATATTGTCCTGATGGTGATGAAAATTGGATATGTTGTGCTGAAATTTAAAAAATGGCCACCATGATGGAGCGCTGCTCACTATTGCAGTGAAATCCTGTTATAACACCCCTCCCCCAATTTAACGCTATCCCCTGATTTGGCTATAACATGATGATTCATTGGACATAGAATTCTTTAATTCAAAGGTAATCTAGTCAACTGAACCCCAATTTAGCGCGACCCCGGTTCTTTTCGCGACTGCATTATATGGACCTGAACGGTCACGTTATAACAGGGTGATACTGAATCTGTCCAAATATCTGATTGATTGATTGATTGGTGGTTGCTTTACTCCGTGTCGGCTGCAGAGGCCATATTCATGGCGAGAAATGTTTGTTTTTTGTTCAAACCATCGCTTTTACATGTAAAAGCAGACAATCAATTATGTGCCAATAGACACTCATTAAATTAGAAAGCTCACAATCATATATTTGTGGTCAAGGGAAACAAATTCCCATGGAAAAAGAAAAGTTTTATTAATAATTGATAGAATTTATTCCAAATATCTAAACAAGCGAGTCAAAGTGTCCATCCATCCAGCCAGTGTGACTGCGCATTGTTGTCTTGCAGGCACTACCACAGTATGGAGGTGTTTGCAGTGTACGACCTGCTCGACATGAACCACAACAGGGTGGCTGAGGGTCACAAGGCCTCCTTCTGCCTGGAGGATGTCGAATGTCTGCCCGGAAAGGCAAAGCTGTTCGAGTGTACCGGCTTCAATGACCAAGGTGAGATTCAATTTGGATTTCCACCGCTGTGTATAACTAAAGCCTGGTACACACCTCCCGTATACGATTCACGCGCTAAAACTGACTGTCCGATGGGACCCGTCACAACCCCACCCGTCCAGTTTCCCGACTAAGTTTTAGTCGGTTTCAGTTTTTAGGTGTGTGACCCCCTAACACACCAGAGCCTTGCGATTGGTGACTTACTGCCCGATTCATTTTTCAAATCTTATAACGGCCCTGTGCACACCTCCCGTATAAAACCTAAAACTGAGTTTTATACGTGAATCGGAAGCCTCAGGTGTGTTAGGGGGTCACACACCTAAAGACTGAAACCGTCTAAAACTCCAACTTAGCCGTGAAACGAGCAGTTTTAGGTTTTATATGGGAGTTGTGTACCTGGCATTACAGCGTCATCAAGGGCCAGCTGCTCTCATGCTATGTCTATAGCCCTGTTCACACGGGCGATTTAATCCGCTTCATATAAAGCGCCTTGCCTAGTTTGCCTCACATTTTGCTGTGTGAACGCAATGTGAGGCGGATTAGGGCTTAATCGATTCATATGATTCGCTTTATCTAATCCACCGAAGCGAGGTGGTTTAGATTAAGCGAACTAGCTTAGGTCGGCCCATCTCGCCCGTGTGAACGCAACCAACTTACTTGAGGTGGATTAAGCACCTCACACTATATAATATAATTTGGTCTATGAACCGGCTAGAGGTGCACAGATATTTTTTTCATGATTTATTTTTAGGGTTTCACTGCCCAGCAGAAGTTTTGACTGTTCCAAACCAATACGATTCAGTAAATACATATCTAGGTCGAACCCACACTCTCTCGTGCCCACCTCGACGAACCCAAAATGGCGCTGGTTAGTCTGGACTTGCTCATGCGCAGATATCCACTTCCGTCTTAAACCGATTCAAAGCACTGCCCGTGTGAACGCGAAACACTTTCAAACTAAATCGCATCATATGATTCGATTTGTCTAATTCGCTTCACATTTTGCCCGTGTGAACACGGCTTATGTGGTGTGGGAGGTTCAAACTCCCTTGGGTCGGTAAAAATGTAGGCTTGGGCTTTGTATTGACCAACTCTCTAATAGTGAAAACAAGTCTATTCAGATGTACCCATGCTAGGCAGTATAAATCTTCAAAGAAAAAAAAGTTCATCCATTCATGCTTACAGATTTATTTTGATTTGTTTGTACTTCTTTACATTTCGTCTTTTTTCCCCTAAATTTTCATTCCCGTTGAATAATATCTTTTTTCAGCGCCGAGGCGCTGGTCTTCCGGCCTTATACAGATATGGTGCATATGAACTATTTATGGATGAGATCATGAGATGGTATGAGAAAAATAGACAATTGTAAAATTAATAGATACATTAGTTGACTCAGCTGGGGAAATTTCAAGCGTGGACAGTTTGTCTTCCTCAGTCCTCTGCTCTTTACGCTGCCCTAGTGATGCCAAGTGTCAGGCTAGGTAGGGACAAGAATCAATTTTTAACTTATTGGGTTGACTCGGCCAGAGTTCGAACCCATGTGTTTGAATCCTACGACCTACTAAAACGGGAGGCGCTCAACTCATTCGGCCATCCCGTCTGGTTCAATGTGTACCTTTTATTTTGGTACATTAGTTGTTTAAGCAGGGGAAATTTCAATCGCGGACGATTGGTCTTCCTCATTCCACTGCTCTTTGCCCTATCCTGATAATGTTGAGTGCCTAGCTAGGAAGCGACAAGTATCAATTTTTAAGTCATTGGTTTGACTCAACCAGGATTTGAACCCACAAACCCATGATCTACCAACACAGGAGATGGATGCTCTAACTCATTCCGCCATTCCGTCTGGTTATGTACGGACTGTCTGTTAAACATAACAAAGGCCGGACTTATAATGAGAGACAATTATTTTAAAATATAGAAGTTGTCTGAGATGGCCAATGAGATTTCTAAATTAAAATGATTTGAATTTGTATTCCTCTTCAGGTGAATTGAAAATCTTTCTGGCATATATTGTTTTTGGGTTGTAGTTATTTTAAATATTGCTCTTACTCATTCCGCCATTCCGTCTGGTTATGTACGGACTGTCTGTTAAACATAACAAAGGCCGGACTTATAATGAGAGACAATTATTTTAAAATATAGAAGTTGTCTGAGATGGCCAATGAGATTTCTAAATTAAAATGATTTGAATTTGTATTCCTCTTCAGGTGAATTGAAAATCTTTCTGGCATATATTGTTTTTGGGTTGTAGTTATTTTAAATATTGCTCTTACTCATTCCGCCATTCCGTCTGGTTATGTACGGACTGTCTGTTAAACATAACAAAGGCCGGACTTATAATGAGAGACAATTATTTTAAAATATAGAAGTTGTCTGAGATGGCCAATGAGATTTCTAAATTAAAATGATTTGAATTTGTATTCCTCTTCAGGTGAATTGAAAATCTTTCTGGCATATATTGTTTTTGGGTTGTAGTTATTTTAAATATTGCTCTTACTCATTCCGCCATTCCGTCTGGTTATGTACGGACTGTCTGTTAAACATAACAAAGGCCGGACTTACAATGAGAGACAATTATTTGAAAATATAGAAGTTGTCTGAGATGGCCAATGAGATTTCTAAATTAAAATGATTTGAATTTGTATTCCTCTTCAGGTGAATTGAAAATCTTTCTGGCATATATTGTTTTTGGGTTGTAGTTATTTTAAATATTCCTTATTGTTCACTTATTATTTCAGGAATTTCGGCTGGTTGTGCTGATATATATTTGCACAGTATCGACTGTCAGTGGATCGATATAACAGATGTTTCTCCGGGGAAATATTTTTTCCGGGTAAGTAATTTTGTCCATAGGCTGAATACCCTTTTTTTAATTATTATTTATTTATTCTCGATTAGTCCATTGGCCAGGGTAGAAAGGGACCATGGTAAGATTACTTGGAGGTGGTAAAGGCTCATGGGAGTTCAGGATTAATAAAGATAAGGCTATTCTCATATGGGTGTTCTCTGTGGCGGAGGGGTTAGAGTGTCTGACTTTTTTCTAGGTCAGACTCCTAATCTGAGGGTCAGTGGTTCGATTCCCCGTGCCCCCAGCTCTGCCAATTTGGATTTCCACCGCTGTGTATAACTGACAGCGTCATCAAAGGCCAGTTGCTCTCATACCATGTCTATGTGGTGTGGGAGGTTAAAAATCCCTTGGGTCGGTAAAAGTGTAGGCTCAGGCTTTCTATCAACCAGCAGTGGAATGAGCAAGACCAGTCGTCTATGACTGAAATTTCCCCTGCTTAAACAACTAATGGAAGAAATGGGGAACAGAAGTTACTTATCTCTCTAGATTATATTTAGGTGAGTATTTATATTATTATTCAAGTAGGAGGCAAGACAATAAAGTTGGTTCAGTGAACTCTGGCAGGAACTGAAAGGCCCCATCGTTTATTAAAGCTGCATAGTCCGATGAAGTATCAAATTTTCAAAACCAAAACAATTATCCAGAATTTATGCTACATATCTAACTTAGATACTCAGGCACTTATTAAGCATTTGTTGCCATATAGAAGGGAATAAGCAAATCAATTTAATAGAACCTTTTAGTGCTGAAGCCTATGGTGTCATCGTTTTGGCATGCTTGCAAGAACTAATTTTACATGCCTGTGCTTCAAATATCTTAAAAGTTTACCATCCAAATTAAAAGTTACTTCAGACTAAAGTAAGGTTGTTGTTGTTTGTTATTGTGTTACATCCTAGCAACATCTAAGGTCATATCAGGACGGGTACCGACTTGTGACAGTATGCACTCATGGCGATTTTATAGTGCTGCCCCACTTGGGAAATCAGGCCGCTGGCACCATGACCCAATATCCTACTCAGTCACATTATCCTGACACCAAGCTAACCAACCCTTTCCCTATCCTAATAATGCCGATCACCAGGCTAGGAAGCGACAAGTATCAATTTTTAAGTCATTGGTTTGACTCGACCAGGAACCAAACTCGCGAACTCCCCATCTTCCGCATGCCTAAAGTAAGGTAGATTGTAACAATCAATTTAACGTATTTATCTCAGAAAAATGACAGAAACTCAAAACAATCGGACTATGCAACTTTAATCAAAAGTGCACATGTGACCTACCCCGCATCATCATTAGGCATGGTTAATGCAATGAGGCGCGCTACCCAAGGTGCTCAGGGCCTGGATTGGCTAACAAGCAGCAGTGAGTCTAACCTGACCAAGACTAGCCTGAACCTGGTTGGGGGAGGAGCAGCTTAGAGATATCATAGATGGTTGGTTGGTTTGAGATTAGATTAGATGAGAGTGTTTGAGCTGTATGCTCAGGCCAAGTCACAGACTCCACCATCAGGACCCACCACATGTGGTGAGGATGTTCTGTTCAGTTTTGTCATGTGCAGTAATGAGTTTGAATCTGCTGTCGTTAGCTGGGTATATCCTGGAATATGTGGTTCATCTGGTATTATTGTTGAACACCTTGTCAAGCTGTCTTTTGAAGGCAGAAAGCGAGAGAAGAGAGAGAGAGAAGAAAGAGGAGAGAGAGAAAAGAGAGAGAAAGGAGGGTCTTATACAGTGCATTATGACTTTAGAAGTGAGAAGTAACCTATAGCATGTCTACTTATTTTCTATTTTCACAATTCTAATGTTTATTTCTCCTATAGGTGCACATAAACCCAGAGTTCAAGGTAGCAGAGCTCGACTACTCCAATAACGCCGCTACCTGCGACCTAGTCTACAACGGTTACAACGTGGTCGTTACCAACTGTGCTGTCGGCGACGGCTCACACATGCCGCACAGACCGGAAGTTGACAGTTCGCTCGAGTAGTGTCGAGGTTATTTGTGACACCGGCCAATCACAGTAGCCGGTACGGCAGTGCACTAACCAATCACAGCGGCCAGTACAGCAAGGGTATAGAGGGGTGGCTCGCACTGGCCAATCACAGCAGCCGGTACAGTGAGGGTATGGAGGGGTGGTTGTGCACTGGCCAATCACAGCGGCCGGTACAGCGAGGCCATCGCAGGATGTTGGTGCACCGGCTAATCACAGTGACCAGTATGGCAGTATCTCGGGACAGTTGAGGCAATTGGCTGGCTGCGTTTGGTGGCAGGTTTAGAATCTGTCGACAAAACAATTGCCGGTTCTATAAGTCAATGCTGTCATTTTGTAATGGTTAGCATGCTAGCCCCGGAATAGCAAGAAGTATGGGTTCGAAAACTGTTCAATGCACAATTGCCATCACCCCTATGATATTACTTTATAATAATGTATATTACATCCCATCCTTCACTCTCTGATTAGTTGGTTGAAAGTTGCATTAGAAGACAACTGTTGAATATTGTATTGCATGAAACAATATATATATATATATATATATATATATATATATATAAGGATTTAATAGTGTATGGGTGGTATATCTGCAATATAATGTGTCATTTGCCAGAAATGTATGAGAAGAAAATATTAAAAAATCATTATGGCACCATATTCTGTATTTTAAAAAAGGCCAAATAAAAAATTGGTGATTGTCCCTGTCCGTGCCTGAAAAATCGCCAGCCACTGATTTTTTTAAATTTTGTTTAAACTGTTAAAAATCTATCGCTAGCAGAAATTCAACTTTTGTAAGCAGACAATCTGTGCAACATAGTACGATAGTTACCTTGATAGCAAATATATGGAATTTGGTAGGCTGATTGCCTGTTGTTATTCCGGTTCTACAATAGATAACTTTTACTACAAACGGTTATGGTAACATTTGGGACCCAAATAAAGCGATCAATATAGGGGAGTGGTGGATCTGTGGAAGTGGTCGGTTCGGGAGGTCTTACTGTAGTTAGGAATGTGCTTCGGTGTGTACAGTATGTGTTCAACCAATGTGAGTGTAAAGAATGTCTACAGTGACCTGATCTCACACTGGGTGATTAACGATCTATGATACTGTATTGATATCGTTTGTTGGTCTAAAAACAAACTAATTGACAAACTATAATAAATGCTTCCATCAGATAAGATATGAAATTACAGCAGGAACTATATATCGGATGTATAATCATAAATAAATGTGTTGTCTGCTTTATGTTTATTTTTGCAGTATAATGAATGAGTGTGTTACGGAAGTATTTAACCTATGTTATAGTAGGTACCGGCAGTACTTGGATAACACGGGAAGAAATTATGAAAATCATGACAAATTGCTAGTTTTTAAACACTCCTATTTGGGTGTATGTTTAAATTTGAAATACCCAGAAAGTACTGTGAATGTACTAAAGGCCCTGTCACACTATGACGCTTCTCCCGGCGACCCATCAGCGTTGAAAATAAAATCTTGCGCGTCGAGAAACGTTAAAGATAGTGGAAATATGGTGAAATTGGACGTTGGTGCAGCGTGTGAGTACCGTGTTATTAGCGCGCGGCCAACGTGGTGGTACCATATATCGGCACATTCTCTCTGTGTCTCTGTCTGTGTCTCTGTCTGTGTCTCTGTATGTGTCTCTGTCTATGTCTCTGTCTCTGTATGTGTCTCTGTCTGTGTCTCTGTATGTGTCTGTGTCTATGTCTCTGTCTGTGTCTCTGTCTCTGTCTGTGTCTCTGTTTGTGTCTCTGTATGTGTATGTGTCTCTGTCTGTGTCTCTGTCTGTGTCTCTGTTTGTGTCTCTGTATGTGTCTGTGTCTGTGTCTCTGTCTGTGTCTCTGTATGTGTCTCTGTCTGTGTCTGTGTCTATGTCTGTGTCTCTGTCTGTATCTCTGTCTCTCTCTCTGAGACACAGAGACATAGACACACAGAGTCACACACAGATACACAGAGACACACACAGAGACACAGAGACACAAAGACATACACACACAGACACAGAGACACACACACAGACTCAGACACACAGATGCACATTGACACACACACAGACACACACAGACACATACATAGACACAGACAGAGACACATACAGAGAGACATGCATATACACATACAGAGACACATACACAAACATAGACACAGACAGAGACACATACAGAGACAAATACAAATACACAGACAGAGACACAGACAGAGACACAAACAGATACACAGACAGAGACACAGACAGAGACACAGACAGAGACACACACACATAGACACAGAGACATACACAGAGACACACACAGAGACACAGAGACACATACACATACACAGACACATACACAGACACACACACAGAGACACACACAGAGACACATATACACACATAGACACACACAGAGACACACACACATACACACAGAGACACACACAGACACAGATACACACACAGAGACACAGAAACAAACACAGAGACACAGATAGAGACACAGACAGAGACACATACAGAGACAGACACAGAGACACAGACAGAGACACATACAGAGACAGACACAGAGACACAGACAGAGACACATACAGAGACACAGACAGACACAGAGACACAGACAGAGACAGACACACACAGAGACACACACAGAGACACACACACAGCAACGTGTGAGCAACGACCCTCCCGCGCATGCGCCGTCTTCCTAGCGTTCCCATAACGTTATTCCGGCGCGTCCAACGCATCGCGATGTGCGCCTAACGTCCTTACCCATATATTTGCGCGTGCCGCCGGTCGTTGCTTTTTTTTTTACATGCTTAAAACCTTGGGCGACCAATAGCCCTCACTGCCGTTTTGCGCCGACCATCAACGTCAAAGATAGTGTACCGATGTGTAGCAAAATGTACTGACGCCCTCGTAACGCGCCATCAGCGCGTCCCGACGTTTCACTTATTATCGCCCAAAATCACTACACGTTGACGGGTCGCCGGTTAGAAACGTTGTAGTGTTACAGGGCCTTTAAGCTTTACTCCTTATGTTGATACCAAAAGTACTTGGGCTGTATATTAAGAGAACACACCAAAAGGCATTTTATTACAGGCACTTTTGCTAATTAGTGCATTCTTTTACATCATATTAATCAGAACAAGAACCAAAGCATGCGGTTTTGTTTCACTCGGCGCCTAATCACCGTTGGTTACATAGGCTAGTGATAGATCCTATCAGAAAGATCACTAAATGAACTTTAATTTGGTATATGATAGGCATACATTTTAAACAAATTCTAATTATGCCATACAAAAAACACACGTCATGTTTCATTCAGTCTTAAAGGCAGTGAATATCTTGAAAAGTAAACAAGATAGAACCTTTCTGTTTGTTGGTGTTATTCTGCATTTAATTATCGCTATGTGATTAGCCTAAATTAACTGCTCAGTTTATACCCCATTCACACGAGAGCCAGCGTTTGCCGCCAATCTCCTTACCGCCAAAAGGTTGCGAACCTCCCAGCATCCCACTCAATACATTGATGCAAAAATGCTGTCGGTGTCAGGTCGGCATCAGGGAGGTACCAGTCAATGCCAGAGCGGTGCCAAGGCAGCACCGGGGTGGCACCAGGGCGGCACACCGTGAGCGCGGTAGGGCATGTGTTGGCACCGTCAGGTCGGCACCAGATCAGTGCCAGGTCAGCGCCAACTCACCAACCAAGAGGTCGGTGACCTGGCAGCACCAGCTTGGAGCCAGGTCGCCAACCATTTTTTAATGGCGCCAACTGTACTGGTCGCAAGGAGGCTGCAAGTGCAGCAGCTGCAACCTCTTCCAAAATGGATGCCAGGAGGTTGGCGTCCTCACGGCGCCAGCAGTTAAGGAGGGTGTAATGAGGACGTTTTGCGAATCGATCATAAGCGAACGCAGGCCTCGTGTGACTGGGGTATTAATGATATAAAAATTACTGCCGGTACCTACTTATTGTTAAAGATACATGTGTGACAACAGTATGAGCTTAGATTCAGCGATGTGCATTTGTAGCAATAGACAACCATGGTTCAAATAAAAGTGAACAAAAATGTCACCAGCCATGGAAACTGGCTTGTAGGCTAATAGGGGCCTACTTTTCAAAGTTGCACAATCCGATGATTTTAGGTTTCTGCCACTTTTTTTTATAGATAAATATATTAAGTTCATTATTATAATCGACCTTTGAAGTAAATTTGATTATAAATTGTTAACTTTGGAGATATTTGAAATGAAAACATAAAATATTTTATTTTAGTATGCACATCAAGATTTAGACACCATAGGCTTAAGCATTAACAGGTTCCATTAAATTAACTTAGTATGCGTTTCTATTTAGCAACAAATACTTAATAAGTATACTAATATCTAAGTTGGATATGAAAGTTAAAGTCTAGATAAGTGTACATCGGACTGTGCAACTTGAAAGGTTGTTTTCTATTGATCAGTATAGTTATGATAGTTATGAACCTTCAACTTTCAGGAATCCTTTACGTAGAAATTTGATACTGTCATTGAACTACACAGCTTTAATTACTGCATGCATTTAGAATAATGTCCAAATTTCGAGAATCGCTAAGCCACTGTAAGCTATTATATTAGTGACTGTTGAGTGTGTTTAGGAATGAATAGATAAAGGATTCACCCTGTACTGCAGTACACGGGTGGTTATCAACCCTATATAAAAGTTGGGGAAATGAAATGAGAGCCTAAGTTCACAATCTAAGAAACAACACTTATTCTTTAGATCTGGCTTCATATTTCCCCGCTACTTTTGAGTTGAAAAATATAATAAAGCATGTAGTTTAATAGACTTTAAAAGTTAAATCAATGGTCGCCATCTTGTATTTTTGCATTCTCTCCCATTTCACCAACTCTGTGCTAATATAAGTAGCCATTTGATATTTGGGACAGGAATTCTACTTCCTGTGACATACTAAAGCTATTTTCGCCAGTATTTAGACTACGTTGTCATTTACCCCTGTACTACAAGTATGGGGTGAATCTTTTATCTAAGTAATGAACTGCTATGATCCATAATATAGACCAATATGCTAATGGTGCTATGAAAATAACTTCTATGTACTAGTTCAACATAGTTTAAGCATCACCGTGATGTATATGTGATATGGCATTATTATGTCAGTATTGCTTCACTATATATGCTGTGCTTGACAATATATTTATCGTTTTCTAGGACCAATATAGGAATTATTCCAGCGATACACAGACAAGTTGTTGATTTCAAGATGTATACACAAATGCGTGTGTACCTTCAGGTATTGATTGCATTAAACGCTAAGTAGTGTTAACGCATTACTTCCTGCAACTGCTTCCATGTGTTGTTGCCCTTTACCAATGAGATATAATAAAAGACTCCCGTCCTGATATGACCTTAGATGTTTCTGGGATGTAAAACAACAACAAACAAAATAATAAAACAGGCATAGTCAGGACATATTGTGTGTATAAAACACACATAGCTATATCGAGTATATTGTTCTCTTTCCAATGATGTATAGTACTGTAGTAGCCCATAATGGTTGGTTGGTTGTGGGAGTTTTACATCCTGGCAACATCTAAGGTCATATCAGGATGGGTACCGACTTGTGACAATACACACTCATGGCAACTTCATAGTGCTGCCCCACTGGGAAATCAGGCCGCCAGCACCATGACCCGATATCCCACATAGTCACATTATCCTGACATTGAGTCATCCAGTCCTTGCACTATCCTGGAAATGGCGAGCTGGTGCTAGGAAGCAACAAGTATCAATTTTATAAGTCATTGGTTTGACTCGACTAGGAACCAAACTGCTGAACTCCTGATCTCCTGCATGCGAGGCCCGCGCTCTACCCATTTGATGCAGAGATGGTCCCGATGATGGATCGTTACACCAATTTTCTAGTGGCTATTCCTGCGCTGGATGTTAAGGCCCTGTCACATTTTACCGGATTGAGGAAACAGATTGAAATGGAACAAAGTCTGTTGATATCCGACAAAGCCTGGTTTGTATCCATTGATATCCATTGATATCCGGCCCGATCCGTTACAAGTTTTGTGCATGCTCAAAACTTGTAACGGATCGGACTTTTGCGGTTATTATCCATTACCGTCTGTTCCCGTCCATTACTGTCCGTTTCATATCCATTACACGTCCGTTGCCGTTCATTATAGTTCTTTTTGTATACTGAATTGTCCGTTGATCGTGAGATACGCTATCAACTGTTACTGTCCATTACCGTGTTACCCATCCATTACCGTCTGTTACCCGTCCATTACCATCCATTACAGTATCGACACATTTCAAGTCCGAATCACACCGGATTAGAATATTTTTGTCAATTTCAATCCGTTTCGTCAACCCGGTAAAGTGTGACAGGGCCTTTACACATGAGCCAGCTGGGCAGCGGATGGTCACCTCTATTCTGACCTAGATTGAATTAACTGAAGGACTCAAAGGGTTGGAGCATCTGTGGTGTCTTTTGTTATTCCCTAGACGCAGCAGAAACTAGTCCATCAGAATGGTGTCTTTTGTTATTCCCTAGACGCAGCAGAAACTAGTCCATCAGAATACTATCAGATGGAATAACTCCAACTTATCCCAAGATTGAGGAAACACATATTAACTAACCCTGGAGACGGCTCCAGGAGGCAATGGGTTAACATATAAAATTTGACTGCTTAATGGTTGGTTGGTTGGTTGTAGGAGTTTTATGTCCTGGCAACATCTGAGGTCATATCAGGACGGGTACCAACTTGTGCCAGTGTGTACTCATGGTGACTTTATAGTGCTTCCCTACTGGGAGGGCAGACTGCCAGCACCATGACCTGATATCCCACTCAGTCACATTATCCTGACACTGAGCCAACCAGTCCTTCCCTATCCTAGTAATGCCGAGCGCCTGGCTAGGAATTGACAAGAATCAATTTTGTAAGTCATTGGTTTGACTCGACCGGGAATTGAACGCCAAACCTGCTGCATGGAAAGCCTACGCTCTACCAATTCGGTCACCACATCCGGTATATATATTATGTATTGTATTTTATGTATATATATGGACATATCCCTATTCAAATAACCCAATCAATGATTGGAAATGGTTATATATATGATAACTATTTCATTACATACACATATTATATAATATAACATAACAGCTGCCTGCAGCCTAGACCCACTACCCGTACTTGGGGGACAGCACCCGGCTCCCCAGGCTGCTCCAACAACCCCTTGAACCATAGACCACACCAAACACGTGCATCTACAACCAGCCATAAATAGCATTCTTAATAATATTTGCATGAATAATATATTCATACCACACATTATAAAACATGACTATGACTTAGATTCATGCATCTTTGTATTAATGCATTTGTGTCCATTTAGATGTGGTTTAATTATAGTACAGCCTTGCAATG
The DNA here is from genome assembly GCA_030323885.1 of Branchipolynoe longqiensis. Classification (NCBI taxonomy): domain Eukaryota; kingdom Metazoa; phylum Annelida; class Polychaeta; order Phyllodocida; family Polynoidae; genus Branchipolynoe; species Branchipolynoe longqiensis. Next base: position 29,693,229 of record CM059190.1, on the reverse strand, counting down.
TAGCATCTAGTTTACATCTACAGTCATAGTGGTAAATGCACGCACTCATGGGGAGACACTTCTGTCAGGAAATGTGTTAATAGTTATATAATACAGTAAAATCAAAGAAAGTGTAGTCCTTTTTCATTAATACAAGTACAGTATAAACCGGTTAAACCAAGCTCGGTTAAACCAAACGATCGGTTAATCCAAACTATTTTCTGCGGCCCGGCAAAATACTACCATTTATCATATAAAAAAGTTGGTTAAACCAAAGTTGGTTAATCCAAATTATCGGTTAATCCAAACAAAATTGTCGGTCACCATGCCACTTCCGGTATGGTTAAACCAAACTTTCATGTGGTTATAAGGTCATCTGGTCATCTGAGACCCCATCGCCTCTAACACCACACTTGTTTGGATAAGTGTTAGCAATAGTGTGTGTGGGGGGGGGGGAATAAAGTGGCTAGCCAGTGTCGCAGTTTCAGCGCCCGGTCAGTTTCCACCGCCCGTATAGACTCAAACTCAAGGCATTGTCAATGGTCGTGAGCAACCTTCATACAGAAAATACAGCAAAAGTGAAATATCTCTAAAACTACACCACCTATTAACAAATCGCTTGGTACACATATAGAAAACATCTTTACCAAAAAGTCTGTATTAAAATTTATAAGGTTAGGGTTCTTGATTTGTATTAATTTTGAATAAAACTAAGGTTTTGCACTGCGCGTACCGTCAAACTCAAGGCATTGTCAATGGTCGCTAGCAATCTTCATACAGAAAATACAGGAAAAGTGATATATCTCTAAAACCACACCACCTAGAAACAAATCGCTTTGTACACATGTAGAAAACATCTTTACCAAAAACATTATATTAAATTTATAAGGTTAGTGACGATGATGTTAGATTTTGACGCATGCGCATGAAACTGACCGGGCGCTGAAACTGACCGGGCGCTGAAACTGCGACACTGGACAAGGGAAGTGAGTATGTGGGGGCAGTAGTGTGTGTGTGTGTGTGGGGGGGGGGGGGGAGTCAAAGTCGAAGCCAAAGCTCGGTTAACTTAAACCAATGATCGGTTAGCAATAGTGTGTGTGGTGGAGGGGGAGGGAGGGGGGTAGGGTGGCTAGCCGGACTAGGGAAGTGAGTGTGTGTGTGTGGAGGGGGGGGGGGGTCAAAGTCAAAGTCGAAGCCAAAGCTTGGTTAAACCAATGATCGGTTAATCCAAACAAATTTATAGGGTCCCTTCAAGTTTGGTTTAACGGGGTTATACTGTATATGTAAGTTTATAAATATGGTGACCTTTTATTAGCGTAATAAAAATGGTCAATATCACATTTGTAACACCTCTTTTCATCTGCTCACCAAAGTTGAACAACATTGAGCTTTGTTAGCACTTGGATAGGTGACCATCCGGAAATACTAGGTTACATAGACATCCGGCTCGAATCAGACTTATAACCTACAAAATTAGTAGTAGATAAATCTCTAGTCACACTTGCGCCCAATTTGAACCAAAGAACCTACAGTCACCGGTGACCTCCTTGCAAACAAAGGAATGGTCGCCGAACTCCTTGTGACCATTTTTGTCGCAAAACGGTTGTAGCAACTGCACTAAAAACCTTGGTCACAAAGGAGGTCGGCGACCACTGAGGACCACTTTTCGACCATTTTGTGACTATTTGTGACTATCTGTGACTATTTGCAACACTTGCGACCCCTTTGCAGCCACCCCTTTTTTGTGCAGTCGCAAGCAGTAGTATGACTGGGGTATAAGTAACCAGCTAGTCATGCTGACAATTACCAGTCGCAAACATACGGAACTCAAAGGAAACCGGTATAGCCTGCTGAGACTGGAACCGTACTCCGACAAATGCTCTCCAGGCAGACCTTTCCAGCTTGTGTAACTGAATATGTGGAGGGTTTGTTTGTTTGTTGTTTACGTCCTAGCAACATCTAAGGTCATATCAGGACGGGTACCCACTTGAGACAGTGCGCACGCATGGCGACTTTATAGTGCTGCCCCACTGGGATACCAGGCTGCCAGTACCATGACATGATATCCCACACAGTCACATTATCCTGACACTGAGCCAACCAGTACTTGCTCTATCCTAATAATGACAAGCGCCTGGCTAGGAAGCAACGAGTATCAATTTTTAAGTCATTGGTTTGACTCGACCAGGGTTTGAACCCACGATCCCATGGTCTACCACCACGGGAGATGGATGCTCTAACTCATTCGGCCATCCCGTCTGGTGCCGAATATGTGGAGGGAGCATGCCACAATGTCTAGTGTGCAAATGCAACCTAAGGGGGTTCCCTGGGGTTCCCTGGTGTTCCCCGGTCTGGTGTGAACCATGTTTGGGCATGTGGGTAACCATATTAGGTCATGTGATGATGGAATCCCACCTGTGACGTCATTCATACATTACATTCAGAGTTTTTTGTTCTCGCAGTGGAATACACAAGGCTATTTTAAACGCTGCTAGCATTAGTAGCTGGCAGTCGGATGGCCAAGTCGTGTTTGGATAGCACTATGGATAGGCATAAATCCTGTCGGGGAGCATCATCTAACTTCAAACATGAGCAGGTTCTGGTAGATACTAGCGCCATTCTCAGCCATTGCAGCAGTGGCTGGAAACCTTGCGCTCAGCCAGGCTTCCTTCGCGGCCCCCATGTTGATTTCTCCTGTGAAGATATCCCCTCCTGAATGGCTGAGAACCGCTTTCCACGTCTTTGCAGCATCCCACAACTGAACCATCACTGCACCGGGGACTCTAACCTTGAAGTAGCACTCACTGTTTGCCTCCAGCGGGTTTCGAAGAGGCTCGAAAAGTCTGCAGCCTTCAAGGAAGTTACAGAATGAAGGGAAGCTGTATTTCTGACCGACGCTTGTAAGCGATTCGATGACAAAAGCACCAATTGTTTTTCCTTTCATTTGACGGTTGCCAACAGCTGCCACCATGAGAACGAAGAAGCCGGTTGTAGGAACAGTCACCCTGATCTCACTGCCACTCTGCTGCTTCTCAACCAGAACACTCCGCTTGGCGAGTTTTGTTGGTAGCGAGTCTGTCACTAGGATTGAGGCCTTGATACGAACCTCGCTGGGATGGAGTAGCGTAATGCTAACAATTCCTTCGATGTTCCGCAAGACGGATTGAGATTGCTCCAAAGGATCAACCATGACTGAAATGTTGAGGTTCTCCGCCTCTTCCTTCAGACCCCATACTGTGCGACAGTCAGGAAATGGCACAAATTTGTCATCATTTCCCATGTTCTCAATGAGGAAAACAAAGATTAGTTCGGGTTTCTCTGCATTGGTCTTCACATATGCCCTAAGTTGGTAAAACCCTTTTTCCTCTCCCTGAAAGCGAATTACCACCTTCTTACGGTGTCTTTGCGGGAGCAGATGACCTTGTACCTCCGTCTCATTTCTGCGAACAACAAACAGCATCTCAACTGGGTAGGGCACTTTTATGGGTATAGTATACTTCGAACTGATATCAGTTTTCAAATAGCCACTACCCAGAGTGTATGCACTTAAGCCCAATTGGTAAAAAGCCATCGTTATTCCATATATCCCTTGATACGGCTCAAATTCAGCGGCTTTCCCTTGGCAGGGATTCTTAGCGAAGAGGAAGTAGCTTCCAAGCGTTGTTCCTTTAATGGTCTCATACAGTCTGAGTGCATAGTAACCAGTGTGCGGTAGATGTACCAAGATGGCCACCTGCCTTGGGTCGTTACAACGGTATGACACATAGAACCTGTCCAGTGCCAACTCCGGCTGATCCGCATATGTAAGCGTTGTCCTGAGAGGAAATGAGATTTCCGGGAGTTTCAATAAGATCTCAGCCGTACCATCGGGTGACATTTGAACTGTCGACCTCTTTTGGCATGATGAGGTGAGCCCATGTTCGCGGAGTGAATCCCGCGACCCCCACACGCAATTCTCGTGCTCTGGGAATGTGGGACCAGTGTAGCGGGTCTGGTTCTCAATGAGGAACGCTGCAACGACTTGGTGCGATGCAGCAGAGTAGCGCTCGCACCCAGCAACGGTGAACCTGAACCGGCCGGTAACAGGCAGCTGTAGATGATAATGCACACAGTCCCCGTCCTGCTCGGCGTAAACAAACTGCCTCCAGTTTTCACGATTCGTGTTTTCCAACCGATGCGAGAGTTGTATCGGATGTGAAAGCTCAATCGACACAGTACACCGGCCGCGTTTAGTTTTGACAGTAGAGCATTTGTAGTCTAGCGCTTTGATTCCCAGCGAAAACGCTGGTTCCTGCAGTCCCCACATTAGGCCGTGACCAGACGGGAAGCGGTCCCGCCGGGAACCAGCGGCCCGTGACCTAATTAAGAAGCTTGCTGACACGTTGAAGTCGTCGCTGTCTGCCGCTGTGCGAGTCCAGAATGTAAACACATATTCGGCAGGTTTGGGACAAATGAGATAGACTTTAACTGTTCGACCGGTTCGTTCGGCGTGCAACCAATCGTCCAGGTTCGATTCGGAGTCTGTAAGATCGCAAAACGTCAGCGTGTGTGGGAATATGTCGTCTGTTGGCAGCCTGAAGGTGACGTCAGCGTTGCCATCGCGCGTTTCTATGACAGCGCCGTTGTAGTCGATGACGTAACATCCGGTGTTGATGAAGGCCGGTGTGTGACCCCAGCTGAGGTCATCATAGGAGAATGCCAGCTTGGGTTCAGATCCAGTCGAGACGATCTTGTAAGTCAGAATGATGTCGGTGTCATTGTGCACGAAGGAGATCGGGCACATCTCAAACGGTGGGTTCCCCTGGATCTTGAGCATGTAGGTCCCCGCCTGGGGCAGTCTGACGTCGGCGTTCACAACGTCACAACCCTCCTCCCCTGTGACGTACATCATGACGCATGTGCGGAGTTCCTTTCCGGTCGACAGCTGCAACAGTGTGTAGGTGAGCGTCAAGACATGTGGGCAGAGGAAGCTGATCCGGATGCAGTTGTCAGTGGTGTTGATGACAGAGTGGCGGTGTGACAAAGGCTTGATGCCCCACTTCTCTCCGCTGCCTGATACCCACGCCCTGCTGTTCCACTCGTCAAGGTCATCCAGCGAGTTGTAGAGGATCTGCTCATCCAGGTCCGCTACAAACTGCCCTGTATCGTTGAGGTACCTCAGCGGAATGTGCGTGGATACAAAGATCTCCGGGTCGGTGATGAACCACACTTCTCGCACCCCTGAGGGTTTCATAACGATCCCGTGTTCCCTGAGCTCTGCGAAGCAAAGGGTTTGTAAAGTAAATGGATATGTAAAAAGTACGGCACATGTCTAATTTTGATACAGGTGCACCTTCGAGTAAGCATTTGACCACTAGTGCCATATGAAGTCACTAGGGTTTAGTTCTGTAAGGAATGGAAAAGTAGCCAGCTGTGTACTATGTGAATAAAAACATGAAGAATGACATTATTGTACTACTAGTAGTAACCATCATAATAGTCCGCTTGGGCAGGCAGTTATTTCAAAGAGGTTCATAGGAGCAGTAACATAACCAACAGGACTTTACTTATTCACAGTTATCATGATCAAATATGACTAGCTCAGAGTTTGTATACTTTGAAACAGCCTACCCCCCAATAGCCGATGTTTATTTTTTTTGAGCCGGTGGGGGGGGGGGGGGGGGCAGGGGTCGTTAAACAAGCAAAAAAACTTTGAGACAACCTAAATATACCAATCAAGATTAAGGTTGCATAGTCCCAATGGTTTTGAGTTTTTGTAAAGATAAATATCTTAAATTGATTGTCATAATCTCCCTTACGTTAGTTTGAAGTAACTTTTATCTTGAATGGCTAACTTTTGAGATATTTGAAGTGCAAACATGTCAAATTAGTTTTGGCAAGCACACCAAAACTCTGACACCAAAGGCCTCAGCAGTAACAGGTTCTATTAAAGCTGCATAGTCCGATGAAGACAAAATTGTCAAAACCAAAGCAATTATATAGGTTTGATTCTACATATCTAACTTAGACACTGGTGCACTTATTAGACATTTGTCACCACATAGAACGGAATTCTGAGGCGATATATATCAGGGATGAAAGATCGTGATTTCTCGGATTTCCACGATTTTCTATATTTACCGATTAACGTAAAACAAAATGTTAACATGCTATATATATATATTATTTATAATATGTGACAACAATTGATTAGTCCGAATCCCGTTCTTATGACCTTAGATGTTGCTAGAACATCAAGCCCAGTCAAGAATGTGTTAGATATGGGTGATGATACAGTCACAACAAGGAGAGTTGAAACCTGACTTCCGGCAGTTTCCCGCGATTCCCTGACAGTGTTAATCCTATGGGGGGGGGGGGGGGGGATCCGCGTTTTCGCGGAAATTCGCCGTTAGCGACAAGGTTTCCACCTTTTTTGTCAGAGACCACTTTCATCCCCGGTTTATAGACTTACCCAGCTTAGCAGCCCATGTTGGGTCACACAGGAACCAGCAGCCGCTGATCTTGACCCGATTCCAGCAGTGCCTGGTGGCGCTACCTGGTGCCACCAAGGACGTGACGTCACATCCGGGCTCGTAGGAGGCCCCTCTCGCCGTCCCCTCAATCACCTCACACTCAATATCTAGAGCGCTATAATGGGAATAAACCAACGCTTAGACAATTATATTATTTTGGTGTATTAGTTGATTAAGCAGAGGAAGTTTCAATCGCGGACCCCGCCATTTAAACTGGAAACTACCCGAATAGAGTGGTTCCAGATTCTGCCGATAGATGTACTAGCTTAAAATTGCATAGTCCGATGAAAACATCAAATTTTCCAAACCAGAGCACTTATCTAGATTTGATTCAACATATTTAACTTAGATACTGGTGCAGTTATAAAGCATTTGTCGCCACATAGAGGGGACTCATAAGGCAATTTATTTGAACCTGTTACTGCCGAAGCCTATGGTGTCAGATGTTTTGGTGTGCTTGCCTAAATTAATTTTGCATGTTTGCACTTCAAATATCTCAAAAGTTAGCCACTTAAAATAGAAATTCCTTCAAATTAAAGTTCCATAGTCTGATGGTTTTGCGTTTTGGTAATTTTTCTGAGATAAATATATTAAATTGATCGTTATAATCTCCCTTATTTCGGGTTTAAGTAGCTTTTATTTTAAATGGATAAGTTTTGAGATATTTGGAATTCAATCATGTAAACTTAGTTTTGGCAAGCACGCCAAAACTCTGACACCATAGGCCTCAGCAGTAACAGGTTCTATCAAATTGTCTCAGTGTTCCGTTCCATGTGGCAATAAATGCTTAATATGTGCATCAATATTTAAGTTAGATCTATATAATTATTTTGGTTTTGAAAATTTGATGCTTCATCGGACTATGCAGCTTTAAAGTAAGGTAGATTATAACGATCAGTCTACTCTAGTTACCTCAGAAAATTACAGAAGCTAAAAACCATCGGACTATGCAACTTTAACTAGAGGGATGTAATACGTGAAGAGAGAAGTTGTGAAATTCCAGAAGAAAAATACAATATAGTTGTCTTTAAAAAATATATATATTACAAGGATAAGAACTTGAATCCTGTTGCGATATGGATATCTGAATATAATCATGCATTTTATTATTTTTCCAGGCATTCCTTACGGAGATATAGCATGTGACATCATAGGCACTCAGGGAATGTAGTAGTTCTAGATTCTGCTGATAGATGTCATTTTACTTCTCCTTGCCCTATCCTAGTAATGCAGAGTGCTAGGATAGGTAGCAACAAGTATAATTTTGTACGTCATTGGTTTGACTCGGTCAGGGTTCGAACCCGGAAGGTCAAATTCCATGACCTTCCAGAACAGGAGGTGGACACGCAACTCATTCGGCCATCACGTCTGGTTAAATAAACCTATATATATGTGATGCAAAATCATTTGTGTGATTATAAAAAAAGGTGAAATTCCCATACTTGTTATTTATGTTCTACTACTTGATGTATTGACTCTGCATAATCTGTACTGGTGGCGCCCCCTGTCAACCTACCACACCAGCCGACTATCAGTGACTATAGAAAGCTGTCAGTTACCGCTGAACAATGCATGTTTGTTTCTTGGAAGTTTTATCTCCTGGCAACAAATAAGGTCATATCAGGACGGGTATCAACTTCTGACAGTGTGCACTCATGGCAACTTTATAGTGCTGTCCTACTGGGAGACCAGGCCATCAGCACCATGACTTGACACTGACACTGAGCTAACCAGTCTTTGACCTGTCCTATTAATGCTGAGCGCTTGGCTAGGAAACACCAAGTATCAATTTAGTAAGTTATTTGTTTGACTTGAACGGTAACCGAACTCCTGACCTTCTGCAAACGAGACCCATGATCTACCGATTCGGCCACCACACCCTGTGAAATTGATTAAACTTACTTCAGTAAATACTTCAGGACTTGAGTGAAGCCTTGGCAGTTTCCGTACTGACGCGCCAGCGTACTTCTAGCAGACTGGTCTTCACTGTTCGATGGTGCTTCTGAAGCATCTGTGCCATTGTTGTCACCGATGTAGATGGCGCTGCTCTGTTCTACATCCCTCTCCCAGGTGGCGCCACTGTCGCTATGGCGCGTGGAGGTGGCGCCACTGGGGCTGTGCTTGTAGGCTATGTTGGTGGCCACCCATTGGAAGACGGCTCTGACGGTCTCAGCCTCGGTTTCACAAATCCGGTTCAGCTCAGCGAGGAACCCGTGTAGGTCACCATCCAGCTCCTGTTTCACCTGCATTGGATAATTGTGAGTGGCCACGTGATGTGGGTAATGGCGTCTATATGTTTCAACGAATGTACAAAAAGAAAACCTTTAAGCGATGGCCAAATGAGTTGAGCATCCACCTCCCATTCTGGTAGGTCGTCGGATTCCAACTCATGGGTTCAAACCTTGGCCGAGTCAAACCAATGACTTTAAATATTGATACTTGTCGCTTCATAGCCTGGTGCTCTACATTTCTAGGATATGGCAAGGAGCAGTGGAATGAGGAAGACCAATTGTGCACGGTTGAAATATCCCCTGCTTAATCAACTAATGCACACACAATCTTTACTAGAGTGGAAATACGTAGTCCAGTACATAAACACAAGATATCATTTAAAGTATTAAAGGTAATGTTAATATACTTTTTTTTTGTTTTGATTTGTTATTATTTATTATTTTTATAGTATTTGTAATGTATATGTGCTATTTTTAACTGGGAAAAGCGCCTCATAAGTATTGTACTTCTGCTTTCTCCTTTTTCATGTGAAACATTACTGATATAAATATCAACTTGTATATCCTATGATCATGTGGAAATAAATATTTTATTATTATTAGGTCCTTCGGTATGGAATAGGTCACTAGAGGGGGTAGAACTAGAAGAAGTGGTATCTTTGTGCGTTTGTTTGAGTTTTACATCCTGGCAACATCTATGCTCATCATGATATGACCTTAGATGTTGCCAGGACTCCAACAACCAACCAACCATTCACCCGTACGATGGATACGGGTGGATCTGTTCATGTATGGCTTCACAAGATACTAATGCCATTCAGCCTAGACGAATGCAACCACTCATATAATAAACGAAGCTATTAATAAATAAACATTAAAAGCCCTATTCACACATACACGTTAAGTTGGCTTAACGAAACCGTTTTAACTAATCCGGTTTAAAATACATGTGTGAACGTGGCACTAAATTGGTATATCACTAAGTTGACTCAACTAGTTTGCTTGATGTAAACCAGTTCATGAGGTGGATTAGTTAAGCCAGTTTAACTAAACTGGTTTAACTCTGTATGTGTGAACACGGCTTAACACTTACGTTGAGGACATGCTGGTCTATTTCGCTGATGCGCTGATGGTCACCGAGAAGCAGCCTCTTGTACGACCACCAGAAGAAGTCACGTGGGTACACAGTCTTGTCCGTAGCCACCAGGTGGCTGACCATGCGCGGTGAACCGGAACCTCCACCAATCAACTTGTAGTCGTCCTTATTGGGGAACCGGATGTTAATGGTGGTGCCTGTGACCAGCTTTGGGTCAGACGCGCCATCCTCACTGACAGCTGTCTCCTCAGCGGACCGCCATTTTGACGAGGAGGAGGAGGAGGTCTGAGACTCCGTGTCTGGTGCCTCTGACCTCTGACCTCTGACCCCATCATCTTCCTCCTCCTCCTCCTCCTCAGCCATGTACTCCCTCCACGATGTAATAACACTGACACCCTCCTGGCCGTTATCATTCTGTCGTCTGCCTTCGTCGGCTTCCTGTGACGTCACCACCGCAGCCGCCGCCTTCCGGAAAACCCGACACCTCGCTCGGGGACCGTCGGCGGCGGCGGACGCGGACGCGGACGCGGGGGCGGGCGTTCTCCCCGTGAGACACCGGTGTGTCGTCGATAGTGTCCCCCGCGATGTTGCGCTGCCGCCGCCGTCCTCGGTGTCACTGTCGGACGAGTGGCTGGTGTCGGTGGTGTCGCCACCTAACGAGGAGACCCATGTACCAGTCGTGCTGGTGTGAAGAGTGGTGGAGGCGGTCGCCAGGCTGGAGATAGTTGACGACAGGCTTGACGGCCTGCTGCCAGCACTGTCACCACTGTGCTCTATGTATGCATGTCCGACATTGCCACCGCACCCCATGATGAGTTAGCTGTGCACAGACTGGTCTCACTCAAAGTAAATCTTGTTTTATTTAACGATGGCTGTAGAGCACATTGATTTTCGTGTCACCGGCTATTGGATGTCAAACATATGGTCATTCTGACATATTTCTTTGGAGGAAGCCCACTGCTGCCACTTAGGCTACTCTTTCCGATAAGCAGCAAGGGGTCTTTTATATGCACTTTCCCACAGACAGGACATCACACATCGATCGGATGGCCGACACCTTCACAGGTGGACACTCTACCGCCTGAGCTACGTCCCGCTCCCTTATTAGTAACAAGGCTGCAACTTGCAATGATATGGATCTGTTATATTATAGAACATATACAGCTTTCCTTTGTTATATGTAGTATAATAAAGGGAGGTGTATGTATTATTTATTTATTGTTTTATGTCCTAGCAACATCTAAGGTCATATCAGGATGGGTACCAACTTGTGACAGTGCACACTCATGGTGACTTTATAGTGCTTCCCCATTGGGAAACTAGGCTACTGCCACCATGATCTGAGATAGCTCTAGCTGATTGCTTACTTTCAGCACCAGGTTATGTTTGTTTCCTATTGTTGTTTTGCATCCTAGCAACATCTAAGGCCCTAGCAGCATGGATATTAACTTGTGATGGTGTGCCCTCATGGTGACTTTATAGTGCTGCCCCACTTGGAGACCAAGCCACTGGAACCATTACCCGATATCCCACACAGTCACATTATCCTGATACTGTGCTAACCAGTCCTTGTCCTATCCAATTAATGCTGAGCGCCAAGCTAGGTGACGACACGTGTCAATTTTATAAGTCATTGGTTTGATTCGGCTGGGATTCAAAAGTCTCGACCTGCTGCACAAGAAGCCTGCGATCTCCCGATACAGCCGCCATGATGTCATCGATATGATTCTACAAATACAATGCAGTACTACCTACACCACCAACCTGCCAGCTAACGACAATTGTAAGAACTATTGTATTTGGTAGCACATCCACCAGCTGTCCACTGTGCATGTCATACTCTTCAGAAAAGGTCCATTACAAGTGAGTCGACAGGTGGCGCTGATATGCAATCCTGGCCTCTCTCTACTCTACTGTGTATTAGTTCTCGCTGCAGACACTAGATGGCGCCACACGTGGGGCCAGCTGCATATGTCTCTTAATTACATACCTTGGTTCTTGGTTCTTGGCGTTTTACGTCCTGGCAAAACCTACGGTCATATCAGGATGGTTACCGACTTATGACAGTGCACACTCATGGTGATTTTATAGTGATGCCCCACTTGGAGACCAGACCACTGGCACAATGACCCGATATCCCATACAGTCAAATTATCCTGACACTGAGCTAACCAGTCCTTGCCCTATCCTATTAATGCCGAGCGCCAGCCTAGGAAGCAACAAGTATCAATTTTATAAGTCATTGGTATGACTCGACCGGGAACCGAACTGCCGACCTCCCATACACGAGGCCTGCACTCTACCAATTCTGCCACCGCGCCTGCTTATGCATTGTTCTTACGCATCTTTTATCGATATAAATCTCCTCCGTGCTGTGCCTGCTCTACATATTGCCGAACCGCCCACAATGTCTCACTATCCCTACAAGTGTTCATATTAGTTTATTTCCAAATGCTCTCATTATGCAAATGTGGTGCTAACATGTATCCACGAACCAAATTGCATCACAACGCCCTCTGTTGGATTAGTTCTTCAGTAATCCATGGGTGACCCAATAGGCATATTGCGATATCGAGGCTCGTTGTCCTGATACGATAGAATGTATACATATTTCTGTAAACCCAACTTGGTTCGGGAAGTGTCTGACAGTGAGGTTTTCTTTCATGCACATATTCTCCCGAACTGAAATATAAATAGAAAAGTTACATTTATTTTTTATTTATGTATTATTATTAAAGTCATTGATTAAATTGGGGGAAATTTCACTCGCAGCACAAGTTATCTTCCTCATTTGGCGGGTTAACTACACCTTCGCATATATCCATCTGATGCCGAGCACCAGGTTAAGGAACGACAAGTATCAATGTGTCATTGGTTTGACTCGGCAGGGGTTTGAATCACATAATATGCCACATGGGTTGTTGTTGAAGATTTATACTGCCTATCATGGATAAGCCTGAATAGGTTTGTTTTCACCATTAGACAGTTTGTCGATAGAAAGCCCAAGCCTACACTTTTACCGACCCAAGGAATTTTTAACCTCCCACACCACATAGACATGGTATGAGAGCAACTGGCCTTTGATGACGCTGTAAGTTATACACAGCGGTAGTGGGCGCTCAACATTTTTGTTTGAGTAGTATATACATTTTTGTTTGAGTAGTATATACCTTTGTTTTATAATAGTAATATATGCACACACAAGCACATTGACCGGTACATTTGACCGGATGGCCGAATGAGTTGAGCATCCATCTCCAGGTTTGGTAGATCATGGGATTCGAACCCATGGGTTCGACCATTAGTCGAGTCAAACCAATGACCTAACAATTTATACTTGTCACTTCCTAGCCAGGTGTTCGGCATTATTAGGACAAACAACTGGTTGGCTCAGTGTCAGGATAATGTGACTGAGTGGGATATTAGGTCATGGTGCTGGAAGCCTGGTCTCCAGTAGGGCATCACTAAAAATTCACCATGAGTGAACATTGTCACAGGTCAGAATGCGTCCTGAAATGACCTTAGATGTTGCCAGGACATACAACTTCAACAACAAACCAATCTAGAATACACAATATTCACACGCATGCACTGTGGCAACGGTCCCACAGCCGTAGTGTTTGTTGTCACTGTCAGATGTCGCATGCATTGTGAATATTGTGTATTAATAGTGACTGACTAGTTTGGTACCCTCCTAAAATTTTCAAAAGGGTCCAAACATGAAAATTATATTTTTCTTGCAAGTTCCAATGACCCAAAAGCAATATACTTTTGGAATTTTCAAAATATCCCAAAATTTGACGGACATACGTTGAAAGTTAGTAATTTCCATAGCTTTTGTATGCGCTGTGGCAACAGTCCCACAACAGTAGTGTTCGTCGTCGCTGTCAGATGTTGCATGCGTTGTGAATATTGTGTATTGATCGACACGCAACCCGAGGTTCAACTGCGTGTGGATGCTCCACAGGAATCGCTTATTTCCTTTTCTCTTTCATTACCTCATTTTACATTTGTTCTTGCGCATGCCCAGTCAAGTATCTGGCCGCCAAGAATCAGTGATTGTGGATAATCTCGCAACACAATTGCTGTGAGTTACCCAAGTCTTATCTTGGTACCCACTTATCACAGTTCACACTCATGACGATTTCCATAGTGGTGCCCTTTGGAATACCATACTACTTGCACCATGATGTGATATTCTGCTCATTCACATTATCCTGACACTGAGCCAATTAGTGCTGGCCCTATATCTTGGGACAAATAAAATAAGAATTAAAATTAGTGATACAATTTTATCGCAAAGCATTTATTTGATATGTGATCTATTTTGATATTTGATGTATTTGATATATGATCTGAATATATGATGGATATGATCTAAATATGTATTTTCAGATACATACATTGTGATGCAATTGTATCACTATTGATACTATTGTAACACTATTTAATATTATTATAAAACTATGTTAATACAACTATCGTATAGTAGATGTACAGATGGATGCATATATGTGTGAATATCTATTTGATCTCAACACGTCTCAAGAACAGAACCACTCAGTCACATTATCTTGACACTGAACCTACCAGTCCTTGTCCTATCCTAATAATGCCGAGCGCCAGGCTAGGAAGCGACAAGTATCAGTTTTTAAATCATTGGTTTGACACAACCAGGATTCGAACCCATGGGTTCGATGTACAGATGGATGTGTGGATATCTATTTGATCTCAACACATCTCAAGAACAAAGTAAAGCTTGTTTTATTCACTGATGCCTCTAGAGCACATTGATTTTCGTATCATCGGCTATTGGACATCAAACATATGGTCATTTTGACATATTTCTTTGGAGGAAATCCACTGCTGCAACATAGGTTACTCTTTCCAATAAGCTTGATTGATTGATTGATTGGTGGTTGCTTTACGCCGTGTCGGCAGCATAGGCCATATTCACGGCGAGAAATGTTTGTTTTTTGTTCAAACCATCGCTTTTACATGTAAAAGCAGACAATCAATTATGTGCCAATAGACACTAATTAAATTAGAAAGCTCACAATCATATATCTGTGGTCAAGGGAAACAAATTCCCATAGAAAAAGAAAAGTTTCACTAATAATTAATAGAATCCATTTAGTAAACTATATAAGGTGGTACAGTCCAGCTGCCCTCAAAAAGGCTAAAATGCTTTCCTGCTTTACCTTAGTAAAAAGGTCATGCATACTGCCTGCAGTGTAGAACCGTTGGCGCAGGGCCAAAAAATCAACGCAACTTAGTCAAATGTGTTTGAGTGTCAGTGGGGACTGACACCCAATACATTCAGGGGGAGGTTCCCCCTTGAGCAGAAAAGCATGTGTAAGCCACGAGTGGCCAACACGGCAGCGACTAAGGACCACAGACAAGCAGCAAATGGTCATCTATATGCACTTTCCCACAAACAGGACAGAACATACCACAGCCTTTGATGAACCAGTTGTGGACCACTGGTTGGAACGGAAAATAGCCCAAACTTCAAATGTGTCCACTGAGCAGGACCTTCAGAGTTGGACACCCTACCGCCTGAGCTACATCCCGCTCCCTGTCTCAAAAACAGACCCAAGCACCACCAGTCTTTTTTCTTTTCTTTTTGGTACATTCGTTGTTTAAGCAGGGGAAATTTCAGTCACATACGATTGGTCTTCCTTCCACTGCTCCTTGCCCTATCCTAATAATGCCAAGCGCCCCGCTAGGAAGCGACAAGTATCAATTTTTAAGTCATTGGTTTCACTCGGCCAGGGTTCAAACCCACGATCCCATGAGCTACCAACACAGGAGACGGACGCTCTAACTCATTCGGCCATCCCGTCTGGTTCCATTCTTACCTGCATGCTTGTTGGCAGGTAATTCACCAGGACTCTCTCAAACAGGCGCCGGGCCACTTTGAAGTGCCGTAAACAAACACTGAGTGACAGGCCCCTGTGTCCGTCCCTCTGGTCAGGTGAAAATCAATAAGGAAGGAGTGCATGGGTGGATGGTCGCGCAAACACACTGCAAAGACAGCCGGATTAGAGTAAGATGTGCAGCTATGTACATTAAAACCTCTCTAAATCGACCGACCATGGGAAAGACTTTAAATGGTCCATTTAAGATTTATTGAGTTTTTCATTTCAATATAAGGGGATTGTATGGGCGATCGTTTGGGACCCAAATAGAGCGATCGATATAGGGGATTGGTCGATCTGTCACATTAGGGTTTTTTGCGGCGTACGGCGGCGTAGGCGCATTACGTCATATACGTTGGCATACGCCGCCATATGCCGCCATACGCTATGCATAGGCCGTCATGTGCCGGCCTATGCCGCCGTATGCCGTTGTACGCCGTCATATGCTTTCTCCCGTCCGTCCATCCAAATCTTTTTGTGCATGCTAAAAAAATCTCGACCTATGGGAGCGTATGGTTCATACGCTGCTCATACGCTACTCATACGCTGGTGTACGCTCCTCGTACGCCGGTGTACACTCCTCGTATGCTAGGGGTGCGCCGGCGTAGGTTATGTATACGCTCATGTAGCGTCACCGGCATATCTCTAGCGTATGTAGCATATGCATAACCTACGAGTTATGTGTGGGAGCTTACTCCTAGCGTATGCACAGCGTATCCACAGCATATTCCAAGCGTATGCCATAGGTCTCGACATCGATCTTGACTCATACGCTACTCATACGCTCATACGCTATGCATATGCTATGCATACGCTACGCATACGCTACACATACGCTACGCATAGGTTCCATATGCCAATCAAAACCGTCAAAAAATGTCACAGTACGCTCTCATACGCTCCTCGTACGCTCCTCATAGGTTACGCATACGCTCAAAAACACCTGATAGGTCACCAAAGGTCATGATAGGCCAGCACGCACAGGACTTACGTAGGTTTTCAATACGCCCCCGCCATACGCCGTAATGTGACAGGGCCTTTAGAGAGGTTTTACTGTGTATGTTTTAGTAAAGTTAGTTGGTTGTTGGAGTTTCACATCCTGGCTACATCTAAGGTCATATCAGGACGGGTACCGACTTATGACTGTGCACTCATGGTAACTTTATAGTGCTGCCCCACTCGGAGACCAGGCTACCAGCACAATGACCCGATATCCCACTCAATTACATTATCCTGACACTGAGCTAACCAGTCCTTGCCCTATCCTAATAATGCCAAGCGCCTGGCGAGAAAGCAACAAGTATCAATTTGATACGTCATTGGTGTGATTCGACCAGGAACCGAACTCACGACTTTCCTCACGCGAGGCCCGCGCTCTGCTCATTGGGCAACCGCGTCCGGTTGGAGTTATGCGGGGTGAAAGATAGTTGCGCCCAGTGAAGCAGAGTTACACTTCTTAACTCACGTTCCGTCGTCTTTGTGCACACCTCCGGTGGCACCAAGTGGAGACAGTTGTAACCGATTACCAAGTCTCTTACATAATGCACGCACAGCTCGACCGGAGGCCAGGACAGCTCAAAGTGAGCGTGTTGTGCAGCCGTACTCGTAACGCGGCGCTATCCACGCCTCGCTACAGAGCGGGTGAACTGGGGACCAGTGTAGTTATTATGGACTTAACAGCGCCAAGGCCAAATAAAATATTTTTTTAAGTTGGTGATCATCCTTTTGATCACACAAATCAAAGTCGGGCAGGCGGTTTTTATTCTTGTCTTTTTCAGTGTCTTTTGTGGCTTAAAAAAATATTAGACCACCCTAGACTGATACCACCCTAGATTGATATAAGGATTACATGTCATTTATGTACACGTCGCAATCATGACCTTACTATAGAAAGGTTTTATGTGACAAAGTGACCGAATTGGTGTTATGGATGTAAAAATGTTCTATCTACAAAAGGCTATCAAGTATCATACAGTTACACAACTGTTTCTCAACTAGTATTTTTCACAGCAATATATTAAAAATAATATTGTCGTATCTGCTTTGCTATCATGCAGTTACAGCTTCAGTCCTCATTATCTCGAAAGCACCATTTTATCATAAGGTCGTGCAATGTTTTCAGTCAAACAATGAACACTGGATTCTCATTTTTAAATTTTAAGTTGAATTGCTGCTAGCCCGACACATTTTTTAATCGATTAAGGAAAAAAAATCAGGGTGGGAGATTTTTCAGGCACGGGTGGGGACAATCACCATTTAAAAAAAATATTGGGCCTAACTGTTCGACGTACAGCCTGGAAGCATTCATTCCAACACTTAAAGTAGTACTACCCGAGTCAAGTGCAGTGCACTCTCCTGTCCTTGGCATTGTGGGTGTGTCAGTTGGTGTAGTGCCTCCTAAAGCTGAGCTTCCGTTGCATAACATATACATGGCCACGGGTTCGATCCCTGGTCAAGTCAAACCAAGGACTTCAAAATTGATATTTGTCGCTTCCTAGCCTGGTGCTCAGTATTGTTATTTTAACCGTTCTGTTCCTCTAGGTCTATTAATATACCATGGATTCCCCGCTCCTTCTGCTGGCCACCACCGTCTCTCCTCCTCGTAGCCATTTCATGTTTTCATTAATATAATCCCGCCCGAGTGCCGACAGCCTATATACTACATGTTCATGGGCTCTACCCTCGCATCTGATGTGTATTACTTACCATTACTCCTCTGCTTCCATAGCTAAGGTTGACGGTGTACACAGCCGCCGCTGTCACTTGTAAACACCCGAGATATTACCTATTATTATTATTGGCTGTATTAAGAAGGTGGTTACTAGTCCCAAGAAGAGGGCTATGCTACATACTGTGATGTCTACATCACTCCATGTCTACATCACTCCCTCATCTGCACAGAAGGCCAATAGTAATAGATATTATAATGAACCATTATTAGGGAGTTGACCATGACGGTTAGTGTAATAAGGGACCTGTTTGTAAAGGGTAAGGAATGCAAGGAACGTCTCAATCACATTTTAAGAGCTCACAACTTTATTTCTGTTCCTACCAACACCATCTAATCTCTTCAAATGTCAATGGTATGAATAAATACTTCCCCTTCATTTCCTTTATAGTTAAGATACTTCCAATTACTGTATTTAAAGCCATATTATCGTCTAAAATATCAGGGCCCGTATGCATGGGCTGGTGCTAGGGACCTAACCGCGGCTAGGGTGGCACCACACGGCTAACGTTGGAAAATCCGCATGCATGAGCCGGTGCCAGCGCTAGCCGCCGACCGTAGCCTAGGCTAAGCTACCCTGATTTCAAGTCAGGTTTAACTGCTAGCCGCACCGGTTAGTGTGCGTGTGTGGGTTTCAATCTATTCAATGCTATTGTCATGGGGGTGATGAAAATGGGAAATACTGTGCCTAGAGCGGGACTCGAACCCACATCTCTTTGCATTCCGGCCCAGTGTGCTAACCATTACACCACCTAGGCTCCCTGATATCAACACACTCCCCACGCCTACCTGTCTATGTGGTTACTTGCCTGAGAGGTCAGTGCAGACCACTACACTCGTCCCCCTGGAATTGTAAGTCTTGTAATGCTTACAATTACATACATACAGGCAATGCACTAACACATACATACACAGGGTAGGTTCAACAACCATACAGCGCAAAGCTTGTACAGGATCCTGATCACGGCAACCAGTGTCATGGGGGTGATGAAAATGGGAAATACTGTGCCTAGAGCGGGACTCGAACCCACATCTCTTTGCATTCCGGGCCAGTGTGCTAACCATTACACCACCTAGGCTCCCTGATATCAACACACTCCCCACGCCTACCTGTCTATGTGGTTACTTGCCTGAGAGGTCAGTGCAGACCACTACACTATCATATTTAACAGAATTACATACGCAATAAATGAAATTTTATCAATTTAACCCTAAATTCGAACCGATATTAAAGCTGTCGCCACATTGGCGGTGTTATTCATATTGTCGAATCGACGAATGTAAAGTAAACAAATCGCCGCCGCCGCCGCATCGACGTCGATATCCATACTGTCGAACGTCAACTAAACATGGCCACCGCCGCCGCTATATTGGCGGCAATATATTACAGCCAAATCTATTCAATGCGATCATATTTGACAGATTTATATATGCAATAAGTGAAATTTAATCAAATTAACACTAAAATCGAACCGTTATTAATGCTCCCGCCGCATTGGCAGCGTTATTCATATTGTTGAATCGAGGGAATTCCGAAATCTATAAATAACTTCACGGTTAGCTATCCGCCCCAGCTTGGACATTGGTGCATACGGCTTGACCTAATTAACCAAGGCCCTCCTAGCCGCGGATAGCTACCCCAGAGCTAGTGCCTAGCACTGGCTGAGCCTAACTCCGATTCATGCATACGGGCCCTGAGCGCCAATGAAACACGTCTGATGGATCCAGGCCCGACCGCTCAAAACTTCTATGTTGCTAGGAGAGTAGCGCGGGACGCCACGGCGTGTCTCCTAGCAATGAGTTACAGCAGCAAACCCTCCCCCGCATTTGATGGCCACTTCGGGTTTGTCTTGGCGAGCAGTGTGAATTTCCATATGCGGGTTGCTTGAGGCAAGCCCACACAGGCCACAGCTCGATTATAGTCTTGCCCACTTCATTATGATAGGGCAAGGACTGGTTGGTTCAGCATCAGGATAATGTGACTGAGTGGGATATCAGGTCATGGTGCTGGCGACCTGGTCTCCCAGTGGGACAGCACTATAAAGTCACCATGAGTGCACACTATCACAGATCGATACCCATCCTGCTATCACCTTAGATGTTGCCAGGACGTTAAGCGTCCAACAACCAAACAACCAACTTATACATGGAGTGTCTTGTTTGTCTGTCTGTTTGTGGTTTTACATCCTGGAAACATCTAAGTATATATATCGGTTGTTCTTTTCGTGTGATACTATATCTACTACTCAAGCGACCTGGCCATCGGTTCAAACTGCTTTCATGCTGATACTGCTGCCAGTATGTGTGAAAGCGTCGTCTGGAGATTAAAGTTGCATCGTCCGATGGTTTTGTATTTCTGTATTGTTTCTGAGATAAATATATTAAATCGATCACTAGTATCAACTTTACATTAGTTGAAAGTTACTTTTATTTTAAATGGTAAACTTTTGAGATATTTTGAGTGCAAACATGTAAAATTAGTTTTGGCAAGCTTGCCAAAACTCTGACACCATAGACTTCTGCAGTAACAGGTTGCGTTAAATTGACTCAGTATTGCCTTCTATGCAGAAACAAATGCTTAATAAGTGCATCAGTATCTAAGTTAGATATGTAAAATCAAATCTAGATAATTGGTTTGGTTTTGAAATTTGAGATTTCATCGGACTATGCAGCTTTAATGTAATTTGGTTCTCCGGTCCCGCTTGCTAGATAATATGTAGCCAGTAATCACTACTATTTTATAAAGAGTTGGCTAGCATTCATAAGGGAATTTTTGTTTGTTTGGGTCAACTTTTTTTTTTTTTTTACGTGCATTCGGGCTTTGTTGGTGAATATGGTTTAAAAAGATCTTATTTTAATCTCTGTCTTCTCTTTTTTTTTCTTTTCTCAAAATGAATTATACTTATTTTAGCTGGCAAGTATGTGGAACCCATGTGTATCATAGCAGTGTTTGGAGCTCATTTACCTTCATAATGGTACAATCGATCATTGGATAGTAATAACGCAAAGGAAATGCATATTTTATATCGAAGTTTAAAATATTACTTTTAGTTTTACAACTGCTCATTATAGATTAATGCAAACATATTCAACTCATGGAAATTAGAATCATAGAAAGCTCAACCTAATGTAGGCGCACTGAGAGAGGTCAATGTCGACCATTGGTAGGTTTGCTTGTATATTGGAGCGTTGCATCCTAGCAACAGCCAAGGTCATATCAGGACAGGCACCTACTTGTAGCAATACACACTCATGGCGACTTTATAGTGCTCCCCCATTGGGAGACCAGGCCGCCAGCAGCATGTCCTGATATCCCACTCAGTCACATTATCCTGATACTGAGCAAACCAGTCTTTGCACTATGTTAGTAAAGTCAAGCGCCAGGTCGGGTCGTGGCAGGTATCAATTTTGTAAGTCATTGGTTTGACTTGGCCGAGGTTCGAACCCACGACCTCCCACATGGAAAGCCAACCTGTGCTCTTATCGATTTACCTCATGACAACATCTCAGGTCATATCAGGAAGGATACCGACTTGTGACAGTGCACACTCATGGTGACTCTATAGTGCTGCCACACTGGGAGATCAGGCCACCAGCACCATGACCTGATATCCCACTCAGTCACATTATCCTGACACTGAGCCAATCAATTATTGCCCTATCCTACTAATGCCGAGCGCCTGCCTAGGAAGCGACAAGTATTGGTAGGTGGTTGTCTGTGAATTGCCGTTTACAGAGGCACAGGGCTGGGATCAATATGCCTTCGTGTGGAGACGCATGCGCAGACCTACTTTCATCTGTCCAGTTCTGGTTGAGGCGTTAAGCTGGGATTCCATTAATACGTATTCATACGTCATTCGTCATGCGTCATGCGTCAATGCCGTGCATTTATAAGGCTCTATATAACGGCATTCTTCTTCTTTTTTCTTCCTTTTTTCTTGGTATAAAACTCTTGTGGATTTTAGGATTTTAAACATGAATGAATGTAACATAATATGGCAGGAAGACCACTGCCTCGACGCTGAAAAAAATACCTTTATTCACTGAATAAAATGATAATTTACCAAAAAATATAAAATTGTTTCTGCAAGGGTGGATTAGAGAGGTGCATGCCGGAGCACATCCCCCACCCCCCAGAGAGAGGGGGGGGGGGTAGACCACAATAGAGCTTATTACACGCGATAAACGGTTTATTATTATTATTATCCATTCTTCGCATGCCTTTAACGGGAACTTTGCAGGTAAGTATAACTTGGATATACGGCGAACGCAGAGACGACATATGTTGGGTGTTTAAGGGGCTGTCACACTACGACGTATAGCCATAGAGTATGCTGACATATGTGATTTTCGACCAACATGTTGGCGTACGTCGTCATACGGTACGTATACATTGGGCGTATATCTGGTACATTCCGGGTATGTTGTTATACGTCGCCGTGTGTCGAGGCTCCGAAAAAATGTTGTGCATGCTCAAAATTTCCAACGTGTGTCGACGTGTGCCTTGTACATTGAACGTACGATGTGTGTATGTTCGGGATAGGTTGGCATACGTTGAGAGTATTTTAGGGATATGTTGGAATATGTTGCTGCACGTTAGCCATACGTTCAGCCTGTTGGGAACAGACAGTCCGCGTACTGCCAACGGATGCATAAGGTACACCAAACGTACTTCGAATGTAAACCTGCTGTATCTCCTGAGTACTTAATATATACGCCATACTTCTAGCAATGGAATAATGTACATAACGTTGGTCAGTGCACCGTGAGCATATGCGAACGTTTTCCAAACGTTTTGTGAGGCACATGAACATGCTTAATAGGTCAGAGATACGTTCTGCATACATTATGTACTTTGTGTGTATATTTTGTGTGTATGCCCATTTCTATCCCTCAGCGCGAAAAGTTTGGCATATGCCAACCTATTTTGATTTGAAATTTATTTCAACACGTTACGCACACGCCGGCGCCATATGTCGTAGTGTGACAGGGCCTTTATGTTTACAATGTAAATTACACCCTCGAATTCCCACGCATGCGCACGGGGTGGTTGGCAGAAGTAACCATAAAGCATTGCTACTCATCGACAAATATGTTATTCAGAGTAAGTTTCATTAAACTTCTAGTTGACAGATTTGACAGATTTGAGGACCCAGATAAAGAAGAATATTTGATCTATAGGCCAACATTGTGCAAAAGACAGCTTGTTAATCATTTTAAAAGTTTTCCCACAGCAAAGCAAAAAAATAACACATGCCACAACACAGTGGGTGCCATGCCGTTCCGGCTGGTAATTGCGATTTCGGCCGGAGCGAAAGTCAGAAAACACTGCGATTCGCACATACCTATATAGTTCAGAATCTAGGGGTTTTATATATTTATTCGCAATGTTTTGGAAGCATTGGGAAGTCACACAGATTGACAAAAACATAATGAGCTGAAATTCAGTGCATTTTTCCCAGTTTGAGCATTATAGCAATGATCAATTTAATTAGGGTATTACTTTATTGTTTTCTATGTAAAATGGCACCCATTTGCTTCCTTTTGCCAACTCGGGCCATTCTGGGTGCATGTCACGTGATACTGACGTCACTTGTGAACATGTCTATATGGGGCTGTAAGGGCGGAACATGGTGGCGCCCCCTCCCGGTGTGTAAGACTGGGGCCGCATTCACGGTGTGCCTTGGAGGCATCTCAGACAAATTCCTGACGTCACGCTAGTCTGAACGACTTTAGCTCGCCTCGCCTCGAAAATGGCAGCCCCCATGGGGAGCAACCATTTACGATGGAAAAGAAAAGCTCTGATTGGCTGAAACCCCTGAATATGGTGCCCATTTTCTAGGTGCTTTTTGTCTCCACTCGGAGATGACTCGGAAGCATACCCTCAACAGAAATAAACCAAAAGACGTCTCGGAGACTTCTCGGAGTCTTCTCAGAGACATACCCTGAACGCGGCCCCGGTTTTGTTATAGTTCAAGTTTGTTATAGTTCAGGTGACGCTGCGTTCCGAAGGTGAAGCAGTCTACAGCCGTGTTCACACACACAACTTTAGGCCGAACTAGATAAGGCGAACTAGATGAGGCGAACTAGTGTCATGTCCACACATGCAGTATTCTTGGGGCGGTTTAAGGCGGAAATCGATATCTGCGCATGAGTAGGTCCATACTAACCAGCGCCAGTTTCGGTTAGTTGACATTGGCACAAGAGAGTGTGGGTTCGACCTAGATCTGTTTCGACTGAATCGTATTGTTTTGGAACGGTCAAAACTTCTGCTGGGCAGTGAAACCCTAAAAATAAATGATGAAAAAAATATATGTGCACAGCTAGCAGTTTCATAGAGCAAATTTACCTGAAAGTCAACATACTCAGGTCTCGACTGTGACGTGCTTAAGCCGCTTCAAGTAAACCGATACCGTTCACATTAGGAAGTTGGGCCGACTTAGGCTAGTTCGGTTCATATAACCTACCTCGCAACGCGGTGTACATGAGGCGAACTAGTTGAGGCGAATCAGCCCTAATCCGCCTTAGGGTCACGTCCACACGGCAAATGTGAGCCGAACTAGACAAGGCGAACTAGTTGAGGCGACTTAATGCCCGTGTGTGAACACGGCTTACGTGCGGTGCACATGACAGTGCTGGAATGCATGCCTCCTCTGACACACGTGGACCATGGGATTCGAACCCACAGGTTCGAACAATGGTCGAGTCAAACCAATGTTTTTGCAACTCATCATCCAGCTCCTCTGCCCAGACGGAATGGCCGAGTGAGTTGAGCGTCCGTTTCCCGTTTTGGTAGCTCGCCGGATTCAAACCCTTGTTGAGTCAAATCAATGACTTACAAATGTATATTTGACACTTCCTAGACAGGCACTCTGCATTATTAGGATAAGGCAAGGACTGGTTGGCTCAGTGTCAGGATAATGTGACTGAGTGGTTCTGCTCTTGAGACCTGTTGTTGAGATCAAATAGATATTCACACCTATATATAGGGGAGCGGGACGTAGTTCAGGCGGCAGAGTGTCCACCTGTGAAGGTGTGGATCATCCTTTCGAAGGTGACTGAGTGGAATATCAGGTCATGGCGCTGGCGGCCTGGTATCCCAGTGGCGCAGCGCTATAAAGTCATCATGAGTGCGCACTGTTACAATTCGGTATCCATCCCGACATGACCTTAGATCTTGGCAGGTTGTAAAACTCCAACAACCATCTAACCCACTGGACAGGATGGCTGAAGCAATCAAAGCGCTGGCTGATTTTTCATGGGTTTGAACCTCGACTGAGTCAAACCAATGACTTACAAAATTCATACTTATCACCACCTAGCCTCAGCATTAATAGGATAGAGCCAAGAACTGGTTTGCTCAAATATTGGGTTAATGTGAACAATTAGGATAACTAGCTATGGTACCACTGCCAGTGGCCTAGTCTCCCAGGGGGGCTGTGCCATTAAGTCCTCATGAGACATAGGCAAAGTCAATAGCAATCATGATACGAACTGACGTGTTGCTAGGGTGTAAAACCACAACAAATAACCAAACTCTTGGCTAGGCTTTAATGGAAACTCAGCGTTAGTGTCTGGGTGAAAGACTGGTGACAAAATGAGACACAAATCGCCTCGAACCAATTCTAGAAAGTAAGACTGGTGGCAAAATTAGGCACAAATAGCCTCGAACCAATGCTACTAAGTAAGACTGGTGGCAAATTTAGGCACAAATAGCCTCGAACCAATTCTCCAAAATAAACATGACGGTACACTTACTGTCATTCATGCCACTTAGACCCAACACTTGATTCCAAAACATGATACGAACTGAGGTGTTGCTAGGGTGTAAAACAACAACAAATAACCAAACTATTGGCTAGGCTCTAATGGAAGTTCAGCTTTACTCCTGTCCACAAATAGGTGTGAGACACGCCAACCTGTAATTAGGCTGCCCGACTGGCACTAGTGGCAGATACACAAACACTAGTGTCTGGGCTGGGTTAGAGACTGGTTCCAAAATCAGACACAAATAGCCTCGAACCAATTCTACAAAATAAACAAGATGGTACACTTGTTGTGACTCATGTCACTTAGACACAACACTTGATTCCAAAACATTATGCTCTGCCATCCTTAAATTTCCTTATTTTTCTCTCTGTTTCATGGGGTACATCAGTTTGTAGAAACCACCCACTCGTCGTGGTCACCAGTTTGTAGAGTCTAATGCTCGGAGCTGTGGCTGTGTACGTAGGAAAACAATACAGACAAAGAGAAAGGAAGAGAGTAAAGTGTAAGAGAAGAGAGTCCAGCCCTCTGGTTTATTGCTTATATGGTTACATGGGTTCATTGTAGAGTATCACCCCACCTCCTTCCCCCAATTGGAATTGAGCATTCTTGGCCCTACCAATACGGATCCAGCATTGCTGGTCTCCATGGATACCAGTGGTCTTCGCACCACCAATAACTGTATGGCCCGGCCCCATGGCCACCACCAACCTTGACCTTTTGAGTGTGGGGAGCCCTACCCCAGTAGAAGGGCTAGGCCCTGAGTGCAATCACACCCAGACATACCAGCACCACCATGTCTATTTACATCCCACTCAGACGCCACCAACCCATATATATGTATATATAAATTATATATATATATGCGCCTGGTCACATACACCGATCAGTAATAGAACATTTCCATTCCCCCCTTGCTGAGTATTGGAATATTTTGCAACGTACTCCGCTCCTCCACTTCTTAAGCCCCAGTCACACATACCCGGACAAGGGGCCGGACGAGCCCCAGACCGCCATCCGGGGTGGTCCGGGGCGATCCGGGGTGATCCGTGGGTCGTCCGTGCCGACCCCCCCTGATCTGGCCTGATCCGTGGCTCGTCCGGCACCATCCGGGCTCAGTCCCGGATGTTTTAAAATGTTTAAAACATCCGGGGCGGTCTGGGGGATTTTGCGATCCGGGCTCAATCCGGCCTGATCCGGGGGTGGTCCGGGGGTGGTCCGGGGGTGATCCGGGTATTTCGGGGGTGGTCCGGGGTGGACCGGGTCTGTCCGGGGGTGGTGCGGGGTCATTTTGAGCCACGGTTTGACCCGGACCATCCCCGGACTATCCAGGACTACCCCCGGCTTAGCCACGGACCACTCTCGGACTGCCCCCGTAAGACCCAGATTGTCAGGGGGTGATCCGGGATAGTCCGGGGGTGGTCCGGGATAGTCCGGGGGTGGTCCGGGGGTGGTCCGGGGCAGTCTGGGGGTGGTCCGGCCCAGTCCGGGCTCATCCGGGGCCATTCCGGGGGCAGTCCGGGGGTGGTATGGGGCGGTCCGGGGCGGTCCGGGGCGTTCCAGGGCGGTCAGGCCTTTGGTCTGGGGCTCGTCCAGGAAAGTGTGACTGCGAGGCAAAAATCGACGAAAACCGTGATTTTATCCGTGGCGGTGCGGGACAGTCCGGGCCGTTGGTCCATGGGTGGTCTGGCTCAAAATCCGGGGCTCGTCCGGTGTGGCGTGCTCAGCCATGTCCCGTGCTCAGCCGTGTACCTATACTCAAACTCAAGGCATTGTCAATGGTCGTAAGTCACTAACCTTGTAAATTTAATATAATGTTTTTGGTAAAGATGTTTTCTATATGTGTACCAAACGATTTGTTTCTAGGTGGTGTGGTTTTAGAGATATTTCACTTTTCCTGGATTTTCTGTATGAAGATTGCTCACCACCATTGACAATGCCTTGGGTTTGACGGTACGCGCAGTGCAAAACATTAGTTTTAATCAAAATTAATAGAAATCAAAAACCTTAACCTTATAAATTTAATATAATCTTTTCGGTGAAGATGTTTTCTATATGTGTACCAAGCGATTTTTTAATAGGTGGTGTGGTTTTAGAGATATTTCACTTGTTCTGTATTTTCTGTATGAAAATTACTCACGACCATTGACAATGCCTTGAGTTTGAGTATAGGTACACGGCTGAGCACGGAACACGGCTGAGCACGCCACACCGGCTATGTGTGACTGGGGCTTTACCACCTCATCCCAAAGATGCAACGAGGAAAGAAGTTTACATATCTATGTTGTTTCCACCTTACCTTGTTGAATCCATCAACCAATAATTAATAATTACTTAATATCTAACAATTTTAATGGATGAGGTCTTCTGACTTCGAATCATACAAAATATAAATTGTTATAATCACCTTTTTCTGCCACTTATGAAGAACGTAGCCCATTTCTGACATTCGATATGGTGTTAAAAGATGTGTGTGAACAATTTGTGACCATTTTTAGTCCAATCCGACCTTTTTCCAACTCTGTGACACTTCTGACGTCCTTGTGACACTCTAGAGGTCAGTGTTCAGTCTGACAGCATCGACCATACATTGGTTCAAATCAGCTTTGGCGTTACTACCATTTAGTCCCTAATCAATACGCTTGGCCCACCCATTTCGTCTTTCCGGCTGTCAAACTCGGAGAAACCCAACGACGTCGATGGTAGACACGTGGTTATTCGACAGGTCTCCATAGATTTAACATTGTGGATCTCAGCTCTATGGAAAAACAAAGCTTAAGCAGTTTGAATCGAGGAGCTAGTTTCATGGACTATTTTCTTGTAGAACCGACCAAATACTCTGATTTCACCAAAAATAAGTCGTTTTGAGTGGAAATAAAGGCAGAAATAGCTTCAAAATGTCATTTTGCACCTTATGTGCACATATCGTATATCACATATGCTTTGCATACGCTAGGCATATGCTATGAATACGCTCAAATACGTTACATGCACGCCAGGCGTACGCTACATACACTATAGATACGCCGAAGGAGCGGTTTTAGCATATGTGTAATGCAAAACGGGGTAATATAGCATATGCAAAACCTATGACGGCGTACGCTTAGCGTATGCATAGCGTATGAGGAGGGTATGAGGAGCGTATGAGACTTACGTCGCCATACACAAACATTTTTTAGCACGCCCAAACAATTTTAGGACGGACGCGCGTATGACGGCATATGAGGGATACGCCGGGCGTATACGACGTATGCGCAGCGTATGCGTATGTGACGCAAGCTGATACGCCGGGATATGCTTCTGCCATACGCCGTAATGTGACAGGCGCATAAGATATAGAGCGAGCATTGATTGGCTCAGTGTCAGGATAATATGACTGAGCGGAATATCAAGCTGTGGTGCAAGTGGCATGGTAGGCCCTATTCCAAAGGGGCAGCATGATGAAAATCGTCAGAAGTGTTAAACTGTTATAAGTGGGTACCGATATAAGACTTGGGTATCTTACATCAATTATGTTGCCATATTACCCACAATCACCCATTCTTATCGACGAGGTACCTCACTGGGCATGCACAAGAACAAAGGAAAAAAAGGGTAATGTAAGTCAATTTTTGTCCTGGCAACGGCCTTACAAAATTGGTACTTGTTGCTTCCTAGCCTGGCGCTTGGCATTAATAGGGCATGGCAAGGACTGGTTAGCTGACTGTCATGATAATGTGACTGAGTGGGATATAGGGCCATGGTGCCGGCGGTCTGATATCCCAGTGGGGCAGCACTATAAAGTCACCATGAGTAAGCACTGTCACATGTTGGTACCCATCCTGATATGACCTCAGATGTTGGCAGGATGCAAAACTCAAACAAACAAAACAAACAAACTACGACTACGGAGACCAGACGCGATGGCCGAATGAGTTGAGCGTCCGTCTCCCGTTTTGGTAGATGGTGGGATTCGAACGCACGGGTTCAAACCATGGTCGAGTCAAACCAATGACTTAAAAAGTGATACCTGTTGCTTCCTAGCCAGGTGCTCATCATTATTAGAAAATGGAAAGGACTGGTTGGCTCAGTGTCAGGATAATGTCACTGAGTGGGATATCAGGTCATGGTGCTGGAAGCCTGGTCTCCCAGTAGGGCAGCACTATAAAGTCCCCATGAGTGCGCACTGTCACAAGTCGGTACCTGTCCTGATATGACCCTAGATGTTGCTAGGATGTAAAACAACAAACAAACAATGATTCTGGGACACTCTAATGGAATGCTGTCATGGCATTAGATGCTATTTACTATGAGCTTAGGGCTACTTACTTACTCTGTGTCTGTGTGTGTGTCTGTGTCTGTGTGTGTGTGTCTGTGTCTCTGTGTGTGCCTCACTCTCACTCTCAGTCTCACTCTGACTCTGACTCTCACTCTCAGTCTGACTCTCACTCTCACTCTCAGTCTGACTCTCACTCTCATTCTCAGTCTGACTCTCACTCTCACTCTCAGTCTGACTCTGACTCTCAGTATGACTCTCACTCTCACTCTGACTCTCAGTCTCACTCTCACTCTCACTCTCAGTCTGACTTTCACTCTCAGTCTGACTCTCACTCTCACTCTCAGTCTGACTCTCACTCTCACTCTCAGTCTGACTCTCACTCTCACTCTCAGTCTGACTCTCACTCTCACTCTCAGTCTGACTCTCACTCTCAGTCTGACTCTCACTCTCAGTCTGACTCTCACTCTCACTCTCAGTCTGACTCTCACTCTCACTCTCAGTCTGACTCTCACTCTCACTCTGACTCTCACTCTCAGTCTGACTCTCACTCTCAGTCTGACTCTGACTCTCACTATTAGTCTGACTCTGACTCTCACTCTCAGTCTGACTCTCACTCTCACTCTCAGTCTGACTCTCACTCTCACTCTCAGAGACACAGAGACAAACAGAAACACAGAGACACACACAGTGACACACACAGACACAAAGAAACACAGAGACACACAGAGACACACAGAGACACAGACACACACATAGAGACACACAGAGACAGAGTCACACACACAGATACACACACAGAGACACACACAGAAACAGAGACACACACACAGAGACACACACAGACACAGAGACACAGACACACACATAGAGACACACACACAGACACAGAGTCACACACACACAGACACACACAGAGACACAGACACACACACCACGACACACACAGAGACACAGAGTCATACAGACACAGACACACAGACACTGTCGTCCCGCTGTCGTCCCGTCTGTTTTCCCGATGTCGTCCGGATGTCGTCCGATTGTCGTCCAACTTAGCCCGAATTTGCATAGGTCATCGGGATTTCACAAAATCCCAGTCGCCGGGCTGTCATCACCCCCTTGTCGTCGTAGTGTGACTGCTACATTACTGACAGCATTCCAGTAATGGAATAGGAAAAGGGACAACAGCTTCTGCCATTCAAACAGCCATTCAAAACTCTCAGCTCATCCCGTCAGATATTTCCGCGTCCCTGTGTCTCAACTCAATTCATATGGTGATTGTGCCTTCTGTGTGGCAGGTCCCACTTTATGGAATAGGTTGCCAGAGGAGGTAAGAAAGTATTGCTTGAAAACTTTGTATATGTTCTCAAGACTCAAACTTTTTAAACCAAGTTGTATAATGTTGTTGTGGGGTTGGGGGTTGGGGTGATGAAAATGGGAAATATTGCGCCTAGAGCATGAATTGAACCCACATCTGGAGCAGGAATTGAACCCGTGAGTGAGTGGGATATCAGATCATGGTGATGGCAGCCTGGTCTCCCAGTGGGGCAGCACTATAAAGTAGCCATGGATGGGATGCTATCAAACGCATTAGTTCTGACGCCCTATACCGAACACAAATTCTTTCCACTGCCGTCAGAGGGCGGGTTGGTAGTGGAAATCGTCTGCACTATATTTTTTGTTGCAGGGAATTTGAAAGTCACTCTACTTCGTTGGTCGTAATGCGTAGCATTACGTTTGATGCGAGGGAAGGGAGAGACCCTCCCCCGCCGCTGTGGCGCTGCCTACTCACCTCGGCCGAGCCCCGGCTCGCCGCCCCCCTGCTCTCTGCCATTTCCTTTGTCTGGCGCTCACGCCTCACCCGACGCCCGCTGCTCGCCACATCTCACCCTCCCCCGGGCCGTCAGCATTCGCACCTCCCCGCCTGTCGCCCCTCCCTTTCTCCCTTATAAGGCTGCCCGCCGCTATCCTCTGGCATTCACCTTCCTGCCGTCTTCCGCTGTTCTTCACTTTTCTGAGACTGGAGTCCCTCGCCATGCCTCCCCAGTCATCCTCCGCCCAGCCCCGCTCCGCCGACCCTGCAATGCCCCTCGCCCAGCCCCGCGCCCACACCGACACACGCGTGGCCTACATTAAAGAGACCCACGGCACACTGTGCTACGCGTGGAACCGGGACCCCAACTCCTGCACCCACGCAGGCCCGGGGGAGGTCCACGGCCAGGGGGCCTCCAAGCTGCTCCACGCATGCGCATACTGCGCCAATGTGCGGAAGATCCTCACTAGGCATAGCGAGGACGCCTGCCTAGCAAAGCGCGCCCGGGCAGGGGCTCCCGCCTCGCCGGATTTTTAGGGAGCCGGCACCTCCAGCCCGGCACGGAGGCCCCAGACCGGCCAACCAACCACACAAAAGCCGCCCACCACACTGCCACCAGCCCTCCGGACATAACCACCCGCCCGACCGAGGCGCGGCCTGCCCGCCGCCCCGGCGCCGCCGTACCCTCCGGCAACCACTACCGCCTCGGGCCCCAGCGCCCCTCCGGCAAGGCTACCACCGCCACCCGGCCCCAGTGCCCCCACTACCGCCTCGGGCCCCAGCGCCCCTCCGGCAAGGCTACCACCGCCACCCGGCCCCAGTGCCCCCACCACCGCCTCGGGCCCCAGCGCCCCTCCGGCAAGGCTACCACCGCCACCCGGCCCCAGTGCCCCCTCAGTAACGCCCCTACCGCCGCCCGGCGCCAGCCGCCCACCATCATCGAACCAGACGTCCACCTCGACCCAGGCGACACCGCCCTCCCCGGAGCAACACACCCGGAGTACGGGAGGTACCACCACCTCCTGCCCCAAGAACACCCCCTCACGTCGCCGGCCTACCCCGAGGAGGAGACCCGGCACAACCCCGCGTCCACGGCCGACGCCGTCAGGGAAATCCTCTGCCCCCCTAACCCGCCCCACGACCCCCCCCCCACCGCCCGCGATTTCGCCGCCCCCCTAGCCCGCCCCCGCCGCACCTCCTCCCCCGATCCCCGCCCTGACCGCTACCTGGGCACTACCGACCTCAGCAAGGCCCTCATCGCCGCCAACCGCCAGTCGCCCATCACGGACCACAGCCCAGCCCAGTTTCACGAGGAACCCTCAGACCACTGACCAGCCCAGCCTCAAGAGGAACCCTCAGACCACAGCCCAGCCCAGCCTCACAGAGACCCCGTCATCAACCCGCCCGACCCGACCCCGCCCCACCCAGCCCTGAGGACTTCGCCGGCCGACCTCCTCACCCGATCCCTCCAAGGAGCGGGCCTCCCCTATTTTTGGCCGCCCGCCCCTTGTCAACCTACCCCGCACCTCACACCTCAGACCACACAGCCCAGCCTCACGAGGGACCCTCTCCAGACAGTCCTGCCGCCGACCTCACGGCACTGCCCTCACGACCCTCCTCTCACCCAGGGCTCCGGCCCTCACCTCGGGCGCCCCGTGCCCCCGCCTCGGGCGCGCCTCGAGCCCTCTCCTATTATTTGGTGGAGGGCTCCTCGGCACCCCCTCACGCCACTGACACTGACTGAACCGGACTCCTTGCTGAGCTTACCTTTCTGCATTTACTGATTTCCACCTTTATTTTATACTTGTATTACCATTGTGCAATACCTCAATTGTCTGAACCTAAAGTGTCTGAGCTTACCTCTCTGCATTACTGATTTATGTTTATACTTGTATTACCATTGTGCAATACCTCAATGGTCTGAACCTAAAGTGTCTGAGCTTACCTCTCTGCATTACTGATTTTTACCTTTATGGTTATACTTATTACCATTGTGCAATACCTCAACTGTCTGAACCTAAACTGTCTTCCCATTGTATGTACCTACATGTTCCGCTGAGGCGTGAATAAAACGCGCCTTCTTCCACCCCCGCTTTCTTTTCTTCCTTCTCGCGCATCGGTCGTAATGCGTAGCATTACGTTTGATGCGAGGGAAGGGAGAGACCCTCCCCCGCCGCTGTGGCGCTGCCTACTCACCTCGGCCGAGCCCCGGCTCGCCGCCCCCCCTGCTCTCTGCCATTTCCTTTGTCTGGCGCTCACGCCTCACCCGACGCCCGCTGCTCGCCACATCTCACCCTCCCCCGGGCCGTCAGCATTCGCACCTCCCCGCCTGTCGCCCCTCCCTTTCTCCCTTATAAGGCTGCCCGCCGCTATCCTCTGGCATTCACCTTCCTGCCGTCTTCCGCTGTTCTTCACTTTTCTTCCGCCCACCCACCCAACTCTTTCTCAACTACTCACTCCCGAGGGTGGAGGGCTCCTCGGCACCCCCTCACGCCACTGACACTGACTGAACCGGACTCCTTGCTGAGCTTACCTTTCTGCATTTACTGATTTCCACCTTTATTTTATACTTGTATTACCATTGTGCAATACCTCAATTGTCTGAACCTAAAGTGTCTGAGCTTACCTCTCTGCATTACTGATTTATGTTTATACTTGTATTACCATTGTGCAATACCTCAATGGTCTGAACCTAAAGTGTCTGAGCTTACCTCTCTGCATTACTGATTTTTACCTTTATGGTTATACTTATTACCATTGTGCAATACCTCAACTGTCTGAACCTAAACTGTCTTCCCATTGTATGTACCTACATGTTCCGCTGAGGCGTGAATAAAACGCGCCTTCTTCCACCCCCGCTTTCTTTTCTTCCTTCTCGCGCATCAAAGAAATTATGAGTTTGTCTTACAAAGTTTTGTTCTCGTGTAATGTGCATGATATATAATACATACCATATCCTTTCACGTGAGCTGTTGCTAGGTACAATGTACATATACATGTGTATGCCTACGCGTGTCCTCAATGGCAACTAACATTAGTTTTGTGCTTCATTGTGTATGACACCGGGCGTGGTGGCCGAATCGGTAGAGCGCAGGCTTCGCGTGTGGGAGATCGGGAGGTCGGTTCCCACTCCAGTCAAAGCAATGACTTATAAAATTGATACTTGTCGCTTCCTAGCCAGGCGCTTGGCATTAATAGGATAGGGCAAGGACTAGTTAGCTCAGTGTCAGGATAATGTGACTGAGTGGGATATTGGGTCATGGTGCTGGTGGCCTGACTTCCCAGTGGGGCAGCACTATAAAGTCACCATGAGTGCACACTGTCACAAGTCGGTACCCATCCTGATATGACTTTAGATGTTGTCAGGACGTAACACTCTAGCAACCAACCATTGTGTATGACAAACCCAGAGTAAGCATTACAAATGAATGTTGACCTGACTGCCATTGTGTAATGATGATATATAAATTATGCGTGAACTTGACTG
Source organism: Branchipolynoe longqiensis (assembly GCA_030323885.1). Taxonomy (NCBI): domain Eukaryota; kingdom Metazoa; phylum Annelida; class Polychaeta; order Phyllodocida; family Polynoidae; genus Branchipolynoe; species Branchipolynoe longqiensis. Next base: position 29,657,440 of record CM059190.1, on the reverse strand, counting down.
TAGGCGCTGTTTAATTTTTCAAATATCGTTGATAGACACAGCTTGAGCCTCTTAATGCCGGGCGTTGACCCAACTGAGTAGGTGATATCGGACCGAACGCGGTGGCCGAATGGGTAGAGCGAAGGTTTCCCATGCGGAAGGTCGGGAGTTCGATTCCCAGTCGAGTCAAATCAATGACTTTCAAAATTGATACTTGTAGCTATAGCCTGGTGCTCAGTAGTAACGAGGTAGGGAAAGGACTGGTTACCTCACTGTCAGGATAAAATGCGACTGTGTGGGATATTGGGTCATGGTGCTGGCAGCCTGGTGTCCCAGTGGGGCAGTGCTATAAAGTCATGAGTGCCCACTATCAAAAGACAGTACCCATCCTGATATGACCTTAGATGTTGCTAGGACGTGAGGACGTGAAACAACAACAAACAAATCTCAATTACTAGCGCCCTCATCGCTCCAGTTTTCAGCACCGAAAAGATGGCTGCTTGAGGATGTTTTCTTCTTTTTTTGTCTATAGACGTAGATAGTGTTTCCATGAGAAGAACTCGGATTTTATTTATTTATTTACCTCTGGCCCCACCCCCGAAAAACCACCGAAGAAAATCAGCGGCTATATACTGATATTCCAAGTATACTGTAGGCTACTACCTGTCTTCAGCGTTCCCTGTGATCCGGACAGAGGAAGACCGAGACGAGCGTGGGAGGAAAGGAAGGGTTTATTTCTGATACACGGTGGTACAATGAAAAGTTCAACAATCTGAGTCGAGCAATGTTTTAGTCAACCTGGTCAATATTTGAGGAAGGTGTAAGGGGGGCCTGGGAGCCTGAGGAGGTAGGCCCGGGAGCCGACCCCCACGTAGTGGCAATAAAAAAGAGGGTGGGTGGGCACGGAAGAACAAGCTTGGAGTCTTGCTGGAGCCCAAATGCAGGTCAGAGAGGGGACCGGGAGGGGGGGGGGGGGAGGGGAGGGGGGGGGGAGGGGGGGAGGGGGGAGGGGGGAGAGGGAGGAGGGGGGAGGGGGGAGGGGGAGAGGGGGGAGGGGGGAGGGGGGGGAGGGGGGAGAGGGGGGAGGGGGGGAGGGGGAGGGGGGGAGGGGGAGGGGGGAGGGGGGAGGGCCCGCGCGGGAAGGGAGGGGGGCGTCCCGGGCTTCCCCCGCCGGATCAACCACAATTCGGAAATGATGGGCCAATCCGGACAGAGGAAGACCGAGACGAGGGTGGGAGGAAAGGAAGGGTTTATTTCTGATACACGGTGGTACAATGAAAAGTTCAACAATCTGAGTCGAGCAATGTTTTAGTCAACCTGGTCAATATTTGAGGACGGTGTAAGGGGGGCCTGGGAGCCTGAGGAGGTAGGCCCGGGAGCCGACCCAAAACAGAGGGCTAAGGCTCTCGGGGCGACCGCCGTCACCTGCCTGGGGACGTAGGCGTGGATGGCGTCAGACTCCCAGGTCCCCTGGGCCATTATGGCCGAAAGGTCCACGCCCCTGGACGCGCAGGCCTGGGCCGCACCCCGGCGCAGGCCGTGCAGGGTGTATCTTGTGGCGTCAGGGATCCCGGCCGCCTCGAATGCGGCACGGAGCAGGGGCGTGATGTCGTGGGGTGTGAGGGCAGTGTTCTTGCGGGCTAGGAAGGCCGGCGCGTCTCCGGCAGCCGGGACGAGGGTGACCGGCCGGTCCCAGGCCCGGACCGGACACAGGGGTGATCCGGGGATGGCGGGCACGAAGAGGGAGACCGCCTGAGCGGCGGAGCGTATGGTCTTTGATGATGACACCATGACCCTGAGGCCTCCCAGGGCGTGCCGGACGTCGTCGCGGCGGAGGGTGTGTCGACCGCCCCAGGGGGCATGGGAGGGCGAGAGGAGGTTAGACTGCCTCAGGAAGGTGAAGTAGGCGAGGACGACTGCGGCCCAGGGGGCGACCCCGAAGTGGCCGAGGGACCTCATGTGAGTGTAGATGATGGGCATCATGGCCGGGGTGATGGCGAGTGCCCTCTTGACCGGAGCGGCGAAGAGCCTTCCCCCCCCCCCCCGGCGGACGCGTGCCACGAAGGGGGCGTCGAAGGGGGCGGGGTCGCCACCCGCCTCTCGGAGCCAGGCGCGTGCGCCCGAGACCACATTGGCCACCGAGGCGGAGGAGGGCAGCTCGCGGTGAAGGTGGGCGATGAACTGGCCCACGTCATATGGGAGGGGGCGGAGATGGTCGACGCCCCGCTCCAGCATGAACTCGAGGTACCGCCTCGCATGCCGGGTTCGATTCCGCCATGTTCCCGGGGCGAGGGATGCCGCGTGTAGGGTCATGAGGTGGTCGTGGTCCCGCGGGTCGTAATCTGGGGGAAGACAGAGTTATAGGTGGTTAGATAGCAGCTCCGGGGAGTGCGAAACTCTTATTCGACCCAGACCCAGATCCCGACAGTAAGCCCGTACAATTTGGAGGGCGGCCCGGGAGGAGTGGGCCCGGCTGAGTGCATCCGCCAGGACCAACTCGACGCCCGGCTTGTGGCGGACGACGATCGTGTATGAGCCCTGTGCGGCGACCAGCCAGAGCTCTCGGGCCCACGCGCTGAGAGTCGGGTCGGAGGCGCGGCCGGACTCGAGGGCGAGGGCCGAGGCCGCATTGGCCGTGTTGACCATGAGCTCGTAGCCGCCCGGGGCGGGAGGGCCGAGGGTCTTGACTGCCATGACGAGGTTGACGGCCTCGAGCTCGTGGATCGTGGGGAAGGCGGTCATCAGAGTGTCGGTGTAGGCCTCGGAATAACAGTAGTCTCGGCAAGAGTCACATTCGATGACCCAGCGGGGGCCGGCGGGGGGCGGCAGGAGCCAGACGCCGTTCCCCTTCCTTGCGTAGTCGCGAAACCACTGTACGTCGCGGCGTAGGTCGGGGTCGACGTCGGCCTGTCCGGCGAGGGGGGAGGCGCGTAGGCTGGCGAGGATCCTGCCCATGAACTTCCGTGCGGACGGGATGCAAGTGCTGACGTGGGCCAGTCGTCCGACGAGCTGCTGGAGGGCCCTCCGCGTCAGGGTGGGGCGGGCCATCCAGCGCTCGCAGTCGGCCAGCACCTCGCCGAGCTTGTCGTCGGGGATGCGGAGCACCATGGCCTCTGTGTCGAGGTGTATGCCCAGCCAGACCAGCCGGACGGCGGGTGGGCAACACTTGTCGGCGGCGAGGGCTAGGCCGAGTCGGGCACAGATGTCTCGGAGTGCGTCAAAGGCCCGCATCGCGTCGAGGTAGGCCGTGACATGGTGGGCGTAGGCCGGGTCCTCGCGGTGGTTGTGGAAGGTCGGCGTGGGCGGCCCCGGCGCGGTGTAGTTGGCCGGGAAGCCGAATTCCAAGTGATCCACCAAGGTGGTGTCCGGGTGTCAGCGGAGCATTTCGCGCCACGCCTCGATGTTTAGCTCGGAGTCGACCGGGACTCAGGTGGCCAAGAAGTTAGGAAGGGCCGAGGCCCGGGCGGCGGCGTGAAGAACAAGCTTGGAATGTTGCTGGAGCCCGAATGCAGGTCAGAGGGGTGACCGAGGGGGGGGGGGGGGTGAGCGCGGGGGGGGGGGGGTGCGAGTCCGGGAGCGCGAGGGGGGGGGGGGGGGGGGGGAGCACCGGGGCGGGGGGGGTGCTAGGAGCCCCGTCGCGGGGGAAGGGTGAAGAGGGGGTTTGATGTCCCGCGTGCTTCCCGCTCCCCGCCGGATCAACCACAATTCGGAAATGATGGGCCGATTGGCAAATCTTGTCACGTGCAGACAGATTTTCAATGTAAAAAACCTTCTTTGTTATTAATTTGTATTGTTGTTGGTTACATCAGTTGAAGTTGCATAGTTTGATGGTTTTATGCATCTGCCATTTCCTGAGATAAATACATTAGATTAATCGTTATGATCTACTTTACTTTAGTTTGAAGTAACATGTATTTTAAATGGCTGACTTTGGAGATATTTGGAATACAGACATGCTAGGAAGCGGCAAGTATAAATATTTAGGTCATTGGTTTGACGCAAACGGGGTTCCAACACGTAGTTCGAATCCCGCCACCTACCAAAGCGGGAGACGGACGCTCAACTCATTCGGGCATCCCGTCTGGTCCGTTTTGGTAGGTCATGGGATTCGAACCACCGATTTCGAATCCTGCTCGAACAATCCAATGACTTTAAAAGCTGGGTAGAACTCCCAGTTATGAATCTTATTACTTGACAAGATTGTCCCAAAAGTGAACAAACCGAAAAATCTACTTTGCACCTTGCTTTTCCTGCATAATTCACGTTTTCCTTTATCTAAAAGGTTATCTGAGAAATGACCCAGTTTCAACGTGGCTCACAGCAAGCGGCTGATTTATTTTTACTTCTTGAAGATTTATACTGCCTATCATGGATAAGTCTGAATAGTCTTGTTTTCACCATTAGACAGTTGGTCGATAGAAAGCCCCAGCCTACACTTTTACCGACCCAAGGGATTTTTAACCTCCCATAGACATGGTGTGAGGGCAACTGGCCTTTGATGACGCTGTAAGTTATACACAGTGGTGGAAATCCAAATTGGGAGACTGAGTGATGCTGATTTGCTAATTCAGTCATGAATTGGTAGGATATATAGACATAGACCTATATCAGAATGATGTCTACGGCATTTAGTATATTCTCAGCTCTGTTTTGTTGTTGTTTTACATCCTAGCATCATCTAATGTCATATCAGGACGGGTTATTCTCAGGTAGTCCCCCGATCCAATTGCATCAGCTCCCACATTAACGTCATGGATAGGTTCCTGAAAACCACAACTTTAACTGAAAAAATGTTGAGAAAAAACTATTAAATATAAATATTTGAATGTTAAAAAAAAAAGCTGATCCAATCAAAAGCCCCCCACCCCCACCCATGACCCCCCCAAGGAGGTTATAATAAACCGATGTTGAATGAAATAGCATTAATGCGGGAGTTGATTTGTTTGTTGTTGTTTTACGTCCTAGTAACATCTAAGGTCATATTAGGACAGGTACCGACTTGTGACAGTGCGCACTCATGGCGACTTTTTAGTGCTGCCCCACTGGAAGACCAGGCCACCAGCACCATGACCTGATATCCCACTCAGTCACATTATCCTGACACTGAGCCAACCAGTCCTTGCCCTATCCTAATAATGCCGAGCGCCAGGCTAGGAAGCGACAAGTGTCAATCTTTAAGTCAGTGGTTTGACTCAACCAGGGTTCGAACCCACAACCCCACGATCTACCAACACGGGAGACGGATGCTCTAACTCATTCGGCCGGTCTGGTCATGGGGGAGTTGGTGTAGGCCTACTGACCATTCTCAATGCTATTAAATGTCGGTGCTCAGACGAAAACTGCTGTTTCCAAAATGATGTCATGCTTCAAATGCTTAAAGTTGCATAGTTCGATGGTATAAATATATTTCCAAAACTAAAACACTTACCTACTTTTCATCCTACATATCTAACTTAGATACTTGTGTCCACACTAATAAATTGGTGCTGTATTTATTGAATAAATCCGATTTGACAAGAATGTATGTCGGGAGTTTCGGCTTTGGCAAGCTTGCCGAAATTATTTTGAATGCATTTACTTCAAATATCTTCAAAATGAGTTTGCAGTCATCAAATCCACTTCAGGGTAATGGTAAGTAGATCAAAACGATCAATTTAATATATTTATCTAAAAAAGTTTGGGAAAACTCACAAGCCATCGGACCATGCAACTTTAATACCCCAGTTAGTGAGTTACACTAGGCTTGCAACGACCTGTGACCGCTTATGACCATTCTGGTCACAAGGTTTTTGGTGCAACATCTGCAACTAACCTGCGACCAAAATAAAGAAAATTGATGGGCGATCAGTGAAGACCAAATAGAGAGACTGTTTTACAACCACTTATGAGACCAGATGTGACCACTCTTTGGTCGCAAATGATTGCAAGTCTAGTGTGACTGGGGTGTTAGCGAATCACTCATGCAACGTGGAACATGCAGAGTGGAGTCTGGGAACACGGCTACAGCCCTGGCTACTTAGAAATGAAACACTCCGCAGTGACTACTTTTAGTTTTACTTGCACCACCTCGTCCACGCCCCTTCTATTGCCTCTCTGCTGCCGGTCTCCTCTTTGATTATGTCTGAAAAGAATTCCAGGAGGGGGAGCCGACCAGCATTTCACCTTCTACCTCTTACTATGTCCGTGTCTCCAGCTCGCTGACTGGTCACCACAGGGCAAGGAGGCATGGCCCTTTGACTCTACTCTTCCCACTTCTGTTTCCTCTCTACTACCCTTTCTTTTTTTTCGCCCAGGCTTACACCCCCCCCCCCCTGCCCTAATCAAGGGAGTTGTTTGCTTGGGTGGGGCCCTTTTCCTTTTTCACTGTCTCGCTTTCCACCTTCTTGCTGCAGATCCTACCTTGCCCCCCGCCATCTCCTTCCTATCCCCCCTTCTTGCAAACCTACCGGTGACTGGACACGAGTGTTCTGATAAAATCGGACTGGAGAGAGCCGGTACCACTTCATCGACTTGTCGTTATCATTGTAAAGAACTCCCTAATTCTACAACTGTCCCCCCCCCCCCCCCCCCCAGAAGATTACTCTTCAACCAAAACACGGACCTATTTATTGGTGCCGTTTTCTAATGCTGCAGTTCTGCAGCCTGTAACCGATAGGTTACAAACCACCCACCAAGTCAAGTGCTTTTACATATCCCACAATGCACCGCGCTGCCGGAATTACGAACTCGTCTAGATAGGCCTACTCACCACGCAGTCGGCCTGTGTGACATTGAAGCTGTAGTTCAGCATGTTGTTTCGCCGGAAGTAACTTAGGCCTAGGCCTACATGTGGAATTCGCAGACGACAATGTCCTGGCATTGCATAACTAAGACGCTGGGCCTATTTCTGTGTAGAAATACATGCACGCGCGGCACGTGGGGTTTGGGCATCAAAGCGAGGCGCAGTTGTTATTGTTAAGCTATAATTCCATTAACCGTGGATGAAAGTGGTCTCCGGGAAAAAGCGGAAATGTGATACGGCAGGTATCATCTCGGTATGTGTGATCGTGTCATGTCGATGTCTGGCAGCGGGGCTGTGAGCATGTCATGTGAAGTTGAAGGTGAGAGGGCATCCAGGGGCAGGTTTGGCGTTATGTGTCCTGTGTTTGTGTTTGGTCACCATTGGCGTAGGTGGCCAGGGTGGGTGGGGTGGTGTGGTGTGTGTGTGGGGAGGGTGGGAATACTGAGGTATCGCGGAAAAATACCGGAAGTCAGGTCTCAACTAGCCTTGATGTGATTGTATCATCGCCCTTATCTAACAGTTTCTTGCATAGGTTTTATGTTCAAACTACATCTAAGGTCATATAAGAACGGGATTCGAACCACCCAACTGTTGTGATATACATCCCATCTTTTGGAATTTTGTTTAACGTTAATTGGTGAATATAAGAAATCCGTGAAACCGCGGAGGTCTTTCATCTCTGTAACTCTGATTCAGAGGCGAATTACAAGACTGTAAAAGCCGGCGAAAATGTGTCTTACTGTTGATAAAATGACTGTTTCCTGATCTAGATTTAATTATTACCCAGGAACCTCTCAACTTTATGTCATTTGCTGCCATGTTTGTTTGTTTGTTTGTTGTTGTTTTACATCCTAGCAACATCTAAGGTCATATCAGGAAGGGTACCGACTTGTGACAGTGTGCACTAATGGCGACTTTATGGTGCTGTCCCACTGGGAAACCAGGCTGCCGGCACCATGACCTGGTATCCCACTCAGTCACATTATCCTGACACTGAGCACACCAGTCCTTGCCCTGTCCTAATAATGCCGAGCGCCTGGCTAGGAAGCGACAAGTATAAATTTTTAAGTCATTGGTTTGACTCGACCAGGGTTCGAACCCACGACCCCACGATCTACCAGCATGGGAGACGGATGCTCAAACTCATTTGGCCACCCCGTCTGGTTGCTGCCATGTTGACATGTGGGTTCTGTCAATTCAAACTTTAAAGTTCATTGATCTACTGGACTAATCTACTAATCAGTTCAAAAGACCAGGATAAATATATCCAGGTATGTGGAGAATACATTTTGCTTTTTTTAACTTAGAATTTATGTTCTCATTTCATTTCCCCACATTTTCGCCAGCTTTTATAGCCGGTTGTTCTCCGCCCCTACTCAGGCTAAGTACTGCAGGGCGGGGTGATTCTTTTATATAGCCTAGGCCTATGTTTGTGAGATTCCATGCACAAGCCTACGCCCAAATTAGCAGTGCATTTTAATGACAAAATAACTTGTTACAAGTCGGCACTCATCCTGCTATGACTTCAGATGTTGATGGGGTGTAAAATTCCATTTCTTCACTCACTCTAGTCATTGGACAGTTTCATTCTGGCAATTCTTGCTTTGGAAAACCCAATGTCCAATTCAGGGATACCCCTTCCAAATTGGGGGCCGAAAGCGCATTGATCGCCCCAAAACGCAGTTTGGTTTTATGCACACGCAGACCCTCTGTGACATTGTTTGTTTGTTTTACGCCCTAGCAACATCCAAGGTCATATCAGGATTGGTACCTACTTGTGACAGTGCATGCTCATGGTGATTTGAACCCAGTGGGAGACCAGGCCACCGGCACCATGACTCGGTATCCCAGAGTCACATCATCCATGCTAACCAGTCCTTGTCCTATCCCATTAATGCCAAGCGCCAGGCTAGGTAGCGACAAGTATCAATGTTATAAGTCACTGGTTTGAATCGGATGGGATTCGAACTCCCATCCTACCGATTTGTCCTGTCCACCCTGTGACTACGCACACCATTACACACCAATAGAATCACCCTCATACTCACCATTAGGCCAAATAATCTTGTTTTAAATTGGTGATCGTCCCCACCCATGCCTGAAATGTCGCCCGCCCTTGATTTTTTTTTGTAACTGTTAAATGGAGAAGGCGGATGGACTGAGAAATGGAAAGGAGAATGGTGTGGATGGAGTGAGAAATAGAAAGGGGAGTGAAGAGGGGGGAATGGACAGGGCAGTGGAGGAAAGGAATGGAGAGGGATTTGAGGGGTGATAGGGAGGGAACTGGGAAGGGGATCGAGGGAGCAGGGTCAAAAGTGCAGGGGAAAGAAAATTAAAATAAAAACCGCCTGCCCGACCCAGATTGCTATTTCAAAAGGACGATAACAAACTTTTTTGTTTATTTGGCCTTATTCAGACTTTTTTTCTTCACAATCCACGTCACGTGATAATGGCATCTCGGCTTCAGTAGACCGGTGAATCACCCGCTGCAGCTTCCGCTCCCACCCTCACCCACGCCGTCACTCTCCAAGCAGATACTTTCTGATTATGGGCTGCTCAGCATTGGTGGCACTCGCCAAGCATGTAATCAGAGTGTGACGCATTGGGAATGCAGGTGAGGTTCTATTTTAGGCATTATTTATTGCAGTACCTAGTACATTTTTTCGCCAGGTTTTATATTGAGGATTTGCTTGTGACGTAGGTATCACACTACTCCTGCACCGTGGTTGGATAGAAGCAGTTCCTTCTGCTATCAAGTGTGTGTGTGTTAAGTCACTGATATGTTTAATTTGAACACTTATAGAGTAAGTTATGCTCCTGAATAAAATTAATTCAACCCCCACAGTGAATATTCATGGTTCTAAATAACACTCGGGGGTAAAAATAATGTTATTTAGGAGCATAACTTACTCAATAAGTGAAATTCGGCTCAAATTAAACCCAAAATCTGAGTGATATTAAGGCCACTGCCGCATTGGCGGCATTATTGCGAATGTAAATAAAACAAAAAGCACAAATCTATTCATTGCTACGATCTAATTCTGTTATTTAGAACCATGAACATTCACTCGGGGGCTGAAATAATGTTATTTAGGAGCATAACTTACTCAATACATGAAATTCGGTCAAATTAAACCAAAATTCCAAGCGATATTAAGGCAGCCACTGCATCAGCAGCATTATTGCCATTGTCGCTGTATTTTCACTCGAATTTGGGGTATAATTTGACCAGAATTTCACTTATTGAGTAAGTTATGCTTCTAAATAAAATTATTTCAACCCCCCAGTGAATATTCATGGTTCTAAATAACAGAATTAGATCGTAGTAGTGACTATTCATTCACATACACTTGATACTAAAGGGAACTGCTTCTATCCAATCATGTGGAATGAGCTACTGGAAGAAGCGGTGGAAGCAGCTACCATGAATCAATTCAAGAATGCGCTGGACAGGGCCTGGGCCAGAGAAACATTCCTGTACGATGTTGAGGCTGCATACCATTAGAGCTGAGAGCTACGAGCTTTGTATAGGCTACCACAAGCCTGCATCAAAGAAGAGGATAATAAAAATAATAATAATGATGGCCCACTAGGGACTGGTCACGTGGTGCTAATCGCTTGACGCAAATCCTCAATAGGGTTGTTCTCCACCCCTCCTCTAAGTACGGGGTGAATCGTTTATCTATGGATTACATATTGGAATGTAACAGCACACACTAACAACTTTGGTTGGGTTATGCCAGTGTTTATTTGGGTCAGTTAAAGAAAGAAGGCTATTATTATGCAATTTGTGTTCCAAAAAGATATTACATAATAGTCCATGCATTACTTTATACTGGTGTCATGTCCCCACCGATGCTTTGTTACTCCTCCACGATGAATGACGTCACAGCTCAACTATCATGGGATATCCAGGCATTGACCATTTGGTGAAATTTCATAAACTTTTGCAAATTTCACATTGTGAGACCTAACCGAAGTGCCTGTGTTATAACATGCCACAATTACCCAGCTATCCCATAATAACATTCCCATGATAACGCGCCATCAAACCGGAAGAGGACCATTCTCTGACTGACGCAGATTCTCAAGCATCCCGAAATGTAGTCGAAATAAGATGGGTCCATCACAGCATGTAAATAGGGCATACTTCAAAACTTCTATAAGTAACAACAAATTTATTTTTTTCCAAAATGAGACTTTACATATAAAGGGGTCTGTATCACCGCCAAGGATGACATTGGATACTAGGGAACTGCGGGTTGCAAACCCCATACAGTGATGATGATGATACTAATAATAATAATAAACATAATAATAATACTACTGCGGTTTGTTTTTATTGCAATTTTTTAGCGGTTTTCAGAGGGTCTTTTTTTGTGTGGGTTTTCGGACGAGGGAGCTTTTGTTTAAAAACCTCCCAAAAACTGCAAAGAAATTGGGATGAACTGTGCCTCTGAATGGAAAATAAACCCGGGAAATCTGATTTTGGTAACATTTCAGTGATTCTTTGCCAGTTAAGTCCACGAGGGCCTGACTGCTTTTTCACTGAGGCTCAATTTTGTTAAAAATAAAAAAATATTAATAAACTGGAAACCAGGGAAGGCATACAGATCTTTTGTCTCTGATCACCAAAAAACCACAGTGTAGATGGTGTGGGGTGTAGAACATGCTAGTTTTGAGTTTCTGCAATTCTCTGAGAAAAATATGTGTACAGAGGGTAAAATAAGTGGCTTACTGGAGACTAAATGAGGTGACCCTGATATGTGACATAACCCGCTTGCCATAGTTAAAGCGCTTGTACACCTTTTATTATTTATAAATAAATAACACCAGGATGACCATAAGTGAGACATGTGATATATAGTAGCGTATATAAGGCAGTCTTAAGTAGAGACTACACTAGGAAATTCATCTCAACAGTGTTTCACCATAACAGAAATACCAAATCAGGCTTTACTACAGACAGTCGCTGTAATTAGGCAATAGTCTAGTCTCAAGCGACAGCATAATGGCTCATCGTGAGCAAGGTTATGTCTCAAAGAGCCGATGGGGAAATTCTAGCCGGTTTCACATTGTGCCAGTTCAGCTTTTCAATTGACCAGGAATAACAATCGGTGACAGAGACACGGATGAAAGTGGTCTCCGGCAAAAATCGCGGAAATCGGACAGCTTCCGACAGAACCAAGCATTATTATACCAACGGTGAATTTCAGCGAAAATGCGGATTTCCCCCCATAGGATTAGCATCGTCAGGGAAGCGCGGAAAATTCCCGGATGTCAGGTTTTATCCACTACTCTCCCAGCGCAATCCTAGCACCATTACATTGATCAGTCAGTACAGACTATCCATGGAGGGCACTCCACTGTCCTTGTGGTTGTATTATCGCCCACGGTGAACTTGTTTGTTTGGGTTTTCAGACCTAGAAACATATAAGGTCATATGAGAATGGGACTCGAAACTAACCATTGGCATTTTGTGAAGTTAATCGGTAAATATTTCTTTTAATCGAGGAAATCCACGAAATCGCGGAGATCTTTCATCCCTGCAGAGAATAGTCGCCTAGTGTAGCCACTGGTGCGCACAGTAGGAAGTTACGTTCCACCATTACATCATCATCTAAAAGAGCAGCATTTGTAAATAAGATCATGCATATGAGCCCTCAATCCTCGCTACATACTAGTTACTCCAAATAATCAAAATAAAAAAAGATGCCAAAGTTTTAAATTACATCAATAGTTGTCAATCTTTCACATATCCATCACCAAATCTCTAGCGTGCAAGAGGAAATAAACCTTGGCATATAATGATATATGTCTGTAGATATATATAACTGTGGCTGCCCAGGGAGACCTATCCGAGTACGCGTTAACAAGAAGCGCAATAACTTCTCAGCATTAATTCAAAGAAAAATAGATCTTGGCTTATATTTACTGAGTACCGAACAAATACCACTTCATTTGAGATTTTCCAAGTGCAGCATATCAAATAGTTATTTTCTAACTGTAATAAACCAATATAAATTAACAAAATGGCAATGCAAACAAAATATAATCAGCTCCTGACATTGGGAAATTGGCAGTAGATACTGTCCAGAACAAAAAAAGGAAATATTTACAGAATTAGAAATGCATGGCTTCTGTTTCTGGAGTTAAAAAAAGAGCTCTCACCGAAGGAGGGAATTGAACCCACGACCTTCAAGTTCCAATACCTGACACTCTAACCAACTGAGCTACCACGGCGGAGCTCTTACAAATCCAGTTACAGCTTGAGAAATTGGACAACTGATTGTCCTTCCGTTTGGCATAAGAGTTTAATCCTGGTCATGGACCCAGAGTCTGATGCTGATCATGGAGTCAGAGTATGATCCTGGTCACAGAACCAGCGACTGATCCTGGTTCACAGCATGCACACAGGAACCTAATCCGTAGTTAGAACACAGTGGATAAACCTGTGTAATTGAATCAACAATACAAAAGAAACCCAATCAAAGCGTAATAATATCTAAACAATTTGTTGTTATCGCAGTTACCGCTTACATATTTTTCCAGAAGCGACTTATCGTCATCCTTTGCGACACACCGGCTGAGGTTTCTGACACATATGCCCTAATGCAATAACCCTCAAATGTTTCAAAATAAATAGAATGAAAATGCAATTATTTTGTTAGATTTCTGATTATATCTGACCACCATTGATGCTTCCGCAGTTGTCACCTTCACCGCCAATGTTATATATAATAGGAGAAAGGCGGCAATAAGTGACTAATGCCAAACCATTTCTCATGCAACTTACATATTGTTTCCATGTCAACATGGGAGGGGGGGGGGGGAGAATGCATGAACGAATAGTTTCTAAGCAGGTGAAACAAGGATCTAAACTATGCCTTGTACATAACTATTCAACTTAGAAAGCCACACCAATTCCTCTCCATTAAAGTTGCATAGTCCGATGATTTTGGGTTTCTGTCATTTTCTGAGATAAATATATTACGTTGATTATTATAGTCTACCATACCTTAGTTTGAAGTAACTTTTATTTTAAATGGCTATCTTTTGAGATATTTGAAGTGCAACAGATGAAATATGACAAATTACTTTTGGCAAGCACGCCAAGACTCCAACACCATATGCTTCCGCATTACCAGGTTCTATTAAAGTGACTCAGTATCCCTTCTATGTGGTGACAAATGTTTAATAAATGCATCAATATCTAAGTTGATATGAAGAATCAAATCTAGATAATTGCTTTGGTTTTGAAAATGTGATGTTTTTATCAGACTCTGCAGCTTTAAGGAACTCCCCTTGGAGCGTACGACAGATACATTGCGAATCCCAAGTGTGTTCGCGAAGCGCTGTGCAAGATTGGTATACTAGTTTCCTCCTGCCTCTCCCCATCACCGCTGTAAGGCGTTATGTACTTATAACTCTAATTCCTTTCGGCATTTCCAGTGCCGAGATAACACACATAGTGTGGAAGGAATGCACTCCCTTATATTCAAACAAAGGTTTTTTTTGTTTTTTTTAAACTTACCAAAGCTGTCTTAGTAACAATTCCCAGGCTACGTAATGTCAAACATTACAATGTGCAGAACAAATGATTAAGAGTTTCCTTGGTTACAAATAGGTTCCAGCTATCTATTTCCACAAAATAAAAGTTCTCATAATTTAGATTTGACCGAATTGGAACATTAATAAAGATCTGAGGCCATACTTTAATTACCTACATGGGACTTTCATTATCCATCTATACAATCTTGCCAAGCACCCTTAAACAAATTATTGTAATAATTAAACAGCTGTACAGTCAATAGACGATGATTACTGAACCGATGTTCAGGTGGCTATTTGAGGCGCTGTGTTTGCGTGACTCAGCACATGAAGCGCGTGTGGATACGCTTCAGCTGTTCCGGGTTCACGTTGATGGGGATCAAGTCGCCCTTGATACGCGACGTCGGGATCTGTATCATGCCGATACACTGTGAGTCCACTGTCTTCTCATGCAGCATCTGAGGTGAGGTTAACAGGGAAATGCCGCATTAAATCAGTAAATGAAAAACACCAGGGAAATGCTGTAATAAATCAAAGGGAAACATGAGGAAAATGCTGCTTTAAATCAGTAAAAGGGAAAACACCAGGAAAATGTTGTCTTAAATCAGTATAAGGAAAACACTGGGAAAATGCCGCATTAAATCAGAGTATGGTCACGGCACCAATGTGATGGTCCACGTCTTCCGCACTGCCACACACTCACGGAAGAACGCCAACATTGAGTAACAGTACGCTTCAACTGGTTTATTACAAAACCTTTCCGCTCTCCGCAGCGTCAACAGTCAACTGACCCACCCCCTAACTCGCCAGGTCCCACGTCACCTCTAGCCACATGCAGTAGAGGGCAGCCCAGTCGGGGCTCTGCCCAGTGGCCAGCGTGCCGCCACCTAGTGCAGTTCAGTGTAACTGCGTAGGTGTACGGCGTAGTGTCTGCCGCCACCGCGTGGTAGTGGAGCTCATGTACAGACTACTACATGTATAAGGAAAACCACAGGAAAATGGTCATTAAATCAGTACAGGGAAAACACCGGGAACATGCCACATTAAATTAGTATGAGGAAAACCGTAGGAAAATGGTGCATTAAATCAGTACAGGGAAAACTGGGAAAATGCAGCATTATTCATGTTGGCTGCAGGCTAACATGGGTAATTTGCACACGAGGCGATGTGCTATTTTTAGGTTACCTGCCGAATCTCACTACGGCTGCTTGGTCACTTCTCCGCGGGTCGCTGCACGGACAACTTCGCTCACTACACTGGTCTGCAGTTGTATTTCTACCACGTGTGCTAGCGCTACTACTATAGTATGTCTGCCGTGCCGCCAGCTAAGAAGCGCAGGGGCCGTCCCCCGTTGGCGCCACAGCAACAGAGGTTACAACCCCCGAGAGCAGCACGGTTGTCCTGTGACCCTTATCTGGAGCCCGTGTCACCGCGCTCTACTGACTCGTCACCCTTGAGGCCCGGGCAGCCAGCTCCTTCCACCTCTTCATTTTCTGGTCAAGAGTCGGACCAAGAGACTATAAGGAGGCTTACGAGT
This sequence comes from Branchipolynoe longqiensis, assembly GCA_030323885.1. Taxonomy (NCBI): domain Eukaryota; kingdom Metazoa; phylum Annelida; class Polychaeta; order Phyllodocida; family Polynoidae; genus Branchipolynoe; species Branchipolynoe longqiensis. The sequence goes on along the minus strand of CM059190.1, from coordinate 29,641,592 downwards.
GAAAATAAGAAGTTAGACGAAGTCACAGCTCGCTTGAACGCCCTGGAGAGGGCGGCAGGACCATTTCGTCGTCTTCCTAGGCCGGTGTCGCCGTCGCCTCCGAGGCTCCCTCGTCCTGCTCCTGCTCCAGCTTTCCTTCAGCACTCGCCGCCGCCTCCCTTCAGCCCCATGCCGCTCCTCTCGCCAGTGCCGCTGCCTCCTGCTCCGGTTCTGCTGCGTACACCACGTCAGCGGGCACCCCCCCTGACGCCACGTGGTCGCGTCCCGCCGAGGCCGCAGCCGTGTGTGCCTCCTCTGCTCACCCCGCCGCCTCCCCCGAGGCCAGCACGTGTCGCGCAAGTGGAGGCAGCTGCCTTCGTTGACGCTATGCCGGCGCTGCAGCGCCCTAAAGGTATGACATTCTACCCTAATAATTTCATCACGAG